>JASDQU010099934.1:91424-133448 GCA_032191745.1 Picea mariana
GAGAATATTTCATGCTAAAAATAATGTGTGTGTGTTTCTATTCCTAATAACACGCAAACTCTTTTGGAACATGTTCGCTCTTTAGGAACACATGCATGTTCCTAAAGTGCACATGAGTTATTTTATTTCAATTTTTTTCAAGAACATGCACATGTTCTTGTACACGTGTTTCTCAGAAACACATGTGCATTATTGAGAATGCACACACATTCTTGGGAACATGCCTACATGGCTTGTTGAGTGGAGGTTCAAGGTTTTTTGAAACTATCACATAATGAACACGTGCATGTTATTAGAAACGTGCATGTGCTCTTGCTCACCCCATTGCCACTCTATCATCCACCAACTTTGTGCACTCACCCATTTATATTTTCCAACTTTTGGTTTTCTAATTTAGTAGGTAAGTTCCATTTTTTGTCATGTAAAACAAATTACACCATTGTGGCGTACTATATTTTCATGCACCACACAATGATTTGCTTATATGTTGCATCACTTTCGGTGTCAATTACCATCATAAATGCATTGATTATTTGAAAATAGTTATCATACATATGTTTTTCAATAGTTGGTATGATTGAGGTGACTTATCCACATATGCACATCATGCAACACAATTTAGGTTTTTAGTATGTGTGGGAATCAACACACGATCTCTATCCCTACCCTCTCACTTTGGCACATCGTCATGTCATTTTTTATGTTCCTATGATATGTGATGCACTAATGTGGAATAGTAGCACCATTGTGTAGTGGTACAAAGTATTCTATGCACACCTCGAAATGCAAGTTAGATATGACTTGCAATGTTGGTGCATGTGGATGATGAAACACATTGTCAGTGGTGCTACCCTTTCACATTGGTGCACCACTTATTATCTTTTATGATACTACAATTTATGGTGCACTAACATCACCTAATAAAAACATTTCTTTTTGTTATGGAATGTTCCATGGGTGTAAAAAATGGTAACTACACACACTCGTGTCCCCTTCCATTAATGCGTTCATTAAATTTATACATGTTTTTTTTGTTATTCATGAATTTTTTGATTTATTGAGCTCATCCATTCTTTTATGGATGAATCACGGTGTTAACACACATGATGAATATGAGTCAATTTTTCTCTCATTTTAAAATTTTGTTAAGTCTAGTCTTAGAAATAAACCATTATTCTTTGTCAGTCATGTGATCAGTCCTTCTTGTATGAGTCTTTTGTTTAATCTTGAAGGTTTAAGTCATAGGGTCATGTTATCAAAGGTTTTGAGTCATGTTTCATGTCAAATAAATCATGATTTTGATTTTCTCTTAAGTCTAGAAAGATGATCATAGTACATTTACAAAAGTCTTGATGTCATGATGGTGGTTTTCACATTAGCAAAAGAGGGAAAATATTGGTCATATCTGCATAGTTTGAAGATCACCATCAAGTGTTCTATCCAAAACAGGTGTACAAAATATTTTAAGAAAGGATCATAGAAAGATCCACTTAACCTTTTAAGTGTCAAGCCACTTGTCAAATCTCACTCACTGCAAAGACTCCTAAAAGTTCACAACATTTCAGAAAGAACCTCATGCGCTAAATCGTACACAATCATGATTTTGGAAATGTGGAACTTGTTGGATTCTCATTTTCAGTGCCTTGTCATCATCGTGATTTCTAAAAAAATGGTTTCAAAAGGAGGATCAACCATTTTCATGCTAATTTTCATTTGCAAAGGAAGTTGTTGCAGACTGTTAGCTCTGCAAACTTTCCTGTAGTGGTTCAATTGAATTAACACTTAACAATATGGTTCTTTGGCTTTCTGTAGTGAAGGGGAAAATTTCATTTTCCAGGTAACATCCCTTCACATTCTAGTTTCATTATTTTGAAACCATTACAATCATCGAGAATCCTATACGTTTCATAGATTTAGACATTGTAAACTGGTTTATACAAGTTATCACTGCAAACTCTTTCTTTCTTGGCTAGCCTGCACTTTATCATTCTTAACACTCTCATGCAGAACCTAGGTATCTATTTTCTCATCAAGAGGTAAATTTTCATCCTATACCTGTAACCATTGCATGTTGCTACAGACTGTTAGTGTTGCAAATCCCCTGTTTCACACATGATATAAAACTCTAAGAATACTTCGCCTTCACTTAGGATCTAGATACCTTCATTTCACTCAAATATCATCTCATATATTATCCTTGGAACTGCAAATTATTTGATGAAACTATGGTAAAAAACCGCCTGCTACAAACTAAGTTAGCATTGCAAACTCTCTGTTTTACAAAATCATTTCAAAATATTGCTATTTGAGACTCCATTCAACCTCAAGTTGTCATGATTGTTTCCAACCTTCCAACTCCAATTACATCTTGGTATCTGCAGCATTTCTTCTAGCATAAAACCTAATCATTGCAACCATTGGCAACAAACCTTGATTCTACAAGGTTACATAACATAGTCTGTTGGTAGCAGTTATCAAAGAGGTTTTACTCTTATTTGACTTTCCATGGAAGCTAAAAAAAAGAAGAAGATCCATAAAGGAGGCATTAACAGAGACTTAGATCTTCTTTTCATGTTTTGACATCATTTGCAGTGAGAAGAAAGAAAAAGTGTCATGTACAGAAAAGTTTGCAACGAATCCTGCAAATTTTCTGCGAACCTGCTAAAAGTGAAAAAATTTGCAATGAACTTGTTGTGAACTCTAATAGTATAATAAATATGAGTTTTGGGAGAGATTCCAGTTGTCAAAGGAGGTTCAAATGGTTCCCTAGGAATAAATTAGACATCAAGGGACACTTGTACCTAATATCGAGCTCCACTAGATCTCCAAACATGAGTTACCTGCAATTGCATTTATCAACACCAACAACTTCTTGGAATTTAGCAGTTAGTTAAGTTTATGTTTTTTTTTTATACTGCCACGTATCTCCAAGTAAAATAAACCTATGCATGATCTAGGTGGCGAGTCATAGAGGGGATTTTGATGTAAATTTCTATTTAATGGGTGATGTGACTCCTAGAGGGGGTTCGAGTGTTTTTTGAGAGACTCATATGTTTTTGCTTAAGACTGTAAATTTTCCATATGATGTATGAACACACTTAAGACTCTTGGATAATTGAATATCAACTCCTTTTCTACTGTTACATGATATATTCCTATCTTGATTTGATGTTAGCTACTGATAAAGGATTTATCTTTAGTACTTGTATTCATGTAATGCAATGACTGATTTATTGTTTATTTGTTGGTGCAAGTATTGTCAAAGCATATCTTCTTGTTGACTAGAAGGTTCCTTGTTAGTAAGAATTATATTTTATGTGTGCCAAAAGTGGCTGATGTAAATTGGTTCATATATTTTATTTTTCACCTTCAGTCTTTCATCTTTTCATTGATATTCTAAAAACTGATCTAAGATTGTTCAAGCATTGCTTGTTGGAGTATGTTTTGTGGAACTTTTGTGTTGATATTTTAAAATGAGTGTCTCATCCATTCGTTACACTTGGATTTAAAAACCTTACCTTTTACAAACCTACAAAATTCTGATGGGTCTTAGGCTTACACCTGTAGTAGTCTAGGTGTGACTTCTAGTACTAACATTTCTGGCGTCGTTGTTGGGGATGAAGTTGAATATTTTCCCTCAGAGAAATGATAAATATTAGATCTGTTCTTTTATGGTGAACAAAGGTTGATGAAACAATACTGACTGCATCATTCACCTAGAGGCTTCATGAAGGACAGATCTAATGGTGACTCCACAATTTCAAAATGTCGAAGGCATTTGCTGTTTTTTTGGCTTGGAGGTTTGCACCTCTTAACTTTTCTACATTTCCTGGTTTCCCACACACAGTACCCCATATGTCAGAATGGGTATATTTTCTACCTATATTCATAGAAAGGAAGGAGGATAATCCTACACATCATCTCATTAAGTTTCATCAATGCATGGATCAACTGAATATATATCATGAGGATGTATTGATGAAAATGTTCATGCATTCATTAGAAGGTGATGCACGTCAATGGTATTTCCCACTACCTCACTCTAACATTTTATCATTAAGGGAATTTCATTCAGCATTTAATGAGCACTATAAAATGTATTCTTCAGTACATTTTCTATTTGAGAATTATTGTGAGGATCTTGAAAAGAATATTCAACATACAATAGGTATTTATTCATATTGTAAGGTTGAAATAGATGTTTCTGTTGAAGACATCAAGGAAAAGTGATATCATTCCTTTCCTATTTTTCCAATGTTGAAACCAGATTTTGTTGACTGCTCTTATGATGAAGAAATTGGCAACAATGCAGTAGATGCATTTGTCCTTGTAACAAATGTATCTAAAAATCATTACTTTGATGAGATAATTGTCCCAATTGTTGTCAAAGATCAGTCTATCCTTGATGGATACTCTAATGATAAAGAACAATATTTACTAAAGTACATACATAGTTTATTAACAACCAATGGGTATATGATAATGAATAAGATAAGGAGGAGTTGCATCAACAATTGAAATTCTCTTTATCACCCATTAATGAGAAGAAATCTCCAATAATCAGTGAGCTCATGTCTATCATTTCTACACATGGGCTTGCAAAAGACATCAAACAACATATGAGTAGCTATGGAGCAAATAAGGACCACAATTTAATTGATGAATCAACCTTCACAGAAGAGCAAGATTGTCTTCTTAACGAGCTGGAAATGTCTTGTCACGAGTTTCATGATCCTGTGGCTTTTTACATGGAGTTGTATTTTTCAAAGGTCTCTTATGCTCCATTTGTTGGTAATATTTCAGATTATAATTGTAAGTATGAATTTCTTATTAACCTCTTGCTACAAACTTCATATCACTTGAATATTTTTTTGAACAGTTCCCTGGAAGGAGTTATTTTCATCAGTTAGATACTTACTTGGATGCATTGGAAGAATGTCTTCACTTGAGAAAAACAATTCAACTGGATATACTAGAGTATGAATATGTATTTAAATAATGTTTCCATGGAAGCAATTGGTTTGTAGATGTTTTAGTTTTCATAATAATGACTTCATTCCCAATGGATAAGGAACTATAACTGCAAATGTTCTTGAAGCCTCACAGGGAGGTCTCCATCCCATGTGGAGCCATATGTTAACACACCAGGTGTACATGATTCAATTTTTCTCTCATTTTTAAATTTTGTTAAGTCTGGTCTCAGAAAGACACCATTATTCTTTGTCAGTCATGTGATCAATCCTTATTATATGAGTATTTTTTTTAATCTTCTAGGTTTAAGTCATAGGGTCATGTTCTCAAAGGTTTTTGTCATGTTTCATGTCAAATAAATCATGATTTTTATTTTCTCTTAGTTTAGAAAGATGATTAGAGTACAATTACAAAAGTCTTGATGTCATGATGGAGGTTGTCATCATTAGCAAAAGTGGGAAAGTATTGGTCATATCTGCATAGTTTTAAGGTCGCCATCAAGTGTTCTATCGAAAATAGGTGTACAAAAGGTTTTAAGCAAGGATCAAATCAAGATCCACTTAAACTTTTAAGTGTCATGTCCCTTGTCAAATCTCATTCACTGAAAACTCTCCTAAAAATTCACAATATTTCAAAAATCACCTCATGCACTAAATCGTACATAATCACGATTTTGGAAATGTGCCACTTGGTGGATTCTCATTTTAACCACCTTGTCATCATCATCATCATCATTTCTAAAAAATGGTTTCAAAAGGAGGATCAATCGTTTTCATGCTAATTTTCATTTGCAAAGGAAGTTGTTGCAGACTGTTAGCGCTCTGAAATTTCCTATATTGGTTTCACTGAATTAGCGCTCAATAATATGGTTCTTTGGCTTTCTACAACAAAGGGGAAAACATCACTTTCTAGGTAACATCCCTTCACATTCCAATTTCATTATTTTGAAACCATTACAGTCACCAAGAATCCTCTATATTTCATAACTTTAGACGCTTCAAACTGGTTTATACAAGTTAGCGCTGCAAAGTCTTTCTTGCTTGGTTAGCCTGCACTTTCTCAGTGTTAAAACTCTCATGGAGACCCTAGGTATCTATTTTCTCTTCAAGAGGTAAATTTACATCCCATACCTGTAATGACTGTGTGTTGTTGCAGATTGTTAGCGTTACAAATCCCCTGTTTCTCACATGATCTAAAAACCTAAACATACTTGACCTTCACTCAGGATCTAGATATCTCCATTTCACTCAAATATCAACTCATATCTTATCCTTGGAATTACAAATTCTTTGATGAAACTATGGTAAAAAACCACCTGCTGCAAACTGAGCTAGTGCTACAAACTCTCTATTTTACACAATCATTTTAAAATCTTACTATTTGAGACTTTATTCAGCCTCAAGTTGTCATCATTGTTTCCAAGCTTCTACCTCTAGTTACATATTAGTCTCTGCAACATTTATTCTATCATAAAACCTAATCATTGCAACCATTGCAAACAAACCCTGATTCTACGAGGTTACATAACACATTCTATTGATAGCAGTTATCAGAGAGGTTTTACTCTTATTTGACTTGCCATGGAAGCTCAACAAATGAAGAAGGTCCATAAAGGAGGCATTATCAGAGGCTTATAGATTCTTTTCATGTTTTGACATCAGTTGTAGTGAGAAGAAAGAAAATTTTTCATGTACAGGAAAGTTCGTTGCGAATCCTACAGATGTGTTGCAAACCTACTGAAAGTGAAACAATTTGCAGTGAACTTGCTGCGAACTCTAACAGTATGATAAATATGAGTTATGGGAGAGATGCCAGCTATCAAAGGAGGTTCGAATGGTTCCCTAGGAAGTAGTTAGACATCAAGGGACACTTGTACCTAATATCCAACTCCACTAGATCTCCAAAACATTACCTGGATGCAGTTGCATTTATCATCACCAACAACTTCCTAGAATTTAGCAGTTAGTTAAGTTTATGTTTATTTGTCTACTGCCATGTCTCTCCGAGGAACATAATCCTATGCATGATCTAGGTGGCGAGTCATAGAGGGACTTTTGATGTAAATTTCTATTTAATGGGTGATGTGACTCCTAGAGGGGGTTCGAGTGGTTTTTGAGAGACTCATATCTTTTTCCTTCATACCGTAAATTTTTCATATGATGTTTGTAAAGACTTAAGACTCTTGGATAATTTAAGATCAACTCCTTTTCTACCGTTACATGCTATATTCTTGTTTTTTGTTTGATGTTATCTACTGATAAATGATTTATCTTTAGTACTTGTATTCATGTAATGCAATGACTGATTTATTGTTTATTTATTGGTGTAAGTATTTTCAAATCACATCTTCTTGTTGACTCGGAGGTTCATTGTTAGTAATAATTCTACTGTTTGTGTGCAAAAGTGCCTGATGTAACTTGGTTCATATATTTCATTTTTCTCCTTCAATCTTCCATCTTTTTACTGAAATTCTAAAAAATGATATAAGATTGTTCAAGCCTTGCTTGCTGGAGTATGTTTTATGGAAATTTTGTGTTGATATTTTAAACTGAGTATCTCATCCATTCGTTACACTTGAATTTAAAAACATTCGCTTTTACAAACCTACAAAATTCTGACGGGTATTAGGATTACACCTACAACAGTCTAGGTGTGACTTCTAGTACTAACAGACTGCATCGTCTACGATGCTACTATACGTACTCAATGCACCACATTGGTGAGCACATACCTCATTTTTAAGGTGTCCTGATGTGGTCTATAAAACACATATTTTTTGTGCATTAATTCCTACAATTGCATCGATGTTGGTGCTTCCATGTATAACACCGAAGATGGTTCTCTATTAAGATAGGTTATCATTGAAGACACCATGCTTATAAAAATGGATTCCCCATAGTGTATTAGGAATTTTTTAATGCACCAAATTAAAAAAAAATCAATATTGAATGAATATTATGAATGCTAATCTAGTATGTAGGATGTATTTTTTATATCTATATTTTTGTTATGAGGTTTGGATGCGAAAAATAAATAACTACAATAGTTGGAGGTTTAATCATATAACTTCATGTGTATATGTGAGGCCCGAGAGAGGGAGAGGGATCAATTTCCTGATCTCATTATCATTAATATTCACCTCCTTTTGAGAGATTTTGGTCTTATGAAGTTTTTTGAGGAGGTTGTTACATCTCGATATGTTTACTTTGAGAAAGGAATGATGCCAGGGAATATAGACTCCACTTTAGGTCTCAAGCTAGATCTTGGGACAAAGGGGAAATCTGTTAACTTCTACAAAGTTTGTTACCCACTGTCACTTTAGCATCAACCCTACTCTATGTTATGAATTTGTATGACAAATTTTGATGCAGCTCAAAAGGTAAAAGAATGTGGTTGTTTAAAGTGTTGATTTGAAAATAGGGACCAAGAGATAATAAAGCCAAGGCTGACAAGAGAGGAAGGAATAAAAGACATGGAAACACTCCCCAATGGATACCTTTAACTCTACCTACACAAGATTAATTTTTTTTTTTAAACGACATATATAGAAGACATCAAATTTCACAGATACCTAAAATATCAAAGATAAAGGTAGTCGTAGATATTCAATAATTTGAATAAGAAAACTTATTGGGAATTAGGAAAATGAATCCAATGATTTCAAAGTAGATGTATCGAAGAAAATAAACCATGTGTGAGGCATTGGATAGTAAAATATCAACTTTAATTAACAAATAGTTGCAAACTTCAACAATTTGTCATGTATTTACAAGATATAAATGCAAATAAACAAGGAGGAAAAAATACATAATATTCTCATTACATCAATATCAAAAGCCTTAGATGAATTTCAATGAGGGAGAAGAGCTATAGAACACATTCCATTACATATGAATTTTCCGTGGAATACATGATTACATTCTCCACATCTAGGAAGAGAGAAAAATGAAAGTAACAAGAAAGAAAGAATAACTTGACTAAGAAAAAACATGTTTTCATCTAAGTGATGTCTCCCTTGATTTAGTTTCCTTTGTATTTCATGTCATGGATAGTCTTGATTTATCTACTAAAATTTTCCAACCTTTTCTATGAATGAACTGTATCTCTATGTTTCCTTTGTGGGTCTCTATTGACCTACCAAAAATGGTTGCAAGGATCTTATTAACCACATATAAAAGGTAATATTTCCTCTAACTAACAAATTTAATTCAAAATGGAATCTTTCTACTCCGACTATATTTTTTTTCAAAATAATGACCCAATAATATTGTTTATGAGACTCTTATGTCTTTTAATATGAGTAGTAATTGTATTGAAGAAAAACAAGGACAGCTGCAAAGCAACAAGCCCCTGCCTTAAGTTCTAGTTTATATGAAGGAATACGTTGGAGGGAGTTTATTAATGCCTTAAGTTGTAGTTTATATGAAGAAATGCGTTGGAGGGAGTTTATTAATGATTGCTCCCAATATCATGTGTTTTTTCAAATTTGTGAATTTGTGTTTATGGAATTCTTAGATCTATCTACACCACAAAATTGTTTCTATCCAAAAACTGTTGGATCAAATAGCATACAAACGAACAAAAAACATTTTGATCCATATATTAAAGTGGTTTAATTAAATATTTTAAAATCTTGAATAAACTAAAGATTCTATCAAATTTATGCAGAAATATCTCGACCTTTAGCAACCATTCGATTGATCAGACCATTAAAAAAATATCAAATTTCTGCAGAAATATCTCTACCTTTAGCAACCATTCGAATGATCAGACCATTAAAAAAACATTGTTAATTGGGTAACAGAAACAGACTACATTGTCGGCAGCCTGGACGCCTTTCATCACCCTTTGTAATTTCAATTGTTCGGTTAGAGCACAAACATCTACAGGCTTGGATTATGAGAGAAACTAGTCTTTTGGTCGAGTATATTCCTGGAAAAAACTTAGGATCATTGGTGGTGTTTCATTTTGGTGCGAGAAATGAGAAATATACATATGAGATCATGTTTCAATTTTTTGTGATTGATGTAAATGAATGTTCTCAAGGTGACAATACCCAGGATTCCAGAGTGGGCTAAACATGCTAGAGTCAGGGAAATCGGGGCTAGGAGACTGGTCCCAACTTCATTTACTGAAGAATGTATGGCAGTAAGTCTCCCCCAAAGGCTCTCCCTGCCCATGTCACTGATAGGATCTCCACGCAATAGTAGCAGTGTTCAAACAGTAAATACTTTATGAGCGCAGCATCAAAGCGGTGCGCCTGACTGGAGAATCTCTAGAGCAATTCTCTAGGGGAGACGCAGCAACTGGAGCAGGAGGGATCGGAAGGAGACAGAGCTTCCCAAATTCATCAACAGCAGCTGCATTTTATCCACTGACAAGGCTACACTTGACCAACTTAACCCAGGTCAGCAACATAGGCAGAGAGGTGACTTTGTGAATAGATTTGATTTTGTGTGGAATTGTTCTGCAGATGAGAAAAAAATTTGGTTGGAAACAAGAGGCATTTTCGTGCTTTGGTTGCAAGATCCAGAGGAAAAAATGTACAGAGAGAAATCACAAGAAAGAGGAAGCAACAAAACTCTAACATAATGAAGTGAGGAAGCAAGAGTTGGCCTAGCAAGGTAATTTACCACTTTTACCACTTTTTTCAGTTTTGTGTACTTGTAGCTAACAATTCTTCTAAATGAGTTGTTCTTTTCCATAGTTTGACAAACAACTCCATCTTTGACAGGCTTAACCTTCGTCCATGCTTTCCTTACCAGGATCAGACAGGGTATTTGCTTACGAGGATCAACCTTCGTCCATGCTTTTCTTACCAGGATCAGACATTATATTTTCTTACCAGGATCAAACATGATAGATTGTCCTTAAAGATATGAGGAAATGGACACTACTTTCCACGAAGAAAAATAGATGTTGATCTTACATTATAGATGTTGATCTTGTATGCAACCTACAGCTGGAGAGTGCTCAGCTACACACAGCCAGCCTTTGGACACAACAACATAAAGTATATTAGGATACCATAGACAAAAGGCATAGACATTTTAAACATTAAATGTCTATGAGCTAATGCTAGCCTCAAAGCTAGAGCTAGCATTAATTCACCTCAAATGATGTACAACGTAATGAAATCTTGATTTTATAAGTTTCAAACCAAATATTTTATCCTCGCTTGGATATGAGACCAAATAAGGTTTTAAACTAAAAACTTAGATTTAAAAATAAAATTTACACGATTTTATCAAAAGTTTGGTTAAAATAATGGGAATGCCTTCAAATAGACTAATGAAAAAACGATTACTAATAGTCCCTGTAGCCCTAATAAGTTAGAGTTCATGACCTACATTTTGTTTATAAGATTCTAGTGTAACTTATTTATATTTTATTAGTGCTACCATAGTCACTTAATAACAATTTTAAATTCCATAAAATAATTTCCATTCGGTAGGGTCTTATATGAAAGGGAGGAGGAACCCACCTTATTTAAATGATCTATGTATATGCATTTATACACTCCCCCCTATATGATACGAGTGACATAATTTATGTTACCCATGTTTATTCCAATTTCCCATTGCTAACCTTAAATTTAGTTTAACCTTTACCATGTGAATTTTTTAAGGCTTAAGTTGTGGGTCCCTTACCCTAGTTTATTTCATTGTATTGGCCTATTATAAAGGAGATAATTATTGGATTAAATTTGAYTCGGTGAAAGAGTCAATGAGTTAAATTCATTTTAGGTCAACGGTGGTAGTTTTCGAGTCTACGATTTTGGTAGCCCGTGGTATTTTTACTGTGGATTTCATGTAATGAATCCTTTAGAAAGGCTTAGGATACTCCATTGTAATGTTCCTRGAGGTGTGGGGTGAAGGCTCACTTGGTTAGCTTCGCTAGATTTGGTCAAGGGAAAAWTTTTTGGGAACCTTCACAAGATGGAAGGGAGTAAATGAAGTAGCGGTGATATCTAAGGAAGAAAAGGAATCTACCCATTTATGGAATCAACTATTGGGACATATGAGAAAGAAAGGAATAAAGGTACTGATAAATCACAAGTTACTTTTAGATTTAATATCTCTAAATTTGAATTTATGCAAGCATTATGTTTATTTGGGAAGCAATGTAGACAAAATTTATGGGGGCCTGTTGGCAGCCCAACAGACAATTTTTTATATCAATTAAATGATCTATGTAGTTGCCTAACCAGGGTCATACATTTTTCTGTTCTTCATAAGTAATTTCCACCATGACAATTGTAAGTTTTCAATTTTCTCTATTGTTGTTTTTCATGCTTCATTCATGACTGAAAGCATGAAAACGAAGCATTAAAAACTTACGACTATGTTACCATTATATTTGAAAGATCTATGAAAGGAAATATGTCTCTACAGTCTATTAATGAAGCCTTGTAGCTTGCTATGAAGACTATTCTCTTTGTTTTGATTCCTTGAATACAAGCATGCTTGGGGTTTGTAAATTATATCAACAAGGGATTTTTTCCTTTTGATTTGAGCATTGATATGGTTTTTTGTGTGATTCTTGGTCTTATGTTTTCTCATTACTAGGCTTTGATTTACAAGTTTCACTCTACAAAACCTTATGATCGAACCCACTATGTTGCACACTTATTTCCTTTTTAATGCTCTAGTCGTGGCTTGTACTTTATGAAAGGTGGCAATACGATTAAAGTCAGATCATCATTTCAAGAATTGGTCTTAGGCTCTGCAACACCCCTCGCACTCATTTCAAATGAATGCCTATCTTTTTCATTATGTATTTTCTCCCCATACACTATAGATTGTTGGTGTTTGTCGGGCTCGGGGTCTGGCTCTGGTCTGTTCTCACAAACCCTCCCTACGCGCTGTGTTTGATTGATTGCCCGTTGATTCAATATGGCTCCTATTGTTAGAGTCGAACCTAATGGCACTCAAACTTTGCTCTTATGACGATGCCAGAAAGGATCTTGAGAGTAATGGTTGGCTCGTTTTCCTTAGAAAATTTCAGGGTTTCAATCTACAAACTGCCCAAGAATCCACTCTCTCCTTTGATGGGTGTAGAGCTAAGGTGGGTGATGTTCAACTCGAGGTTACAGAGGATTTCTTAAGCCAAGCTACAGGACTCCCTGCGAGCAGTCAAAGGTGGTTCAAAAATGCAAAGGTAGAAGAGGTTCTTTGGAGTCTTCTCTTTACATCTCGGAAGATAAAAGGATGTGACAAAGGTATGTCCATCTCCTTACTGAAAGCTCGATGGCATGGTCTTCTTGCTATGTTGAAATAGTTTGTCACCTGTGAAGGATGTTTTGGTCTTGCGTTTCTTTATCATTTGCGTCTGCTCATGATTTTCATGGGGTTTCCTTTAAACATGCCATATTATTTATTGAGGAGCCTTTACAAAATGGTCAAAAGGTATAGAAAACAACGATCAGACTCAAGCCTCTTCCATCACGGCTTAGTAAAAATTTTACTTGCACATCAATTAGAGTTGTAGAACAATAATTGGGATTCGTTTTTAATCAGAAACGGTTTCTCTAACCCCAATGTTGAAGAGATCGACAAGTATGTGATTGAAGAAACATTAATCTACTGTACAACGCCCCTCTCACCTACCCAGGCCTGTGTCTTTGCCTCCTGCAGCAAACCCTTACTCGATCCAAAGGTTATTGAATAGGCCCGTGAGCAAGTTACACACCCTAATGACTCTGTTAAAAATTCAAATAAACCTACAGGCAAGACATCTAAAGTCCATGCTGATTTAAATTTTAAAAATAATAGAGCCGGAAGATTAATTTTGAGGAAGCTCCGTAACAAGTCGAACCCTCATGCGAACTTGATCAAGATGATCGAGATCCATGAGAGTTCGGACTCTGAAATTGATAAGTTCCTCGCTGAAGAAGACCCTCTTTCTTTCCAACCACACCTCGATCAGACTTACAACTTTGTGGACAATCTACCTCCCCGTCTGAAACATAATGTAGAGTTTCCTGGTATTGAATTGGGTAATGAATCTACAGTCCATGTTGAAGATGCTCTAGTTCACAATCGTGGTTATTCCCAAGAGACCGTCGCACAGTCGAAGTGTGAAGTTTTCCTATCTTGGATTGATAGATACTACACCGACATACCTATCCTACAGTCATAGGTTAAAGCTCTCACTTATCAGATCAATGCCTTCACAAATGAAAACCATAGGCTCGAGTCTGTCTTTCAAGGAAAAGGGAAATGTATGAAGACTATAGGGAATCTAACATTTAAAAACGTTGAGGCTACATAAACAATAGTAAATTCTAAGATCATATGATATGATTTGATTTAAAGTTAGAGGTATGATTCATTTTATCTTAAAATAGGGTTATTTACTAAATAAATTAGATTGTTTTATTCATTCAATAAATTGGATTTCATTTACTAAAATAACTAGCTACAGAATCACAAGGTTCTGTAGCCAGTTATGTTAATTCGAAATTTGCAAATTAATGGTTAAATATGTATCTAAATCTCTCTTTTTTTTCCTTTTCTTTTCAGGATATTCAAGAGTTCATGGTTACCAATTGATCTGAAGCATCTTTGGGACTTGCTAGCCATATCTATGATGCATTTTTGTACAAACATAAATGAAATTTTTTGATCTTTAATGGATTCAGTATGATTTGGGTGGTTATATCCCCCTTTTATTTTTGTAATCAATATCTAATCTTAGAAGAGGAAACAATTACCTTTCTGAAGGCTTTAAAAACCCATTTTTTTTGTAACTAGGACATCTTGGCCTGGGGCTAGTTGTGGATAACTTATACTCGAATTTGGACATAATATATGTTTACATTTCTTCTTTAGCTACTTGCAAATATTGTTGTTGTCCATGATTTGTTTATCTTGATAATTTGATGACTATTGATAGCTTTCATCTTCACAGATTATTATTTCGTTAAGATAATTTCTTTCATACAATTCACAATTTTATGCTTCAGTTATATGAAAATAGTGAATGATTATTCAATTCGGATGATAAGGTTTATCTTAATCTCGTTGAGTGATTAAAAGCGGGTTGTTACTATAAGATTTATCTTATGTGTAATTACTTGCAGTCTCATATATCACAGTTATTATTTTGCGTCCTATCATTTTATCATTTAAATACAACAATCAACAAACTGTCTGGCATTTAATTCAACCAGGGTGAAAGTACATTGTAGATTTATCTCGGGATAGATTGAATGGACAATTCATTATTATACAAACATTGGGCACATATTCTTCAAATGATAAATATGTTAGTCTATTCCTTTTATTTGTTTGTTTAATATAGAAACTCTTACATATGGTTTGGTTTTCACTGTTTACATATTCTGTTTCAATAGTAGCTTAATTTTGATTTTACAGATGCAATAGAGATAAAAACAAACCAAAAAGAAATAGTTCGTTCTACTTTCTTTATCTACTTTCATCAAAAGAGCCATTTTACATTGATTTTAGTGAGTTCAGATCAAAACTCATGAATTGTATAAAATGCATATAAATTAGACAAACAGTTCTCTATGTAAATATTATTTAAATTAAGTTGTATATTTATGTGTGTATATATATAACAACGATTAGTAATTAGTGAGTTATTTTGTTTCTTTTATTTATTTATTTGTTTCTTTTAGAACCTTAGATTGGCCAATGGAGCCATTAAATCCGTCAGAGTGAGTCAATCTAAACGGCTTGGGTTAATTAGACAACCCCGAACTGGATTCACTCTTTCAGTTTACGAGAGGTCATTTTCACCCATCAACAACTGGCACTAGAAGGAGGGCCTGAACACTATTGATGGCATGTGGAGGTCGCAAGACTCCTCCCTCACCTACCCACTCACCTATAGTAACAAGAATTCGTTTTGATGACAACATTGTCTCTCAAACAACAACCACATCAAATGACAATCCACGGATTACCGTTGAACCAGTAACACCAAACCCCCTAGGGGTCGACGTACAAGAAATTATTCGTCAATCCCTTCTAAGGACACATGGTGCCTTGGCCCGTATCAGACAACCGAGTCGGCCATTGAATCAACCTTTAGACTTATCCGATATTAGGGAGCAACTTGAAGGCACTGGTCTTACCCTAAACCCTACAGATCTAGATCACATCCTCACCCCTGCAGCCGAAGGATCGGGTATCCCACCATCACCACCCCCTTCATCTCCTTTTTCTTCAGGAGAAGAATCATTGGACAAAGGCAATTCTTCATCTCAGTCGTCGACACCACCCATGCCTATGGCTAATCCGAATAATCCTACCAGACCTTGGTTCAATCAAGATGCAGTGGCCATACCTGGACCCCAGCATCCTTTGCGTAAACATCTGGAGAAATGGCTCCCTAAATTTGACCTAGATTCCAAGCAGATCGTTAAGGATCATATAAAAAAATTCATGCTATCCAATAGACTCCGAAGTGTAGAACACAAAGACGTAGTATGTAGAATTTTTTCGTATACATTTGAAGGCAATGCCTCTACCTGGTTTTTTTCCCAACAACCCCACACCATTGTATCTTGGGATAGATTCAAATCTTGTTTCCTTGAGAAATTCGGAGACGAAAAATCTCCCAAAGTCTTAGTCATGGAACTCTCTAGTTTAAAGATGAACCCCAAGGAAAAAATAAAAGACTTTAATCAAAGGTTTCTAGCATTAAAGAATCAAATCCCCATCGATTCAATGCCTGCTAAAAATCTTGTCGTCACATACTACATGAAAGCCCTACACCAAAACATAGCAATCTGGGTCAAAAGGTCTAAGAAATAAACATTATTGGAAGCCTTTGAGGAGGCAAGCCAAATTGAAAAAGATATTCTCGGCCTAAAGGACAATATCTGTAATGAGGCAGAGATTACCTCATCTTCCAAAAAGAAAATAAAAATTCTTCTTAGACCTCCCCAAACCAAAACTCAATCAAACGGTTCAGATCTAGAAAGTTTACACAAGATTGTTTAGAAGTTGTTAAATCAAGCTATAGATCTAAGGAGATCAACCAAAGAAGCTTCTTCAAGCAAAGGGCCTTACAAACCCCCTTTCAGAAAGCCTTTTCCCACAAACCGGCCTAACTCAAATTCTGAAGGCCTAAATATAGAAAGCTTACAGTTTGCTATCCAGACAATTCTGGAAGCACATGATAACTTAGTTCCTTTCGAGACTCCTGAAGACATGGCTGAACAAGAAATAGTGGAAGAGGACGAATCCTCTCCCAACATTTTTGGGCATTTTTCGGATAGTATCTTTCAAGCCAATTTCGAAACAATGCATCCTTACAATACCTGAATTAAAACAACGAATAAATCCTCTTCTGAAATTGGAACTAATGCACCTCAAAAAAAATCTAAACCGATTGAAACTAAACAGAATTCAACAACTCCAAGTTTAGAGTATGATTTGATTGAGGACCTAAAAAAACTTAGAGCTAATATTTCTATTTATGAATTATTGAAATTTCCATTTCTTTTGCAAAAGATGTTATAGAATATTGCAGAAAACAACAATCTAAATAGCAACAGATTTGCAGAAAACGACTCCAAAACACCTCAAAAGGTCTCCATTAAAACGACAGTAGAGTCCTTTGATAAAAGAGACCTTGCTGTAAAAAGAGTAACAAATGTAGATAAAATAGTTCTAGGGGCTATGACTAAAATTCAACAAACTTCTGTTGTTAATACTCTAAGAAATGTCCCACATTTTTTGTTGACTTTTGAAATTTTCAATAGGAATGTACATAATTCTATGGTAGATTCAGGTGCATCGTCAAACGTAATGCTTTGGTCTGTCTACCAAAAAATCAATGCTGAAGTTCAACCTTCCAGTCTGAAAGTTATTCAGCTTGATCGGACCAGTGTTAAAGTAATAGGTGAATTAAAAAATGTACTGATGAGATTATCATATAATCCTAAAGTCCATCAGATTATTGATATAATTGTCATTGACATCCCTGAAGTATATGGATTATTTTTAAGTAGGGATTGGTCCAAACAACTACATGGTTACTTTGCGACAGATTGGTCTCACTTGTGGCTGCTAGAGAATGGAAAGCCTAACAGAATCAAGATCAATCATGAGCATTATTTCAAGCTTACAGTAACTGATTTAAATGATCCTAATGAACCATTCACTGCTTCCCCCAATCCACCCGAAGTGCAAGGAATAAATACTTTTTTCGACAATTTCATGGCTGAAACCTCGATCATTAATGACCCAGAACAACAGTCCGAACTCATGACATGTACACAGTCAACAACCCTCTCTAAGATGTCATATACAACTGATGAAAATTATATATGGTCTCTTTATTTCGATGTATCTAAATCTAAGGAAGGAGTCAGTGCAGGATGTGTGCTCATTGATCCAATAGGTAACAAAGCTTTGATCGCTTGTCAGTTAGAATTTGAATGCACAAATAATACGACCGAATACGAGGCACTCCTGCAAGGTCTCAGAAAGGCACTAGATTTAAGAGTTCATAATTTAACATTCTTTGGTGATTCAGAAATTGTGGTCAGATAGGTAAGAAATTCTATTCATTGCCTATTTCCATACCTGAAAATCTATCAAATTGAGGCATGGAATTTACTGAACAAATTTTCCGTGTTTAACATTAACTCTATTCCGAGATTGAATAATTCTGAGGCTGATTTGTTAGCTAATGTCGCCTCTAAACTTTTTCCTGCAGAAGGCCTTTCTCCAAATGCGTTTTCCATCGAGTTGTTGTTCAGACCATCCGTCCCAGAAAACATCACTAATTGGAGAGTTTTCGATGACGATCAAGAGATCATCAGTTTTTTGCACATGGAAGATACTTTCCAAGGTGCAGTTATCGATGAAGGTACCCATGACAAAGACCTTCGCAATTTTACAGTAATATCAGACCCAAGATCTCCGGAATCAACATCAGATTTGGCAAATTCTATCCAAAATCTGTGGTAAGATTAGAAAAGTTTTATCATTTGCATGATAAATTTAGAAAATCTTTAAATTGTAAAACGAATAGTTCTTCTTTGACCCATGAAAAGGTGAACCTAGGAGCTAAAGATAACCCACAATGCATCAATTTGGGAATGGGATGTTCTGAGCAAGAAAAATCATCATTTATTAAGTTGTTTAAGGAATTTAAGGATGTCTTTGCTTGGACTTATGATGACCTAAAAACCTTTGATCCTAACATCATACAACACATTATTCCCATGAAACCCCAGACTCAACCTTTTCAATAGAAGCTAAGAAAAATGCACCCAAAACTTGAACCGACGATCAAGAAAGAACTAAACAAACTTTTGAATGCTAAGATAATCTTCCCGATAAGACATACATAGTGGGTCTCTAATCTTTTCCCTGTAAGGAAGAAAAGTGGTGAAATCCAACTATGTGTCGATTTCTGAAATTTAAACTGAGCATCTGATAAAGATAACTACCCTGTTCCTCCCATGGAACAGATTCTCCAACAGGTATTCGGTGCTGAAATATTATCACTGCTAGATGGTTTTTCAGGGTATAACCAAGTCATTATGTCCCCCCCAGACCAGCTTAAAACCACTTTCCATACTCCATGGGGTACCTATGCTTATAGAAAGATGCCCTTTGGTCTTATAAATGCTGGTGCCACTTTTCAAAGAGTGATGGATATCGTTTTCCATGGTCTTATCAATCAATCTGTACTAGTCTATCTAGATGATGTTACTGTCTTCTCAAAAAATAAAGGAGATCATTTATCTCATCTAAGATCTGTTCTACAATGATGTCGTAAGTACGACATCTCTTTAAACCCCCAAAAATCTGTCTTTGCAGTAGAACAAGGCAGGTTGCTTGGATTCATTGTATCTAATGAAGGGATGGTCATTGACACTGAAAGGGCCCAAGTCATTTCAAAACTTCCCCCCCCCTCCCCCTCTTCCAAAAAGTCTATGCAATCTTTTTTAGGTCAGATAAATTTTGTTAGAAGGTTTGTCCCTAGCTTTTCAGAAATGGTTAGGCCATTACAGGACTTAATAAAAAAGGATGTACAATACCATTAGGGACCTCTAGAAAGTCAAACTTTTGACTCAATAAAAAAATCTATAGTAGAGGCTCCATCCCTAATGAGCCCTGACTTTTCCCGAGATTTCACTCTCTACCCATTTTCCTTTGATCTGTCTTATGCCGCTGTCCTAACCCAAAAGAATGTTGAAAACAACGAAGTTCCTATTGCCTTTATGAGGTCAGCCTTTAAGGGAGAAAAACTTAATTACCTAGCAGTAGATCAACAAGCTTATGCTGTTTTTAAAGCAGTAAAACACTTTCGATCTTATTTATTGAAATTAAGGACGAAAATCATTGTCCCTTACCCTGTTGTCAAAAATTTGTTAGTATAGAAAGAACTGGGTGAAAAAAGGGCAAACTGGGTCATTTCCTTACAAGAATATGACCTCGAAATCACTCCAGCACAAATTGTTAGAGGCCAAGGTTTATGTAAATTGGTCACGGATTCAGCTGTAGAACAGTAGAATAAAACTGATATGTTAATTCAATATCAACATAATCAAAATAAAATATGCTGGGTACAAAATCCTACTAGTCCTTGGTATGATGACATCAAGTTTTATCTAATTCATGGATCAGCTCCCCATCACCTTGATCCAAAAAAGAGGAGAGCGTTGAGATTAAAATATGCTTCTTTCCAACTGGTAAATGGTATATTGTTTTGCTAAAATTTTGATGGAATACTTATGCGTTGTCTAGAAAAAGATGAAGTAGATAAAGTCTTATTGGAATTACATGTAGGGGATGCCATTGGGAATTTTGGTGGAGACACCACTGCCCACAAAGTATTAAGGGTAGGGTATTATTGGCCTACTCTTTTCAAGGATGCCCATGCATTATGCCGCAAATGTGTACTCTATCAAAAGGCTTCTGGACGATTATAGAAGTTAGCATTCCTGCTGCAACCTGTCTCGGTAGATTCCCCTTTTCAACAATGGGGCCTTGACATTATAGGCCCAATTAAACCCACCTCCTCGCAGCAGCATAAATACATCATAACAATGATAGACTATTTCACTAGATGGTCCGAGGCTGCACCATTAAAAGTGGTAAACACCAGCCAAGTAATATCTTTCCTGAATTCGAACATAATCACTCGTTTTGGTATTCCTAAATGCCTAGTGTTCGATAATGCTTCCTATTTTTCATCTCTCGAAATGAGTGCCTTTGCTCTAGAAAAATGAATAAAACTAAAGTATTCTGCCAGCTATTACCCCCAAGGCAATGGTTTGTTGGAATCAACCAATAAAAGCTTGCTCAAGATCATCAAGAGAACGGTCTCCGAAAATCATAAAAACTGGCATAATGCACTATTTAATACAATCTAGGCTGATAGGGTAACACCAAAAATTGTTGTTGGTAATTCCCCCTTTTTTCTCGTTTACGGTAGGGAAGCAATTCTTCCACCAGATGTTCTTCTTCCATCTCTGCAGTTATCGTAGAAGGTTCAAGAAGAAGACTGTCCTCCTTTGGAAAGTCGGATTAATGCTTTGCTGATGTTAGAGGAAGTAAGGGCTCAAGCAAAACAAAAACTGGATCAACATCAACTTATTGTCAAAAGCTGGTTCGATTCCAACACTACCTCAGACATAAATTTTGAGGTAGGTAATCTTGTCCTTAAGTGGGACAAACCTCATGAGGGGAAAGACAAACATACTAAGTTCCAAAACCTGTGGTTGGGACCATTCTTAATTGCTGAAAAACTAGGTCCTAGTTCTTTCCGTCTGCAGAATTTAGAGGGATAGCCAGACACCTGCCTGGTGAATGGCCAATCTCTCAAAAGGTATTTTACCTGACACCTCTCCAATACACCTTTTGTACATATTTTTCTGTTTTGATTTCTTCGCTTTCCATTTTTCTTCGCTGGTTTGTTTTTATTTTCATTTTTGTTTATTGGTCCTTTTGAGTCAAACATGCCTGTATGTTGGCAGCCAATTCAATTTTTTCAATTGCCCTAAAAGCTGCCTACACCTATGTCTCTTGAACTTCAAATTTCTGTTGCATCTTGCAAAGAGACGATGTTTTCATTTCAAGCGACATTTGCAAATTGGTTTTAATTTAGTTTTCACGACTGAAAGCGTGAAAACTCCTCCATTGCTATTTGAATTGTCATGATCTGCTCATTGATATGCTGATTGGTACTTACCTTTGGTTTATTTTTCAAACTATGTCCATTTGCCTATTATCGCTCTGATTGCACAACTTGATTTTGATTTAATTGACAAGGCATTGAGCATACTAATTCATGAATTATACTTGATTATATAAGGGTTATGATTGATTTTGGTTCTTATATGATGTGATCCTTATTATCAAAAGCTATTGGCTTATCGATTTTTGCCACAATGCTTTATAAAATTTGATTATACAACAAGCGCATAGGTAACATATGAGTTTGATTTTATATTGAATGGCAATAGTTTGAGGTTTTACAATGGCGCATTGATTAAACTTTTGGATTTTGATTTTATGGTTTGAATTATTACTTGGCGTATGATTAATTTGTGGGTTTGATTTTACGTTTAACATTCATGGTTTCAAACCATAGTTTGGTGCATTGGTATATTATCATTCACTGTTTAAATCTTGGGATGGCCGAATATTTTGGTTCATGTTATGATTGATTGAACAGGGATGGTACTGTGCCATTAATTTTTTTCATGGCGGTGAACTAACCCACCACCTTCGCACGCGCATATTGATTCACCTCCCCTTTCATCATTCTCAACTGTTGGCCTAAGCGATTTTGCTCTTGTGTGTTTATCCAAACCCTACCATGAGCCCGAACCATGGCTCCAGTTGTGAGGGCTGAACCCAATGGCTGCCAGGCATTGTTGATGTTTGATGGTGCTTACAGTGACCTTGAGGAATTCGGATGGCTCTCGTTCATACAAAATTTTGATGGTTATAACTCTAGCATGGCTCGACAATTTTCATTAACCTTTGATGGCTGTCGAGCCAAAGTTGGGGATGTGCAGTTGGAAATTGATGAGCAATTTCTCAGTCTAGCTACCGGCCTGCCTGCTGTCGGACAGAGATGGTCGAAAAATTGTAAAGTGGAATATGTCCCGTGGATATTACTCTTCCAGTCACGAAGAGTGAGCTCCTGTGACAAAGGTTTGCCCGCAAATATGCTAAAGCAACGATGGCACGACTTGCTGATGGTAACCAAGCAATTCATCACATGCGAGCGTCGGTATGGTTTTGTTTTCCTGTATCACCTTCGGCTACTTATGATTTTCATAGGCTATGAGCTTAATATGCCTTACTACTTGCATAGGAGTCTGTTTAAAATGTACAAAAGGTACAAACGAAACCAGGTCGAGAACAACCTATTTCATTTTGGGTTAGTTAAAAAGCTTGTGGTTTGTCATTTGGGATTATGTTGGGACTGTTGGAATGATTTTCTTAAACACAATAATTTTGATGAGTCAAGCCCACCACAGGTTGACAAACCTGTAGTGAGAAAGAGCAAGTTAGTACCCCCTGTCCCTTACAGTGCTCTGCTACCCAAACCCCTACCTGAGCCACCTATTGACCTACCCAATTCTGTGACCACAGATGTGGAAATTGCTAAACCCATGGACAAAAGGCCTAAGGCCAAACCTAATGCAAATTTTAAAGGCAAGAAAAATGCCCGGTTAATCTCTCGCATGGCAAGAAACAAACCAAAAGCACCTGTGAACCCCGACCCTATTTTGGTGAGTGAAGATTCCGATTCAGAGATTGAACGCTACCTAGCAAGCGAGTATCCCTATTCCGAAGGTCTGTGTGATAAACCCGCATATGATTTTGTGAAGAACTTGCCACCTTGTTTGCAAAATGATCCTAATTATCCTGGCATCAAAATTCCTTGTGAAACCCCTGGGGACTCGTAGAAACCTCTTCCTGCTCTATCTCAACCAGCTGCTCCCCCATGCGATCAGTGTGGCTCATGGTTAGAAAGGTACTACCTCGATGTTCCAATGCTGCAATCCAGAATTCATGCTCTGGAGGATCAAGTTGCAAAGCTCACCAGTCAAAAGGCAAAGATGCCATCCACTAATAAGAAACAGCGAACAACTGGTTCGATTTTGTTTAAAAACGTGGAGTCGGCAATAGCATTCGTCAATTCAAAATTGGCGTAGCTAGATCAACCTCACTGGTATGAATTTCACCTATTTATATGACATGATCATAAACTCTGTTTATATCATGGATCTGCTCAGTCGCATAAGCATGCACTTTTGTATATAATGTTGTTTTGATAAATCAATTTTCATTATTGTTTAAGTTTCGATTGGATTTGGCTTTGATTCGAGTGATCATGGGATAGATTTGATTTGTTTTAATTTGTTTTAATCGAATACTCTGTTGATAATCAAAGTTGTTAATATTTTCTAAACGTAGGTTGTTTCTGGTATTCCAATTTTGAACGCAGTCAATAGTTCGATTTGAATTGGTTATATTCTATACGATGTGGTTAGCATAACTGTTATAATGTTATAATCCATGTCTGATCCGACGAATTCGAATATCATTTTGTTAATGCATAACCAAAGTGAAAACTGTTCGATTCACATCGTTTGGCCGCATTATCAACTCATTTCATATTGTTTAAATTTGATTTGTTAAACAGAAATGATTATGCCCAGCATGGCGATCTGTTTCTATAATTAAACTCAGCCATATTCGTTTTTGATTATTTACCCAGTTTATATTATGAATTCTGTTACGCTCCTTTCTGTTGACTGTGTGGTGATCAATAACGAAATTTGTTTGAGTATGATTTCGTCTGAATAATCGAAACAGTTTACCTATCTTTACACTTGATTGAATGATATCAATGGTATGACTATAACGAGTCAAGGATGGTTACGATCATTGTTTTGGTCGTATCTGTTAACTATGTGACACTCAGAGAACGAAGTCTATGGAAAAGATTAGTCGATGCTGTTATGCATGTTTCATTTTGATAATAATCGTAACAGCCTTTCTATATTGGCATTTAATTAAAACGATATGAATCCTATGCACACTGCACAACAGTAACCAATTGACTATGATTGTTTGGATTATGATTGCATCGTATCTTATACGATTTGGTTCACCATTGATTTCATTTATGAAACAGTCCTGTTATGATTCGACCTGATTTTATGGCAATTGAAAAACAGAGCATTCTTACCCTGTCCCGATTTCATCATTTTCAATTTGATTTGATTTGAATGATACATTTGCTTGAGCCATTAGTAATTCAATTTTAATGTTTTAAAAAAAGATTTCGTTTGATTTCTTTCTGATTCTATATGCTATTTTAGACTAGCTACGGAATCAGATGATTCCGTAGCTAAGTCTGTAGGATCAATTTTTTATTATTTTGTCACTGAAATATCTTTCTAATTTGATATTTGTGTTCTATTGCAGGCGAATTTGAAATTGCAATTGATTTTTTGAGCAGTTGGAGGATATCTCAAGAATTTCACTTGCATTTTAGTTGCTTAGTTTAGTTGATTTTGGGATTTTTCCCTGATTATGTAAAACTGTTTGATAATTATGCACAGGGATGTTTTACCCTGTGGAGAAACTTATATAAACTTATGATTTTTGTAATAATGTGGATCCTCATTCGTGGGAGAACAAGGATATGGAGTTCTAATTCAGACTGAAGCAGAATTGATGTTTTGTCACAACTTTAGCTTCTCAATATATCAACTTTTTGTTTCATGTCTTGTATATCAATTTGTTTATGATCTATGACTACTTTAGATATCTAGATCATGTGCAAATGATATAATTTTAATTACTGTAATCCATATCTGGTTCCTTCCAATCATATAAAATACATGACAGCTGTTTAATTCAGTTTATGAATGACAGGTTTATCTTCTTCATTGATTGAGTTATCAAATATAAGTTTTTGCATAACAGGTTTCCCTTATTGCAGAGATTTATACATCTTATAGTTGTTATGATATTTGTATGTCTTGTTTGTCCTGCAAACCAACTCGAAGAGCAGCACAACTGATCCTTTACGAGAAGCTTTTGGACCAATCCGGTGCGAGTTTACTTCCTCCGACCAGCTTCAGAGTCATCACGCACAGGACAAATTAGGAGCGCTTCTAGGGCAGTTAGTCTTTTCCTTGCTGTTTTCATTAAGTAGTTTAGTTTAGAAATAATTTTAATTAGATTTATATTAGATCATTTAATTTCAGTAGTTTTATTTCTTTTTCATAAAATATAAAAATCAAAAAGAGATTCCTTGCTGTCTTAGGGCAGAAAACACATGAGTTTTGCAGGTTTTAATTAAATCTGTAGATTGTTTATAGTGTACATTTGTGAATAAGTAATATTGCATCTGGTAATTATATAGTTGATTTGAGTTATTAAAATAGTAATTAGTAGATTGTATAATAGAATAGTTAGAGTAGTTTATATTTAGTTTTAATTTAGTTTTAGTAGTTTGTTTTAATTAGATTAGTAAGTTAGAATTGTTATATTTTAGTTTGATTTAGTAGTTTGTTTTAGATAGTTAGTTTAGTTTCTTTTACTTAGTTTTAGTTAGTTTTAGTTTGCTTTACTTTAGATAGATTAGTTAGATTAGTTCCTCTTTGGTTTTCTTAAAAGACCTTAGAGCGGCCAACGGAGCCGTTAAACTCGTCAGGGTGGTCCATTCCAAACGGCTTGGGTTATTTAGACAACCCCAGACCGGTTCCACTCTCCCAGTTGATGGATGGACTGTCTCGCCCATCAACACTGTATTACAGTCTAGCTCAGAAAAAGAGAACATAATGCTTCATCTCGAAACAACTATAAAAGGCTGTCAGAGCATCAATTGTTGTCTTTCTTTGAATTTGTAGGCTAGTTAAAGATGATATTTTGTTTGAAAGTTGATTTTTCGGTTTCAATTTGCACTTGAAAGTAATCACGATTATCTTTAAAAAGATCTTTACGCTGTCCCTACTTTTTATGAAAGCAACTCAACGATGTCTCCCTTTCCTCGAAAATTAGTTTTATTAATGAACTATTTTTCAGATCTTGATGAAGGTAAGCAAGAAAAATTTAAAGGCCTGTGAAATATTAAGTTGTGTTTAAAAAACTAGAATTTTCAACGTCAACCCACTCTGTTGAATATCTTTAAAACTATATCAGAATGTGAATAATTTCTCTGAGAGCTATGGGAAGTGTTTGTAAACCCGCCGGGACGCTGACCATGTCTGCTGGCAGTGGGTAAATGCATGCATGATGCCAAGGCAACTTTGTCGGGGTACTGAATAGGCCCGCTGGCAGCGAAGCAATGTGAGGTAAAAGAAAATTCTCAATTATGAATCTTGCTTTTGGCCATAAGCGTCCTTCGTTCTGATTTGAAAATTCTTGGATGGGATATAGATATCAGAGTGGGTTAATTGACATCCTTGTCGAGGCTATGGATGCCTGCTGGCAGCAGTGGCCCTGTCAATAGTATTGGAGACATTAACTTAAATGTCGTGGCTTTATTTTCTGAATTTGTCACCATATTTCGTTCTTTTTAACGAACGATATCTTAAACTGGTCTGCATCATGATTATTAAAGATGTTCAAAAAACCTTTTAGTTGTTCTTTGATTTGAAATATTTCAAATTTCTCTAACTTGAACTCGTTCGTATTACAGAGATAACTGCTTCTCCCAGCATGTTGCCATTGTTGGCAACCCAACATATTTTTAATTTTTTATATCAATTAAATGATCTATGTATCTACCTAACCAGGGTCATACATTTTTCTATTCTTCATAAGCAACTTCCACCATGACAATTGTAAGTTTTCAATTTTACCTATTGTTGTTTTTCATTCTTCATTCATGATTGAAAGCATGAAAACGAAGCATTAAAAACTTACGACTGCGTTACCATTATATTTGAAAGATCTATGAAAGGTAAGATGTCTCTACAGTCTATTAATGAAGCCTTGTTTCTTGCTATGAAGACTATTCTCTTTGTTTCGATTCCTTGAATACCAAGCATGCTTGGGGATTGTAAATTATATCAACAAGGGATTTTTTCCTTTTGATTTGAGCATTGATATGGTTTTTTGTGTGATTCTTGGTCTTATTTTTTCTCATTACTAGGCTTTGATTTACATGTTTCACTCTACCAAACCTTATGACTGAACCCACTATGTTGTGCACTTATTTCCTTTTTAATGCTCTCGTCGTGGCTTGTACTTTATGAAAGGTGGCAATACGATTACAGTCACGTCATTATTTCAAGACTTAGTATCAGGATCTGCAACACCCCTCGCACTCATTTCAAATGAATGCTTGTCTTTTCGTTATGTATTTTCTCCCCATACACTATAGACTGTTGGTGTTTCTCGGGCTTGGGGTATGGCTCTGGTCTGTTCTCACAAACCCTCCCTACGTGTTGTGTTTGATTGATTTCCCATTGATTCAATATGGATCTTGTTGTTAGAGTCAAACCTAATGTCACTCAAACTTTGCTCTTATATGACGATGCCAAAAAGGATTTTGAGAGTAGTGGTTGGCTCGTTTTCCTTAGAAAATTCCAGGGTTTCAATCTACAAACTGCCCAAGAATTCGCTCTCTCCTTCGATGGGTGTAGAGCTAAGGTGGGTGATGTTCAACCTGAGGTTACAGTGGATTTCTTGAGCCAATCTACAAGACTCCTTGTGAGAGGTCAAAGGTGGTTCAAAAATGCAAAGGTAGAAGAGGTTCCTTGGAGTCTTCTCTTTACATCTTGGAAGATAAAAGGATGTGATAAAGGTATGCCCATCTCCTTACTGAAACCTCGATGGCACGGTCTGTTTGTTGTGTTGAAACAGTTTGTCACCTTTGAAGGACGTTTTGGTCTTATGTTTCTTTATCATTTGCATCTGCTCATGATTTTCATGGGGTTTCCTTTAAACATGCCATATTATTTATTGAGGAGCCTTTACAAAATGGTCAAAAGGTATAGAAAGCAATGATCAGACTCGAGCCTCTTCCATCACGGCTTAATAAATGTTTTACTTGCACATCAATTAGAGTTGTAGAACGATAATTGGGATTTGTTTTTAATCAGAAACAGTTTCTCTAACCCTAATGTTAAGGAGATCGACAAGTCTGTGATTGAAGAACCCTTAATCTAGCCTACAGTGCCCCTCTCACCTACCCAGGCCTGTGTCTCTTCCTCCTACAACAAAACCTTACTCGATCCAAAGGATATTGAACATGCCCATGTGCAAGTTACACACCCTAATGACTCTGTTAAAAATTCAAATAAACCTACAGGCAAGACATCTAAAGGCCATGCTGATTTAAATTTTAAAAATAAGAGAGACGGAAGATTAATTTTGAGGAAGCTCTGTAACAAGTCAAACCCTCATGCGAACTCGATCAAGATGATCGAGATCCATGAGAGTTCGGACTCCGAAATCGATAGGTTCCTCGCTGAAGAAGACCCTCTTTCTTTCCAACCACACCTCGATCGACCTTACAAATTTGTGGACAATCTACCTCCCTGTCTAAAACATAATGTAGAGTTTCATGGTATTAAATTGGGTAATGAATCTAGAGTCCATGTTGAATATGCTCCGGTTCACAATTGTGGTTATTCCCAAGAGACCGTCGCACGGTCGAAGTGTGAAGTTTGCCTATCCTAGATTGATAGATACTACACTGACATACCTATCCTATAGTCACAGGTTAAAGCTCTCACTTATCAGATCGGTGCCTTAACGAATGAAAACCATAGGTTCGAGTCTGTATTTCAAGGAAAAGGCAAATGTATGAAGACTACAGGGAATGTAACATTTAAAAACGTTGAGGTTGCAACATTAATAGTGAATTCTAAGATCATCTGATACAATTTGATTTACAGTTAGAGGTATGATTCCTTTTATCTTAAAATAGGGTTATTTACTAAAAAAATTAGATTGTTTTATTCATTCAATAAATTGGATTTCATTTACTAAAATAACTAGCTACAAAATCACAAGATTCTGTAGCCAGTTATGTTAACTCGAAATTTGCAAATTAATGGTTAAATATGTATCTGAACCTCTTTTTTTTTCGTTTTCTTTTCAGGATATTCAGGAGTTCATGGTTACAAATTGATCTGAAGCATCTTTGAGACTTGCTAGCCATATCTATGATGCATTTTTGTACAAACATAAATGATTTTTTTTTAGCTTTAATGGATTTAGTATGATTTAGGTGGTTATATCCCTCTTTTATTTTTGTAATCAATATATGATCTCAGAAGAGGAAACAGTTACCTTTCTGAAGGCTTTAAAAACCCATTCTTTTTTGTAACCAAGACATCTTGGCCTGGGGCTAGTTGTGGATAACTTATACTCGAATTTGGACATATTATATGTTTACATTTCTGCTTTAGCTACTTGTAAATATTGTTGTTGTCCATGATTTGTTTATCTTGATAATTTGATGACTATTGATAGCTTTCGTCTTTACAAAATATTATTTCGTTAAGATAATTTCTTTCATACAGTTCACAATTTTATGCTTCAGTTGTATGAAAATAGTGAATGATTATTCAATTCAGATGATAAGGTTTATCTTAATCTCGTTGAGTGATTAAAAGCGGGTCATTACTGTAAGATTTATCTTATGTGTAATTACTTGCAGTCTCATATATCACAGTTATTATTTTGCGTCCTATCATTTATCATTTAAATACAACAGTCAACAAACTGTCTGACATTTATTCCAAATAGCATGAAAGTACATTGCAGATTTATCTTAGGACATATTGAATGGACGATTCATGATTATACAAACGTCGGATGCATATTCTTCAGGTGATAAATAGGTTAGTCTGTTCCTTTTATTTTTTCGTTTACTATAGAAACTCTTACATATTGTTTGGTTTTCACTGTTTACATATTCTGTTTCAATAGTAGCTTAATTTTTATTTTACAGATGCAATAGAGATAAAAACAAACCAAAAAGAAATAGTTTGTTCTACTTTTTTTATCTACTTTCATCAAAAGAGCCATTTTACATTGATTTTAGTGAGTTCAGATTAAAACTCATGAATTGTATAAAATGCACATAAATTAGACAAACAGTTTTGTGTGTAAATATTATTTAGAATAAGTTGTATATTTATGTGTGTATATATATAACAACGATTAGTAATTAATGAGTTATTTTTTTTTCTTTTATTTATTTATTTGTTTCTTTTAGGACCTTAGATTGGCCAACGGAGTCGTTAAACCCATCAGAGTGAGTCAATCCAAACGGCTTGGGTTAATTAGACAACCCCATACTAGATTCACTCTTCCAGTTGACGAGTGGTCATTTTCGCCCGTCAATAGGGCCATCCCCTACAGTTTCTTTTGGAGGATCATCATACTTTGTGACATTTATATATGATTAGTATATAAAGGTGTGGGTCAATATTCTCAAAATAAAAGCTAACGTGCTTAATGTATTTAAGCAATTTAGAGTTTTGGTTGAAAAGCGAACTATCAGATCGATCAAGTGTTTAATAAAAAATAATGGAGGCAAGTTCACAACTTTGGGATTTGAAAATTATTGCAAGGAAGTTGGGATTGAAAGGAATAAATCCAAAGTTTATGGCCCATATAAAAATGGCATGGTTGAACACATGAACATGGCTCTTCTAGAGAGAGAAAGGATCATTCTCAATAATTCTAAGGTGTAGCAAGAGTTATGGGAAGAAGTAATCACTACAGTTTGTTATATAGTAAATCAATCACCATCAGTTGCAATGGACTATAGTGTGTGTGCACAAAGTTGGCAGAGAAAAAGTGGCAAGGGTGTCAGTAGGAATGCACACTCACAAAAATGCGTGTGCATTATCAGGAACACACATGAGTTTTTGATGATATAGGTTTGGCGAAGCCCAAAACTCCACTTAGATTGCCACATAGGTTAGTTCGAAGGAATTCATGCACGTTCCTAAGAAACCATGCATGTTCCTAAGAATGTGTGCACATTCCTAAGAACATGCATGCGCTCCTCTGTTATACCATTTTTAATGGGTTGTGAGTGAGATTTGTGCCCATTTGCACACATCGTGCTCACTTTTTCACCTTCATTGAGAAGATAAAGAAGAGAAAAAAAGTCAATATCTTAACATCGTGTCCCAATCCAATGAGGTATGTTTGATTTCTCTTATTTTCCTCCCAATTTAGTAACTTTTACTTTTATTCAATTAATTCAGTATATTCGAAAATAATCTAAATTATAGAAATTTGTAACCTTATAGAAAAATATCATCTAGAAAATTTAGAGGCAGTTTCCTCTTGCATTTCCTAACATTTCACATTTAAAATACTATACAGACTTTACAAGAAATGTGATTATTTTAAGTTTTTTTTTCTTAAAATATGTATTGGTATTTTTTGAAATTTTCTATTTTAATTTAAAAAAATTACCTAATTTACATGCCATGCCCTAGTAAATTGAAACATATATTATAAAATGGAACCCAAAGACAATGTGAACTTCCCACAAGCATCCAAGGTGAGTAAAACCTCAAACCAACACAACCATGTTGGAATACTAATAAAGGAGGGGGGTGAATCAATACGAGCACTTTATTATCACTTTTAACCACAATATGTAACCATTAACATCACCACTAGTATATCATCAATATATCATGAGTATTATAAATAAACAAATCATAATAGACATCCATAGAAACACAATACACAGGTATTTACATGGAAACTCAAATGCAAGAAAACCACAAAATGCTTTTCTTATATATCAGAAGAATACATTCATTGGAAGCACCAACTTAACAATTCTCCTGCTACAGCTAGAAGGAGGATACGACCCCCTATTTATAGGCCATAACCTAAAGGAAGGTACAACTTCCTGAATTCTCTGGCTCCAACCAGAAGGAGGCTATAACCCCTTGATTCTCAGGCTCCAACCTGAAGAAAGATACAACTCCTTATGTTCTCTAACACCAATTGGAAGGAGGAGACAATCCCCTTTCCGTGCCCTGTCCTACCACCTTGAAATATAAGTGTAGACCAAATTCCACTATCACAATCACTGCCACTATCACTATCACTGTCAATGTCATTGTCACTACCACTGTCAAATCAACTTGTCACTTGTCACATCTACCTGTCAATGTATCCAACTTGTCATTGTCACTGTACCATCAACCTGTAATTGATCATCAACATAAGCTATACCAAAACCTATACCATATCATCCATCAATTGTGTACCAACATATGTAGTATAACATGCATCAATCATGTATCAATATATATTCCAAATGTAGATACCATAACATCAAATCATATACTATGTACTAGAGCATCAACCATGTATAAAACTTGTACCATATAGTAGAAGGATTCTCCACTTGTAATTATTCTATCATCAATGTTGTCTACCCAATATACATCTGTGTACAATACCAAATATAGATCATTTCCTTTTGGAGACCATAATCCAAATTCTTCTATTGCCTTGAGATATCTTAATATTATTTTTACTACCACGGAATTTGTTTCTTTTGGTGCTGCTTGAAATATCGCAACCTATCTAACTTCATGCATCACATCTAGTCTTGACGCTATCACATAGAGTAAGCTACAAATCATTGATCTGTAGAGTTTATGATATGCATCCTTAGATTCATCGTCTTTGCTCAACTTTCAATTTTTATGCATAGGAGTACATATGAGTTTACAATCTTCCATTCCAAACTTCTTTAGCATTTCTCTGATATACTTGGTATGGGAGATGAAAATACCTTTATTATGTTGACATATCTGTAATCCCAAAAATAAAATCAACTCACTAAGAAAAGACATTTCAAACTCGTTCTGCATATCTCTGGAAAATTTCTGACTCATCTTGACATAATCACTCCTGAATATAATGTCATCTACATAAACTTCAATTATCAATATCTTGTCTCGATCCAATTTTATATAGATATTTCTATCTGCATTTCCTTTCCTAAATCCTTGTTGTTGTATATACCTATCAAATCTTGAATACCATTCTCTGGGAACTTGTTTAATTCCATACAATGCTTTCTTCAACATGCAAACACAATCTTCCTTTTCTAAAATTAAGTAGAAATCCTTCTGGTTGTTCGATGTAGAATTCTTCTTCTAATTATCCATTAAGAAAGGTTGACTCAACATCCATCTAATACACCTTGATTATTTTGGAACATGCATAGGATAAGATCAATCTGATTGCTTCCATCCTCACAACTGGGGAAAAGGTTTCCTCAAAATCTATACCTTCAATCTAAGTGTATCCTTTACAGACTAACTTTGCTTTGTCTCTGGTTACTTGCCCATCCTCGTTCAGTTTGTTTTGGAAAGCCCACTTTGTACCAATCACTTTATGTTCTTTGGTCTTGGAACCAATTCCCATGTGTCATTTTTATCTATATAATCCAATTCTTCATCCACATCCTTGATCCAGTGTTCATCCTTGATGGATTCTTCAAAATTGCTTGGTTGAACTGTAGATAACAATGCTAGGTGTTGTTGTTTTGGTGAAATAATTATTCTTTGGGTTTCAACTCCTGCATATTTATTCCCAATAATATTTTATGGTGGATTATTTTTCTGTACTCTTCATCTAGGTTTCCTAGGAGGTATCCACTACTCATCTTCCTCTTGTTCTGCTTCTGGCTGCTCTTCTTCTACTTCTTATTATTTTAGATCTTCCTTGTCATATTTCTCTTCCGAGTCTTTTCTTCTTTCTTTGTCCTTCCATACATATGTCTCATCAATTGTTACATTGATGCTTTCAATGATTCTATTTAGTCTTAGATTGAAGCATTTATATTCTTTTCTTTTGCTTGAATACCCAACTAACATTCCCTTATCAAATCAACAGTCAAAGTTTCCAAGCCTTCCATATTATATTTTGATACAACATTTCCTTCCAAATACTTTGAAATGATTCAAATTTGTCGGTCTTCCTTTCCAGAAATCTTAGGGATTCTTATCATTGTTACTTCAGATCATTCCTTTGTTCAGGATGTGAACTATTGTATGCACTACTTGAGCCCAAAATATGTCACTCAATTGTGAATCTTTCAACATGATTTTGGCCATTTTCTGTACTATTCTATTCTTCCTTTCGACAACTTCATTTTGGTGAGGTGTCCTAGATGGTGATAATTATCTGTTTATTCCATGTTCAACACATAAATCCATGAATTCCTTTGATGTAAAATCTCCTCCATTTTCTGTTCTTAGGCACTTGATATTCAAATCCATCTCGATTTCAACCATCTCTTTGTATATATTGAAGTGTTTGAATGCCTATGATGCCTTCCTAAGTAAAAAAACTATAATCATTATATTCATCAACCGGTATCATAAAGTATTGTTCACCATTTAATCCATTCGTTTTTGTAGTTCCACATAGATCAGTGTGTACTATCTCTAATGGTTTTTTCGTGGATTACTCTTTTGACTTGAACTTGGTCGTGGTTTGTTTTCCCCATAGACAATGCTCACATAGAGTATTTGTTGGATTTGAGATATTAGGCATTTCTTTCACTACTTCCTTTCTATTGATTTTGATAAGATTATCAAAGTTTGTGTGACCCATACTTATGTTCCAGGGCCAACTTTCATTTTCCTTTCTTATGAAACATTTCCCCCTTCCAATATTATTCATGACATATATGTTGTTTGGATTTCTTCGAGTTGTAGACACCAATTTTTCTGATCCTCCTTTTCCTATCTCACATTTTTTTGTGTCAAAAAAGAGTTTGTGTCCTTGATCACACATTTGACTGACAATTAGAAGATTGTGCTTCATATATTAAACCAATAGAACATTATTTTCCTTGGCACCTTTGCTTCCAAGCTTGAGTATGCCTCTACCTATGATTCTAGCTGAGTTATCATTTCCAAATGAAATTGATCCATCTTGTTACTTCTTTAGTGTCAGAAACCTATTCTTGTCACCTGTCATATACTTCAAACAACCGTTGTCAACATACCATCTACTTTTCTTATGTTCCGCTTGTAGAGAAATAAAGCATTCTTCAGTGCTGAATTGATCCTGCTTTCTTCTCCATATTCTTTGTGGTTCCTGTTTATGATTGTTCATATTCTACTTTGGTTTCTTTGGAGGAGCAATCAATCCATAATCTTTGTCCATGTGTCCAAATTTGTTGCATTTGTAACATTCAACTTCATTACTCAATGATCCAAAATTGTTGTAGTTTCTATTCTGTGTTTAATTAGTCCTTCTTGAATATATATTATTTCAGTAGCCTTCATAGTTTCTTTTGTTCTTAGCATGTGCTCACAATTTGTAGTTTTGTGACCAAAATTATTGCAAGAGTAGCATAAACCAATAAAAATAGTTTGATACCTAGATGTAGTGTATGTTCTGAATGGTGTTTTGAGATCCTTTTTCTTCTATAACTATTCTTTGAGTGACTTGATTTTCTTTCTCTCTTTCCCTAGTTATTCCAAGGAACTGGTTAATTCTTATCTAATATTGACTTCACCTTCTTCTTCATAATCTTCAGAATCATCTTCTACTACCACAAAAACTACTCTTTATAAATCATTGTCAGTATCATCATCCTTGTTTGATGAATATTTGTCTTCCTTTGAGTAGAAACTTTTCTTGAATAATTTCTTTTTGTTCCTTCTCTTGCCTCCCTTTTGGTTTTTCTTTTTATTTTTAGGATCTTCTTCTTCATCGCTACCTTTATTATTAGCATAAGGAAATTTAGAATAAAAATGAACAATACCATCACAATCAAAACATTTCAATGGAAGCATACCTTTGTACTTGTCGATTCCTCTTTTTAACTTCCTTACAAAGTTTTCCATTTCTTCATCTTCCTCTAGATCATTGGTGTAGCTGTAATCTAGTTTTAAATTTTGCTTACTCTGCTTCTTCATCTTCTTATATGCTTTGAAAACTGCTTACTTTGTAACTAGATTCTATTGTTCTATTAAGATATGAATATTTCATGTATCTCATCCATTCTCAAACTGTCAAGATATGTTCTTTATTCCATAGATGATATATTAGGATCAAATCTCATAGGTAGATGTCTTAGAACCTTTTGAAAAACCATCAATTCATCAAATTATCCTCCCAGTCCTCTAATAGTGTTTAATGTTTTGTCAACTTGTAGAAATTAGGCTGCAATGTCTTGTTCTTCTGTCATATTTAGTTGCTCAAACTTATATATAAGGGTTTGAATCTTTGATCCCTTGAATTTTGTATCTCATTCGTAAATCTTTTGAAGTTTATCCCAAAGATCCTTTGCAGTCTTTCAATGCATAACTTTGACAAATATAGAATCATCCAGACTGCTCAGAATGCTGCCTTTTATCTTTTTAATTATTTTCACTGAGTTTCTTTCCATCTTTGTTAGTTGGGGAAGTGGTTGGTGCTACATATCCATCTACTACTAACTTCCAAAAATCAAATCCCTATAACTGTAAAATGGTTTGCATCCTTTTATTCCAAAAGGCATAGTTCTATCCATCAAACCTTGGTTCTCCAATCTTAGTGTATTCCATGATCTCCTTCTAGTGGTTAAATTGTTTCTTGAAGGACCTCCTCTGATGCCAACTATTGGAATACTAAGAGGGGGGGGGGGGGGGGANCACTTTTAACCATAATATGCAATAATTAACATAAAAAACAATATATCATCAATATATCATGAGCAATATAAATCAACAGAGCATAATAGACATCCATAATCAATTGTACACTAGTATTTATGTGGAAACCAAAATGGGAGAAAACCATAAAATTATTTTCTTATATATCAAAAGAATACATTCATTGGAAGCACCAACTTCCCAATTCTCTAGTTGCAACTAGAAGGAGGCTACAAACCCCTATTTACAAGATCTAACCTGAAGGAAGCTACAACTCCCTTAATTCTCTAGATCCAACCAAAGGGAGGATACAACCCCTTGATTCTTAGGATCCAACATGAAGGAATCTCCAATTCTCTGTGTTCTCTAGCACCAACCAGAAGGATGCTACAACCCCCTTTCCTTTCCCCATCCCGCCACCCTGAAATATAAGTGTATACCAACTATCACTACCACAATCACTGCCACTGTCACTATCACTGTCACTTCCACTATCACATCAACCCATAACCCATCAAATGTACCTATCACTGTATCCAACCTGTCACTGTCACTGTACCATCAACCTATAATTGATCCTCAACATAACCTATACCAAAACCTTTACCATGTCATCCATCAACTGTGTACCAACATATGTAGTATAACATGCATCAATCATGTACCGAGAGATATGTCAAATACAGATACCATAACATCAAATCATATGCTATGTACAAGAGCATCAACCATGTATAGAACCTATACCGTATACTAGCATAGATCTGAACCATATCATTAATGAAGTACCTCAAAGAAACAAGGAAAGTTCCTCATGCATATTCCACCTTACATCAACTCTATGCCTCAACCGTACATCCATATATTAATGATATGTCTCTAATTATGATCCGTAAAAGTCATGTCATAACCAAATAAGATAATATACCTCAATCAACCATGTATCCAGGATGTACCTAAACCATGTTCCAAACCAAACATAGCTCAAGCATGTACCATACCACAACAAAGTATAATTATCACAACAAGAACGCAAGCATACATATACCTATATAGCTAACCCAATACACAATAATGTTGATCTGTAGCTTTCCTCTGACTGCAGGGACCTAGTACAAGCATTTCCCCTAAATCTGTCTTTTCCTCATGGGAATAAGACTACTTGTCACACGGGGCTTGGTGTGACAAGTACTGTGCAACCTGTGGGGATTCCTCATGGGACACTAGTGGTGTGACCTGTGGGGTTAAACCAAACTATGTTTTACTTAGATAAATTTTATCTCCTATGCAACCCCAAAAATCCTACACTTCCTACTTGTCGCTACCTCATATTTCACACTAGCAAACTTTCCAAATAGATCACTAATTCACTAGAATATGTTAAATAGAATAAGTGAGTTAATGTAATTGTGAATGACTCCTTGAGATGTATTTATACTTTTTTTGGGTAACCTATTTCCTTAATCTTAGGGGCTTCTTAAATTTTCTGTTACAACCACTTTACCCTGTCATTAATTGACTTGTAACTAACTAGGGGATTCTTAACCATTGTTTGGGGATTCTAACTTCACAAGACCATAAATCCTCAATTGTGAGGAACCACATGGAATACCAACTATCATCGGAAATGGCATGATGAGGAATGTCCATCCATGAGTGACTTTCCTACATTCACACATTCCTTCATGAAAAATTTCCTTTATCAACAATGAGTTCCATAACTATAACTTTGTGGATATTGTACTTATTGAAGGGTTGACATCAATGAAAACCAATCTTTCAACAAACCACCTAACATAGACACACAAATTGATGAGTGGTTAGCCACATTGAGAACACTTGTAAATGAATTAAGGGGCACACAAGAACCTAGAAGAGAGTCCTTGTACACTTCATTAGACATCATTGTGAGGTCCATTGCAAGTTACCAAGGGAAATTAACTTCTATTTCTCAATACAGGATAGAATGTACGATTTTTAACACACTGAACTGTATAGAAATCAATTAGAGACTTGGGTATTTCAAAAAAAGAATCGATGTCTCCTTTTATTGATCCTCGAACTTGACAACAACCACCTATCAACAAGAAACACATTTTCATTGACTGGTGCATCCATATATACATTGAGGAGGCATGTAACTTTGATTATTTACTATTTACTCCAGAGATTCCAAGCACATAGTCTTGTGAAATTGCAACCAAGAATTTGACTCCGGTAATTCAAAATATAACATCCCTTTCTGAACAAAAAAATTTGCAAGCATGCCACAGATGAGAGGAAAATTGCATGACTCCTTAGTGGAGTTGAGAACAAAGGAAAATTTCGAAAGGGATACAACAATAGAGCTCAAAGCTAGAATGTAGGATATCTTATGGGCCTAAATATAATAAATTGACTCATAAAAACACTAGAATAATCTCACAGCATGGGGCATGGACGATGACATGTGGAATGAGGAAACAATGTTCCTAAAAAAATAGGGAATACAAAACTTCCTTGGAGCTTTGTAGATTGCAGAGCTCGGGGTTCAGAAAGAAGAAGCGGTAAAGTTCATCATCAGTCAACACCATAATGGTCACCTCTAGCTTGATTACCCTATTGGAAGCATGGGAGGTCTAATACATTGCATCACTGGTCTACCACATGGGGGGACTATAGTACCCAAAACCCTTAACTCAGTCAGCTAGATACAATTTTTTGTAAGGATAATCTCGACAAAGAATTCCATGGGTTTGCTCAATGAAGTGATAGAACTAGATGTGAAATGGACATGTATTATCGTGTCATTTTTTTTTACCATCATAGGTTGGGAGACAAATGTGAATCTTACAATGATGGAATTCATATGTATGATCCTACAAAGAGGTGAGGTGTTCAATAAGGAAAAACATCTTACAGGAATGAAATAAAATAATTGCAGGGAGTGCCAAGAGTTTTCCCGAGGAACAAATTTTCCCTCCCTACTGATTTGGGTTTCTATGAGTTAATATAGTCTATTTGGGGAGCCAATGTTTACAACAAAGAATATTTTTTCCATGTAAAACTACAATTTTTTTTCACCAGGAGTAGTTGGCTCGTCAGAATCCTTCTCACTTGACGAAATGTTAAGAAATTGGGTCATTAATATTAAAAATGCATCTCATAGATTGTGGGTTGATAAAATAATTTTTTGGGAATTACCAACAAGTTTTCATATCCATCTAAGTATCGACAACACCAAGGTCTGGTGCATGGTCTAGTTGGCACCAACGCCAAAGGACCTAGATTATCAATTGACAAGGTTAAACTTTTTCCAAGAGTTAGAGAGATAACTTGGACATGAAATGGAAATTTTGCAAGAAGTACTCCAAGAATTATTGGCCCTGATAAAACTGCTCACAGATGTTGAGCATGAAGAGGAGAGAGAATATGAGCTCTACACCAATACTTTTGTAGAGGATCTAGAAACTTAGAGAGAAACCCCTGTAAAAACAACCCTTATGAAGATAAAACAACATGAAATAATAGGAAAAGGAAAAAAAGCAGCTGAGTCGGATGAAGTTCCAATAGATGTTGATGACATTAGGTGTGAGGTATTCCATTTAGATACAACAATGAATTTTGACAATCCCTGCATGAAATAAAAAATTTCCAATATCCCAATGGGTAAAACAAAAGGATAATCAATCCAAACAAGAATAAACCACGATTAGAAAGATATTGCAGTCAAGCGCCAAGCTAAAATTCTAATAAGTCATGACCAATATGAAAGAAAAATGTGTTGAAGTAGAAAAATCCAAGCCTAGTCTCGACAAACATGAAGAAGCAAGAAGATAGAAAAAAAAAGGATGGAGGAATAACATGAGGTAAGTATAGGTTGTTATCACCCTATAAGTTATAGGATCAACTGGTGACTAGAATATTATCTATCTCTAGTGTTTTTTTGACAAATGATTTTTCATTCTACAAATAATTTGAAAAAGAGAAAAAAAAAGAAAAAAGAAAAAAGAAAAAAGAAAAGAAAAAACGAAAGAAAAAGAAAAGAAAGAAAAGAAAAGAAAAGAGGGCATAAAAGAATTTCAATAAAAGCCCCATCCAATAATAGTAACTTGGTCCATACCTTTCAAGCATGGCCAAGTTCTCTTTAAATTGATGTTGATAGGGTTAGTGAATAAAGTTTGACTAAACCGTTTAATCTTAGCCAAAGAGTCTAGGTTAGATTAGTGAATAAATCTGGTCAGACTGTCTAATCTTGGTCAGATAGCCCCAGGGTAGATGTAAATTCTTAACCCAACAGTTTAATCTGGTTTAATTGTCATAGAAAACTAGGTTAGAATATAGGCTAGTGTATTTACTGCAATAAAGTCAGCTTGATGATAAATATTACACCATAATTTGGATACCTAAAAGGTTGTTAGACTAACCCCTTGGTGGTGTAG
>JASDQU010099934.1:133816-247389 GCA_032191745.1 Picea mariana
GGGGGGGGGGGGGGTTCTGGAATGGAATTTTTCCTCTGGCGGGCCTCTATCTATACATGGCATCAATCTATCGATCCCGAGTCCCATCGCCCCCTACTGACTGACATACCTTCGTCACCTCCTGATGTCATCATCCCATCCACCTTTCCTGAAAGAGTCACGTCCCATAATTTCTGTCATTCCTTCCCCCCCATTAGCTCGTGGCAAGCCCCCTCACCATGATCTTTACCCCAATCAGTACTCACCACTTCACCCATCCTATCCCTCAGTCACCGTCACCCGCCATCTCACACTCTAAGTGATCCGTTGGCCATTTATTACTAGATAGCCTATCTGTTAACCAATTGACCTGTCTCCCACACACAATGGACACCTGTTTACTCAAAACTACCCTCACCCTTTCTACTTTCACCATTTACCCACTCATCGCACTAGAAAAATTCACACCATCTTCTCCTCCGTTACAATCCGTTGCCCCCATCCACAGTCGCCCTCGCTAACGTTGTTTTTCTTGCAGGTACTATTGCAGTATTGGCACCAAAGTCAAAACAAGCAAAAGGAGAGGAGAATCCATTTCTCCCACCTCCTGTCGACCTTGATAGGATTCCACTGGCTGACAAAGATTGCTTAATCGCAGATACTAAGTGCAATTTCAATTTCGCAGACCTTCAGTTGTGGCTCAAGGAAGTTTTCCTGGACCAAAGCAACAAAATTGGACTCTGGGAGTCCAACTTACCCCTATATCTCCTTCCCCAAATTCACCCTTTTCCAGAGTTTTCCCTCAAGTGCCAAGCCCACTACATTCCCGAGAAAAGAGCCATCGTCTCCTCATCTGGATAAATTCTGTTCCTCATCACGCCTGAATCCATTGACCAAATGATGCAAATCCCTCGAGCTAACTCTGTGACGTAGCCGCGCCCTCGGGCACGTCCGCTCTCACAGGATCTTCTCTTTCCTTGGCCCGAAGAAGGTCAAAGTTATTCTATTCCCCTATCGGGAAGTCTGCACCCACAGTTCTCTCCAAGCGACCCCCCTTCTTTGACTTATCGGGGAATCGGAACTTGCAGCTTCGTGAGTTCAAGGTTCGATCACTGGGCTCTCAAATCCCCGAGACCGATAGCCTAACCTCCTTCTTCTCGCGACTTCTCTACTCGTGAGGTTGAATAGCTTGTACGTCCGCTCCTGATGCTTGAGACGCCGAAACTCGCGATCTCGCTCCCTCGCGACTTCGCTACTCGCAAGGTCAAATAACTCCTATGTTAGCCCCCAACGCATGAGACCCCGAAACTCGTGATATCGCCACTCGCGACTTCGCTACTCGTGAGTTTGAATAACTTCTACGTCGGCTCCCGATGCCCGAGATGCTAAAACTCGCGATCTCGCCACTCACGACTTCACCACTCCCGAGGTCAAATAACTTCTACGTCGACTCCCGATGCCCGAGATGCCGAAACTCATGATCTCCTTCTGATTCTTGGCACGTGTCCGGCCGAGTGATATAATGACCCACGATCCCTTGGACTCAATCCCCGGATGTCGTCGTAACCTCCTCATGGCTCTTATCAGATCCAACGATCCACAGAATATCGAAAATTTCCTTAAGAGAATTTGATCGTCAATTTCCTCCTATTTCAAGGTCTGTAAATTGACTAAGTGTTCCCCACGGAACCTGTCCTTCTGCTGCGTATTCTCACGACGCTCCTCATGACCCTTCACAAAGTAATTTCGTCCATATTATCCTTCAACAAATTCAAAGGTTTTTTCCTTCTTGGACTTCCTCACGACCTCTAGTCTTCAGGGAGAAACCTCTTKCTCACACTCCTTGCGACAACCTTCAACGACGTCTAAGTGTTGAAGTCTCTAGGCTCTACGCACGCCTGCATCAGTAGTCCTCCCAAAGCTTATCTCARAATTCACGACTGAGACTTTCTCCTTTTAGCCTGCGCACTCCTTGCACGSCTTCAGCAACCCACTTTCACTTCTGGGTGAATAAGGACAAGAGTTAAACTACCTGAGCTCCCATAAACGCACTYCTTGCGGATGTTTTCAACTGCACTCCTTGCAGGAAACCTCACTCGGATAGAGAAACAATTGAAACTCATTCCTTCTTCCCTTCAGACTTCTATTTAAAACATGAATTCATATGCACAACACCTCAAAGCAAATGCATAACAGGAAAACAAACATCCTTGAGCACATCAACATCAATACGCAGAGAACAACGCGAACCATGAATTTGAATCAAAGCTTTCTTCTATTAATTGAAATATCTGTACATGGGTGTTCTTCACACATCTCTCTGCATGCTCTTCTTCCTGAATGCTCTATCTCTTTCTTGAATGAAATAAAATCATACAATGATACAATGAGGGTGTCTATATCCGTTTTCCCTCCAGCTCCTAAAACTGTCTAATATAGAAATAAAATCCTATCTACCTACATTAACTATATTAAATGCCGGTTATCTACTAAAGGACAAGAGTTGTCCGCTCAAGGTCCATTACAATACACAAGTGCGCTTCATTAAATTTTAACATTAATGTTCACGCAAGAATATCAAGGTGAAATCCAAAAAGAAATTGTGCTGGCTTGTCCAGCTGTCTTCCGCTTCTGTGCTGGCTCGCTTGACGTGGGAGATGCTCCTGCATCATACTCCCTCGCTTGAAAAATTTCATTGGCTCCTATCCATGAGCTCCTGCACAGTCTGCCCATGTTTCTGTATCACCGCTTCAGTCTCCCAGCTGGCATCTTCTACTAGATGGTTCTTCCATTTGACCAGATACTCAAAGTACTGCTTTCTTCTGGTGCTCTTACTCACTCTCTTGTCCAGTATGCATTCCATCTGTGGCTCCTCTGCAACTGGCAATTGTTTTTTCCATTGGATCATTAGATCCTATGTTCTAGTCTCTGCTTTTCTATCCCTGTATGGGTATAAATCTGCGACATTGAATATCGAAGATATTCCGATCCCATCCGGTAACTCGATCTCATAAGCATTTTCTCCGAATTTTCTCAAGACCTTGCATGGCCCGATTTTCTTCATTTTCAGCTTATTGTATGTTCCCCTTGGGAACCTTTCTTTTCTCAAGTGTGTGAGAACCCGGTCACCAACCTCAAACTGAAGGTGTCTCTGATGCTGATCTGCTCTGCGTTTGTACTCCTAGCTTGATTCCAGCAACCACTCCTTCACCCTGCTATGAAGTTCTCTCATCGCCTCAACGAATTCTTCTGCACTAGCACTGCTAGTAGAAGTCTGTTCTGAATCTCTCAGTTCAGAAAATCCTCTCGGGTGCATACCATAAACAATTTGAAATGGACTTTTACCTATGCTCCGATTCACTGAATCATTGTATGCGAACTCTGCATGCGGCAATATATTGTCCCAACTGCTGTGGTGCTCTGTCACCAAGATTCTCAGCAAGTCTCCCAGACTCCTATTCACGACCTCTGTTTGTCCATTTGTCTGAGGATGATATGCTGAACTAAATGATAAGTTAGTTCTAAGATTCTTCCATAAGGTCCTCCAGAAATTCCCTATGAACTTTGTGTCCTTGTCTGAAACTATGCTTTTCAGTAATCCATGAAGTCGAATGACCTCTTTGAAAAAAAGATTTGCGATGTGAGTCACATCGCTGGTCTTCTGGCATGGGATGAAGTGTGCCATCTTAGAAAATTTGTCCACTAACACAAAGATCGAATCAACACCTCTTTGTGTTCTTGGCAAACCTAATATAAAATCTATTCTTATCGCCTCCCACGGTCTCTCTGGTATGGGAAATGGMTGATAAAACCCTGCATTCTTCTTTCTACCCTTCGAATGCTGACAAATTCTGCATCTGTCCACAAATATCTTGACATACGCTCGCATTCCYGGCCAAAAATATGACTCATTCAATTTTGCGAACGTCTTGTCATGGCCAAAATGTCCTGCCAATCCTCCACTATGTTTCTCCTTCAGGAGATTCTCCCTCATGGAGCATTTCAGAATACACATTTGATTGCCTCTGAACAACAATCCTTYCTGGATCATGTAGTCTATCCAAGGACTCCTATCTCTGAGAACTGGATTCTCAGCTGCTTCATACGCTTCTGCAAAATCTACATCACCTACGTACATGTCACKGAGATTTTCAAAACCCAAGGTTTTGACTCGAAACTCCTGCAACAACAAACACTTCCTGCTCAAAGAATCAACCACTTTCTTAGTAGTACCCGAAATATGCTTAATCACAAACGTGAAATTCTACATATACTCTACCCATTTTACATGTTTCTAATTCAACTTCTCTTGTTGAGTCACAAACTATAATGCATGATTGTCACTATACAATACAAATTCTTTTGGGATCAAGTAATGCCTCCACTTTTTCAGTGCCTGTATGATAGCATAAAATTCTTTATCATACGTGGAGTATTTCACCTTCGCCTCATTCAACTTCTCACTGAAATATTCAATCAGTCTGTCTTCCTGACTCAAGACTGCTCCTATGGCAAACCCACTTGCATCACATTTCACCTAAAATGTCTTCTGAAAATCCGGCAACACCAGAACTGCTTGTTCCGTGATCTTCCGCTTCAACAGATTGAAGCTCTTTTCAACCTCTGTTGTCCAGTGAAAAGACTTATGCCACTTCTTCACTATATCCATCATCACTGCACTAATCCCACTGAAATTCCTGATGAACTTCCGGTAGAAACTAGCCAAACCATGAAAACTTCTCACCTCGAATACATTTCTTGGTGATGGCCAATTCTTAATTACCTCCACTTTATCCGGGTCCATCCTCAACTCATTATCCAAAATAACAAAACCCAAATAAATGAGCTCTATCTTCATAAATGAGAACTTCTTCATATTTATCAACAGCTTCTCCTGCTGTATCATCCGCATCACCATAGCCAAATGCTTCAAGTGTTCTTCCACTGATTTACTATAAACTAGTATGTCATCCAAATACATAATGACGAACTTCCCAATGAACTCCCTCAGGACTTCATTCATTAACCTCATAAGGGTACTTGGTGCATTTTTTAAGACAAATGGAATAACAAGCCATTCATACAGTCCTTCGTTGGTTTTGAAGGCTGTCTTCCATTCATCGCCTTCTCTCATGCAAATCTGGTGATATCCGCTTTTCAAATCTATCTTTGAAAAATACTTTTCCCCACTCAGGCAATCCATCAAATCATCCATCCTTGGCAATGGAAACCTGTACCTGATGGTTATCTTATTAATCGATCTTGAATCGGTACACATTCTCCAACCTCCATCCTTCTTTGGGTTGAGTACTGTTGGAACAACACACGGGCTCAAACTTTCCTTGACCAATCCTTTGTCCAATAGCTCCTGGACCTGCTTCTTGACCTCTTCATTTTCTTGCGGCATCAACCTATACGAGGCTTTATTTGGAAAACTAGCTCCTGGTATGAGATCAATTTGATGACTCACACTCCTCATCGGTGGCAACGAACGAGGTAATTCGTCCACTATGATGTCAGTGAACTCTTCCAGCAGTTCTTGAATTTCCTCTGGTAAATCATCCACTCTTGTGCTAGTCAGAACAATCTTTGGTTTCCTGACCACAAAGAATTGTGGATCTTCCTTCTTCTTAACTTCGTTGAGAAGTTCTTTCCCACTCATGAGAAGTACTGTGTTGCTTACTTCCGGCTTCACCTCCTTATCCTTGATCGGAAGTAACATGCGTGTCCTCCCATTTTTCTCTAGGGTGTATGTGTTCATTCGCCCATCATGAATCACATTTCTTTCATATTTCCATGGTCTACCCAACAATAAATGACATACATCCATGGGAATAACATCACATAAGATCTTATCATTATATCCACCTATCTTGAATTCAACCAAGCATTGTTTAGTAACAGTTACCTGGTGTCCTTTCTGTAGCCACGAAACTCTGTATGGGCTTGGATGATCAGTTGTCTCCAGCTCCAGCTTCTCTACCATCTCTGTAGATACAAGATTATCCGTGCTACCACTGTCTACGATGACCTTGCATACCCTATCCTTGGTTTTGAAAGAAGTCCTAAAGAGTCTGGTCCTTTGGACTGAACTTTCCACCTCCTTCTCAGGTGTCAAAAGAACTTTTCGCATCATAAGCGATCTCCCGCCTTCAGCATCTTCGGCCTCAACATCCCACCTCTATTCTTCGGTGATGTGAGCTTCTCCAATGTCCTTCTTTTTCTCGGGACACTCGTAAGACTTGTGCCCATTTTTCCCACATGTGAAGCATGTGATTACTCCACCTCGGCCTCTTCCTCTACCTCTGGTACGAGGAAAAGTGTTTGCGTCAGCATATCCTCCACTCTGCTCTGTATGCTGCCCTCTATGTTCAACATATGGCCCTTTCTGTGAGGTCCCACCTCTTTCAAATTTACCCTGAGGTTTCTTCCATTCCTCTTTGGGATTTTGATATTTTTCCTGGGCAATTGCTTTTCCTCTAGGCTGACTTCTGCCTCGCCCTCACTGACCTTGTTTCCGGCTCAGCTTCTCTTTAGCTTTCAAAGCCATCTAATAAGCATCCTCCACCGTTCGGATGGTTAGCATGCTCAATTCATTCTGAATGTTGTATCTCAAACCATTCAGATATCTAGCAACCTTCTCATCATCGCTCTCCCGATGACCTGCTCTGATGTTCAGTCGATAGAATTCCTCAGTGTATTCTTTCACTGTCATCAGCTTTTGTCTCAGGTTTTGCATCCTCCTAAAAAGTGTAAATTGATAATCTCTCGGGATGAATTTCTCTTTCATCTTCGTGATCATCCTGTCCTAGCTCTTAATTTTCTTCTTGCCTTTGCAACGTCTATCTGCTTGTAGCTCATCCCACCACAATGCTGCATGTCCTTTCAAGCGCATAAAATCATGCTTGACTTTCTTATCCTCTTCGACATCTTCATAATCTAAGTAGGTGTCAAGAGCTCTAATCTAATTCAGAAGATCTTCTGCATCCAAGTTTCCCTCGTAAACTGGAACGTCCATCTTCACCTTTGCACCCATCCGTGCAATCGCTTTAATTAGATGTTCATTTGCTACATCCTCGGCTGCAACTTCCTCCTCGCGTTCAACCTCTATCTCACTATCAAAATCACTCAGATCCCCTGCGCTAGATGTGTGTCTTTGCGTTGTCTCCATGTCCTCGAGTCTTGTTCGGAGATCACGCATCTATCTCTCCATTTATGGATTTGTTACCTTCCTGCCTCTTCTTTGCACCTCCCTATCCTCTGGATTAGGTGACTATCTTTCTCTCCTCGGCGGAATGACGAATTTTCTCCTTCTCTGCTATAGAAATCAAAGAGATATTCCCGCTCTAATACCACACCTGATGCAGCCGTGCCCTCGGGCACATCCGCTCTCACAGGATCTTCTCTTTCCTCGGCCCGAAGAACGTCAAAGTTCTTCTATTCCCCTATCGAGAAGTCTGCACCCACAGTTCTCTCCAAGCGATCCCCCTTCTTTGACTTATCAAGGAATCGAAACTCACGGCTTCGTGAGTTCAAGGGTTGATCACTGGGCTCTCAAATCCCTCAGACCGATAGCCTGACCTCCTTCTTCTCGCGACTTCACTACTTGCGAGGTCGAACAGCTTGTACATCCTCTCCTGATGCCCGAGACGTCGAAACTCGCGATCTCGCTTCCTCGCGACTTCACTACTCGCAAGGTCAAAAAACTCCTATGTCAACTCCCGATGCCCGAGATGCCGAAACTCGCGATCTCACGACTCGCGACTTCACTACTCGCGAGGTCGAATAACTTCTACATTGGCTCCCGATGCCCGAGATGCCGAAACTCGCAATCTCGCCACTCGCAACTTCACTACTCAAGAGGTCAAATAACTTTTAGGTCAACTCCCGATGCCCGAGATGCTGAAACTCACCATCTCCTTCTGATTCTTGGCACGTATCCGGACGAGTGATATAATGACCCACAATCCCTTGGACTCAATCCCCAGATCTTGTCGTAACCTCCTCATGGCTCTTATAAGATCCGACGATCCACAGAATATCGCAAATTTCCTTAAGAGAATTTGACCGTCAATTTCCTCCTATTTCGAGGTCTGTAAATTGACTAAGTGTTCCCCACAAAACTTGTCCTTCTGCTGTGTATTCTCACGACGCTCCTCGCGAACCTTCACAAAGTAATTTCATCCATATTATCCTTCAACAACTTCAAAGGTTTTGTCCTTCTTGGACTTCCTCATGACCTCTAGTCTTCAGGGAGAAACCTCTTGCTCGCACTCCTTGCGGCAACCTTCAACCACATCTAAATGTTGAAGTCTCTAGACTCTATGCACGTCTACAGCAACAGTCCTCCCAAAGATTATCTTAGAATTCACGACTGAGACTTTCTCCTTTTAGCCTACACACTCCTTGAATGGCTTCAGCAACCCACTTTCACTTCTGGGTGAATAAGATCAAGAGTTAAACTACCTGAGCTCCCATCAACGCACTCCTTGCGGATGTTTTCGACTGCACTCCTTGCAGGAAACCTCACTCAGATAGAGAAACAATTGAAACTCATTCCTTCTTCCCTTCAGACTTCTATTTAAAACATGAAATCATATGCACAACACCTCAAAGCATATGCATAACAGGAAAACAAACATCCTTGAGGACATCAACATCAATACGTAGAGAACAACACGAACCATGAATTTGAATCAAAGATTTCTTCTATTAATTCAAATATCTGTACATGGGTGTTCTTCACACATCTCTCTGCATGCTCTTCTTCCCGAATGATCTATCTCTTTCCTAAATGAAATAAAATCATACAATGATACAATGAGGGTGTCTATATCCGTTTTCCCTCCAGCTCCTAAAACTATCTAATCTAGAAATAAAATCCTATCTACTTGCATTAACTATATTAAATGCCAGTTATCTACTAAAGGACGAGAGCTATCTGCTTAAGGTCCATTACAATACACAAGTGCACTTCATTAAATTTTCACATTAATGTTCGCGCAACAATATCAAGGTGAAATCCAAAAAGAAATTGTCTTGGCTTGTCCAGCTGTCTTCTGCTTCCACGCTGGCTCGCTTGACGTGGGAGATGCTCCTGCATCACTTTGCATCACCTTTCAACCTGGAAATTCTCACAGAATTATACCAGAAAATGACCTTCCCCCAAAGAGCTCAAATATTTGAGCTTTTCCTCCCACCATCTGCTCAATTTCCCTCCACAAATCCCCCTTATCCTTCTTCCATGTTTTCGACCAAAGGAAACCAGATCATCTCGTCCCTATGCACCTTGTTAGGATACTATTCAAATCAGTGGGTAGATGAACCCATTCTGGGATTCTTATCCATCTTCTCTACCGATGAGAAGCCCACTACCCAGTTCGACTTCAGCACGTTCCTGGTGAACAATATTCACGAACAGTTTGTAAATTTCGCCATGGAAGGCATGATATGGTACTCTTCCATACTAGTGTACTTGTTCATTTTCTTCCAAGTGGAGAAATTCATTTTTTCCATGAAGAAGATGGATGGAGATGGTAGACCCCAGGCAGTGACCGCATGAACCTCCTTGCTTAAGCATAACTCCACAGAGCTCACTTTCGAGGAGTTCATTGATCGATTCTACCACCCAGTGGTAAGTATGCTTAGCAACAAGCCCGAGTCTCAGATAAATGATGAAGTTCATAGGATCCTGCATCTCTCGAATCACACAAAGAAAGGTGATTGGTATTTATAAAAAAATCACACCGAGATCAGAGTATATGGGTGCAAGTTGGCCCCGTATAAGCTTCCAAAATACCTGTCAATCATAATTTTTGGTCTGGAGTATATAAGGCAGATGATAAACTCTGATGACATTCACTTTGTGTCACTAAAGAAAAGGCAACAACTCAGAATCAAAGGGTAGATTGGCTGTTTCATCTGCAACAATCTTGGTGCTAGAGAAGAAGCAGACAGGCTGTTGAAGGAAATGAAGTTCTTCATGAGTTTCCCATGGCATTACGATCTTTGTGGGATTATCTTTGAGATGAGGGTGAAAAACAAGAACATCCCATATGTCCACGAATCTAGGCCCGAAGTCAAGAAATTTGCAAACCAGACAGTATGGGAGCCTAACACTTTGGTCGAAGTAGAATAGCAGGATCCCCCAGCCACTGTATCGCAAACAACCACACCACAGGTTCCGAAAGAGAAAATGCCTAGGCAATATTTATCTCCACCTATCACTGAGGTGTCATCAGAAGAATTTCAATTGCATACCAAGAGGTCTAAAACCATTCCATCTCGTGACCTAACTGGGGAAAAGGAAGTCCCATATACTACAGTGACCAAGGTTGATAGGCCACCCCTCAGTGCAAGCCTCCAGCATATCATAACCTCAGTGTTGTCGAAGAAATCTACAGATTCTCCGCCGACCACCCAGCCAGGCAAGGTAGGATCGAAGCTGAGCATCTTTGAAAAGTATGAGTTGATCAGGAAAAGGAACCAGACCCTAACCATCAGTACTTGCACCCAGTTCTGGAAGCAGACGCCGATTGCACAACATAGGCTGCTATCGACATTTGACACTGAGAAGGGCTGAATGCATATGGCATTCCTCCAAGTGTAGGTGCCAGATCCAAAGGTGATCACTGATTACAAAAGGGCCACCTTTGAATTCCAGATGAACGATGTGCATCCGGCCAATCAGATGGATCTACACAAGAAAACAGGGGAAATGGTCTTTTATACGCTAGTGCATGCTTCCACTATTGCATCCAAATTGCAAGTGTCCCTGAACAACGTTCAAACACAATTGAATTTAGAGAAGATGTCATCCTTTTTCAAGGACAACAAAATCAAGACCTTGGAGGAACTAGTCCTCAAGATCGGTTACGATCCTTCGAACGTGAAAGCAGTTGAGAAGATGATTAAGAAGAAAAATGCTGACATAGCCTCCTTAAGAAAACAACTGAAACTGCTGCCAACAGAAGATTCACAGGCGAAGGATATAGTAGATAAAGAAGGAGAAAAAGATGAAATTCTCAAACTACTCATGGAGCAGAATGCACAACTAAAGGAAATGGAAGTTGAGATGGAGAAGCTAGTGAAAGAGAAAGAACAACTGAAGCCAATGGAAGTCATTCCATTGAGTGCCATTCCAATTTTGGGAGTGAGCACAACGTCAGTGATAGAAGTCCCATCTACGACTCCACTGACATCCTTGGAAAAGACAACCGACTTGGCTAAATCTATGGAAAAGATGAACCTACTGGAAACTATGATTAGTAAGCTCAAAAAGGAGATTGAGAACCTTCAGGAACTCAAATCTTCCTTTCAGATCAGCCTCTCCAAGGAAAAGCAGGTGTCAGACCAGCTAAAAAAAGAGTTACAACAGCTCCGGAAGCAAACAGTGGCAGGTAAAACTTTGGCCGAGGTTAAAGAAAGTGTCTGGACATACATCACCAAGTCTATGAACAAGATATGGCCCATGATACAGATCATGTTTGAGCAGAATGAATTGGTGCAAAGAAGCAAACAGGCCATTGAGAAGATCAGATCAGAATTGGGAGAGATGCCAACATAGGCTAACGAAATCATCAAGTTCCTAAATTCTAAGACCAGGGAGGATCTGGAAGAGATGAAAATTGGGGATAGAACAGAGACCATCCTTGAGGTCAAAAGGGTTTTTACCAAGAGAGGATTAATGCTTCAGTTGGAAGAAAAGGTTCAGGCCATGGACCTATGGGTACAAATATTTTTTAGTAAGATTGAGGCTCTAAAGAAGAAAGGTCTTCCTGGTCTGAAGGTAATCAATGACAAATTGATGACACTCCCGGACTACAAAAAGAGACTAGCCGATGTGGCTAAGGACATCTCCAAGTTTTCAGGAATTCAAGGCAGCATCACTGGCAAGGTGTTTCTAGATACACTTTAGTGGGACATCAGTATTCAACATGAGATTCGATACATCTTCATCACCAAACCTACCTTCGCCAAGTACACAGAAATGGATGAAGTGTATCGAAGGCTACTCAAAGTCAACATGCCTAGTCATCTTCGATGGGAGGAACTCTGTGATCTGATCGAGTAGTAGATGAGCTATCCCAGCCCAGTCATTTGTCTAGTCAGATGAGGTCATGCAGAGGCCTCATCAATGGCCCACCCAGAAATCAGCATGTAGTTATAACACATCATCAAACAGTTCCTAGATTTTTGTAATTTGTTAAGTTAGTTAGGCTAAAAATAGATTTAGCACATCCTAGTCATTAATGACAGGACCGTTTGTAATTTTTAGTTATAGATACTTCATCTTTCGAAGTATTGAGGGTTGTTGATGCTCACGCCCTGCAAGCTATGATACTGTAATATTTTTGAAGAGATCTACCATTAATACAAAGAGGCACTTTTACAAGATTCTTGTGTGTATTCACTGGTGACATTTTTCTCTCTACGTTGAATGTTATTCTCACTTTGTTATCATATTGTTTTCTAAATTTAATCTTTAGGAGTAACGAACGTTGTAGGATTTATCTCGTATACTCTGTTTCTAACTCAAAAGATTTAAGTGTTCATCTTCTCATTTTACAATAAGAAATTCTTAACTGCTTCTTTGTTGTAATTGTATTTCTCGTCTTTTCTGCTATTCCTCATTTATGCTACTAAAGAATCCATTGATTATATTATATCGCCCTGTGAAAGGTTCCTTTGTTTTTCTGGTTTGGATTTCATCTTTACAATACGAACCCCATAGCCCAATGGATGTGTAGACTATCTCAACCAACTCGACAAACACTATGACAACAAGACCGACTTATTTATTTACCTAGCCCAATATTTAAAATTTGAAACATATTTAAATCATATAGAGAGATCCCTCTTTGAAGTTGGAAGGGCTAGATCCTAGCTTCAAAAGCAGTTGGATGAAGTTACCTCTCGTAGATTTCTTCTTTTGAACAACCTCTAGGAAATTTATAGAGTGCTAACATAGGTCAAACAAATATTGTTGTAGGATGTCGAAAAAAGTAACCCAACTGGCCCCAAGCACCTAAACTAGCCCGAAAAGGAAGAGACCAAGGATGAGCATGATTTAGTTTACAAGGGAATTGACACCTCTCATCCTTTTGCTAATAGTTGAAGAAAAAGCATCAACAAATAAAACACATGAGCAACACAATATAAATCCAAGCCTAGTCTCGACAAACATGAAGAAGCAAGAAGATAGAAAAAAGAAGGATGGAGGAGTAACATGAGGTAAGTATAGGTCAAACAAATATTGTTGTAGGATGTCGAAAAAAGTAACCCAACTGACCCCAAGCACCAAAACTACGCCGAAAAGGAAGAGAACAAGGATGAGCATGATTTACTTTACAAGGGAATCGACACCTCTCATCCTTTTGCTAACAGTTGAAGAAGAAGCATCAACAAATAAAACACATGAGCAACAAAATAAAACAAGGAGGAAGCACAATCAAGTGTCCTCGGAAAAAACAATAGCATATCAGTTAAACAAGGAAAGCACTACAAGCGAGCGAGGAAAATCAAACCATTATGTCTCTTAGTAGGTTGAAGTATCAAAAAAAAAAAATGTTGAAAAATAGAAACATACGGTTGAGTTGACTCACTTGAGTAAGTCCACCCACTCCAACTCGAGACAATCAAAATATGATAAGGCCAAGGAACATCATTTGAGTCATCCTAGTGTATTTGAAGAAAAAGAGAAAGAGGAACAAGTACAAAAATACACTAAAGCACACAAAGAAGTCCACAACCAAGAAGTACATAACACATTTACTTTGAAACAATCAATCAACAAATTGCCAACAATAGTGTTGACAACTAAAGTCGAAATCCCTAAACAAACCGACAAGGGATATGAAGAGGAGCAACAGAAGAAGCAAATAGATAAAGGACATGAGGTAGAGAGTAGGCCTCATGAGTCAACCCAAAGAGCCCTTTGAAAGATCAATCATTGCCTCTTGAGCATAATTAAAATAGGGATCAATATGATATTTTTGAGCAAGATAAGGATGAAAACATTAACGATAATGTTGGGGAGAATCCATAAGATAACAATGAGAAAAATAAGGGGGAAAATTATAAGAAAAATGAAGAGGAAGACCCTGGAAAGGATGATAGAGAAGACAAAGTGAAAGACTCTAACATGAACCAAGAACAATATGAATTCAAATATGGAGAAAAGGAACATCATAAGCTGAAACAAAAAGAAAAGAAGAAGAAAAAGAAGAAAATAATGCACAGGAAGAAAACCACATCGTAGATCATCACTTTCACATCATTTCGACCAATTGGCTCATATGGACCAACCAAATAAATGATCTTTGTTCCATTGATAGCATCCAACACAAAATTTTTCATCCTTTATAATGAATTTACAAAGTAGTCAACAAGTAGATGGAAAAGGCCCATGAACGACAAAGATCCACTTTCAAAAAGAAAAGAGAAAGAGAAAGAGGTATTGTAAGGCTGCATGAATTTAGTAAAAGTAAAACTTTGTATGGAACAATCGATGGAGGAAACAAACCCATTGGAAGCCTTCAAGGGGTTGGTCAATGCAGCGGTTGAGGAAAATGTTTGAAATCAGTGGGAGATATGGAAGATCAAAAGAGAAAATAGGGAAATGAATCAACTACACAACCAAATGAAGCAACTACACAACCAAATGATCATAGCTAATCAAAATATAGTTACCAATCAAACTGAAATAATCCTCTAGGCGGAACATGAAAAATTCAAATATGTTATACAAAGTCTAGAAGTAGAAACCAAATAAGAAACCACATTAAATATTTTAGTAAGTAACTAGCCTTCTTATTTCTCCTCCACATACAGTAAACTAAGATCCCAAAATATAGTGATCACATACTTAAGGAAAGCAAAGGATATGAAAAATAATCCAAAACTTAAGATGGCTATAGAAACCCAAATCACAAAAGAGAAAGAATTGGAGCTACAACTATCAAAATAAGAAAGAGAGTGGATTTGGGAAGGGAAGAAGGCCCATATGGAGACAAATAATTCTATCAGACACCTTGACTAAATCATTGAAAATAAATACTAAGAAGAGGAAAAGTTCGACTCGGAGTCGAACTCGGTACAATATGCCTCCATGAAAGAAAAAATGGACTTCTTAACATAGTTTAAAATGTTGGGTCTGGAGGTGAAATATTCAATCGATGAGTGGATTATGTTTTCCCAACATCTACATTGGATAGCCCCAAAAATACATCAGACCTCATTTGAGGGTGTTCCCCAACATCCCACACAACAATTGTGTGTTTCTTCACCATATAGGAAGAGGTTTAAATTTTTCAACCCATCTATGCCAGTGTCGAATTTATCAGATCCAGATGGATTTTGGTGGCCTCCCACCTATTCCAAATGGGTCATTTTGGCAGTTTTACAGTTTGGCAAATTTTTCCCTAGTTTTCGGGTCTCGGACTTGCGGGGCCGTTTTGAGGACCTAAACAACGTTTTTTGGCCTCACCACAATCACAATGATTTTTGATAGATAGAAACAAAATGTGTAGTACTTGAATATAACTTTCCAATAGGATATTGTGCACCTACAACGAAGATCGTATGCAAAAGTTACGACCCCAGGAAGTTGATGTACTAACTTACCCAAATGGGGCCCACATGACTTTTGGTGCTTCAGCTCCTAGGGTTATTGTTTTTGGATGTATAGGGTTTTTGACATTCCTGTTTATTGTAAAAATTCCTTTAGAGCCTCATTGTAATCATGTTTTTGTGAATGAGTGCAACCGTCACATCTCTTCTTAGAGATAAACCACCACCATTCTAGCAAGATTGTTTCCACTGCATTTTACAGTTTCATATTATTTCCTTATTGAATAGAAACCAATTTTACTATATATTTGTTATTCTGTGTTAAGCATGTTTTGATAATAATCTGTATTCATTTCGTTCTGCAAATATATTCTGGATCATTATCGACTGCAAGTTATCAGTCAATAACCCCATAAATTGTAGTAGAAGGAATATATGATTCCCATTTAGATAGAGGAGTGATAACATTGCCTCCAAATATATATTCAAACTAGTGTCCTGGAACGATCCAAGAAGAAATAGGTGGCTGGAAATACGAATCAGAAGAACAGGTGCAACCAAAAGGCACCATAGGATAAATCAGTCAAAGGATATTCATAATTTTATCAAATGTATATTTCGATGTATAAATTTTGGTAGAAGTATAATATAAGTGCATGATATGTGAAGAGGAAATTTTGAAGGATGGATTGACGTTATCAACGTAGATTATAATTCCAGTTAGCTTGATCGAATAAAAAAATTGTTTTAGATGAATTTGAGTCAGATCACACTGGGACAAGATTAGGTGATCACATGAGTGAAAATGGCATCAAGAATTACATAGCCATATTTTTTTGCATCATTCCCTCCATTAGCAGTTTCCCTAGACACATGAAAATACCACCATAAATTGACCAAGGGAGGGGCATAAGAAATCATTTGGAAGAAGATTTTGCCTACATGTGAAGCAGACTGAAGGCTATGAGAGTTTATCCATCTGCATTGAGCTTTCCTCTAGGAGGGACTCAATTCTACTAGTAGCATTAAGAGATTCACTTATTTTCTCAAAGGAGAGAATATCCCCTCTCCATCAGCAGTGGAATACCACAACACTAATGGGACATTACATAGTTCGATCTAAGGCACCTTGACACCATTTGGTCATCGACCGACTTCTCCATAATTAGAATAAAAGGGAGTCATAGTTCTCGTTCATTTGCACCAACAAGGGACTAGGGTTGAGAGGAAGAACATAGTCATTCTTCCAACTAGCAGACCACCACAACAACTGGATCCATCCAACAAGAGTGGTGATAGAACCAAGTTTTGAGAGAGAAGGACACAGTCCATGAATGCATAGTCTCCACCAGAAAAACTAGTGTGAAGGATCCATACTAATTGATATCGGGTCGATAAATTCATACTTCTTCTCAACCATATAAAAATATGTTCTACTCTCCTGAAATCACTTCAACAATGGCTTGAGATAATCCAACAACATTAGCAAAATGGAGCAATGGACTATCTAACAAATCCATTCATTCTAAATATTCTCTCTCTCACTTCAAAACTGTAATATTTCTTTCTAAAATTCTTATCATTGTAATAGTCACACCCCCACCTTTGCTCAGGGTGAGCCAAAAATTGAGGAGGGGGGAGCTGTTGTAGGGGCTAGTTGGCCCTTTCGACTAGACTCGCGAGTTGACCAAATAAGTCGACTTCCTAATTCAAGTATATGAATCAGTCAAATAGTCAACTAAGTTCGATCGACCGAAGCGGTTAGGAAGTGATAACTACTAAGTAACTATAGACACAAGTATATATGGGACTATGTAACATAGGAAAGGTTGATTATTCTTGTACATAATAAATTGCATATTTTTTTTTCTCCCACTACTTTGTGTATGTTTTCATATATGTTTATTTGTGTGAATATATAGTGGTGTCTCATATATATGCTACTCTGTATAGCAAACTACTAATAATACTCCCATACTTTTCCCTAAATTACAATAGTATGTAATTCCATGTACTTGAAATTAAAATAATAAATAAATGGTATTAAAATAATAAATATATAATAATAATCAAAGTATAAAATCTAATAATAAAAGAACTAAGAAATTATAAAAGAAGAAAAGGTAAAAGGAATAGAAATTGATGAAAAAATTATAAAAAAAAAAAAAGTAAAAGGAATAGAAATTGATGAAATAGATTTTAAGAAAAAGTTAAGTAAAGGAAATGTTAAAACAATGTATGAATAATAATTAATTACGTGAATACAACTCAAACATATGTATGAATATTTTTTTATTAGATGGATATGAAGAATTATATTTAATTAATGTGGAGGAGAGAGTTTGAAATATTTTTTGTAGGTTAATTTGGATATGAAAGGAGATTGAAAGCTAGTATATGTAGTTTATTAATGGTTTATTGAGATTGTATTTATGATGATTAAGAGATTGGTTGAGAGAAGAGTCATATGGTACACATAATTTTAATTGGTTAAAATGGAAATAATAATGGGAGCTCAACGATTCTACATCCACCTGTATTGTAAGTGAATTAATCTTGACAACTTTTAGGCATGAATTTGTAACTCGGTCCTGTTGTCAATTAAACAACTAAAAATGAAAAAAAAAATTGCTATACTTTATCTATGAATCTTGATTTTTAGTAAATTAAACATTACATATGATTTTTTGTTCTCGTACATTAATTTATGATTTTTGTTGTCCTACATTAATTTATTGCACAAAACAACTAGAAATGAAAAAATGATTTACTATGCTTTATCTATGCATCTTATTTTTAATAAATTAAACATTACATATGATTTTTGTTCTCTTACATTAATTTACTGCATATTTATTTATTTGATACCATACATATAATTTTTCTCATACATTTACTTATTGCATATTTATTTACTTGATATCATGATGTTCATTATCCCTTTCACAAGATACACGAGATAAAGTGCATTTTCTATTACACTTACGTGGAGTTTTGGAATACATAATGCACTTACGTGGACCTTTGGATGACATTTATATAGATACATAGTAAAATATTATATGATAAGGTGAACAGTTCACAAAGATCGATGTTTGTGGATTAAGGAGACAACCATAGGAATTGTTATGCCACTGAAAGAGTCCATCTCTAAATGTCGAAAATTAGCATTTCATAATTATTTGTACAATGATATTACATTTTGAAATCATGAATACAATTACATTGTAATAGAGTTAGTGAAAACAATGGAATATGTGAAAAGTCTTATAAATATGATAATTACATTTTTAAATATGACTTACATATTTATAATACAATTACATTTTGAATATATATATATAGAAATACTTTTTAATTAAATTTTGAGTAGTAGTATAATATTTAAGGGGCATATGTTTGTGGATTAGGAAGGATATAGGAATTGTTATGTCAGCTGGAGAGAACATAGTTTGAATATGAGAAATTAATATTATATGAAGAAATATGAAATTTTTTATATTAAAATAATTTTGTTAGAAGAAAATAATATATATAATTTGAAAAATAATAAAATTATAGATTAGCAATAAAATATATATAATTAAATTACATTTCAAAAAATAGACAATAAAATATATATAATTAAATTACATTTCAAAGAATATATATAATAGGCAATAAACTATACTTGAATAAAAAATTTATTGTGTATAAAATTAATATTTATATATAAAATTTTATATACCCAAAATTTTATGATGGTATATAAAGTGTATTAAAACTTTGTTTCAAATAAAAAATGAAAACTATAAACTTTACAAATAAACGTTATAAACCTTCATAACTATAAATTTTAATTTAAAATTTAGATAACATAAATTTAGTTTTTATATTTTGATATAAAAGTATTATTATATATAAATAAATTAAAACTTACATATGATAAATATTATCATATTGTTATATTATAAATAATATAATATATATAAAATATTTTTAATATCATATAAAAAATATTTATCATATTGTTATATTATGAATAAATTTTTATAAATAATATAATATGTATAAAATATTTTTAATATAATATAAAAACTAAATAAAATATATGTTATATTATAAATACATTTTTATAAATAATATAATATGTATAAAATATTTTTAATATAATATAAAAATAAATAAAACATATAAAAGTGTTGAATATGGTGAAATGATTTATTATACATTCATATTAGAATCGATTTGAAATTTTAAAGAAGTAGGTATTGAAATATTTATTGAAATTCCAAACCATTTAAAAAAGCTATGACTCTTATACATTTGATATCCTAAGTAGTGATATCTATACTCAACAATAATATGTCAACAATAATATGTCATCAATAGGATTCATATTTGGAACAAGTGGAAAAAGGGTTTCACTTTAATTGAAATCATTGTTTTCAAGACATAGAAATTAAAATTTATAATTATCTAATTTGGCTAGGGATACACAAGAATGTCATTAAATTATAGAACTTGGATGGAATCTATATGTAATTATATTTAAAAAAATATTTGCTGAGCATAGACTTATACGGAAGGGTAAATCAGTATAATAATTTTTTTTACTTTTTCAAACATTTATTAATTATAAGAAAACAATTACATATGAGATTTATTAATTTCAAAACATGGAACAAAATAATTACATGGAAATTTTTTTGGGAGAAAACCGCAAAAAATTTCTTTATAATTCTTTGTAGGGACCAACCTACTATTACAAATATTTGTAACTACCAACTTGTTGGAGACACCAATCCCCACCGGTACAAATCCTAGTAGGCACCAACCTACTCTTACAGATGTTCATAGACACCAATCCTCACCGCTAAGCACCAAGTTAGCAAGATATGTCAATCTCTTACAGATCTTCATAGACACCAATTTACTAGAGACACCAATCCCCGCCAATAAGAACAAACTTAGAAAGAGACACCAATCTATTACATGTATTTTTAGACACCAATATATTGGAGATGCCAATCCCCACTGCTAAGCACCAAATTAGCAAGAGACACCAATCTCTGAGCTACATCAACCTTCATCGAGTCTTCTTTCTATTTCTACCTTCACCAGGACTCCTCATTTCTTCTTGCTTTACTAGGTATATGCATTTCTTCTACCTTCACCATGTATTCTCACTACTTATGCCTTTACTAGGTCTCACTAGAATTTGAATTTCCAAATGGAAACTTTCTCAAAGCTTGCTGTTTTGGGACTCTTCCCAAGAAAAAACTTGTACAACATGTCATGTATCCAATTCTGCAAATCAAATTTGGAAATTTTTAACTAATGTACTTTTTTATGTCTCCTCTATTCTAAAAAATTCTCATAGTATGAAGAGTCCTAGAAAATAAGATATAGTGAAAATTCCAAACTGACCTATTTGAAACTGATCTTAGGACCATTTAGAAACCCTAACTTCCAAAGAGCGTACATCATAAATTACAATGAGCCAACATCTGCAATTTTTACCTGAGGTAATTCTATATGTATCATGTGTTTTGTAACAATTTCATAGTTTGAAGAGTCCCATAAAAAACCTTATAGTGGAAATTCCAAACTAGTCCATTTGAAACTGATTTAAGTAGCATTCAAGAACCCTAAATTCCACATAGCATATATTAGAAAGTATATCAAACCAACATATGGAATTTTTACCACATGTACAACAAGATCTCTCATCCATATCTTCAACATTTCAAGTTCTGAAATGTTCCATATCATAAGTTATCATGAAAATACCAAGATGACCTGAAATTGATTTCACAAATCTTCCCTTTTGGAATAATATTCAATATTTTCTCATCCATTTTTCTTACACACACTTTCTCTCAATATTTTCTCTTTTTATACTTTTTCATAACCCTTCATGAAGGTACATGTACATTAATGAAATAATTGATTCCCAATACCATGGGAAAATACCCCAAATACATTGTTTTGAAACCAACATTTCACTTTTACTTTTTCACATGCACCTCTTTTTAATATACCTAGGTGAGTGCATGAAGTTGGAGGCTCAAAAAGTAGCAAGTGGGTCAGCAGGAACATGCACTCTTAGGAACACATGTGAGTTCTTAGGAACATGCATGAATTCCTGATTTTATAGGTTTGGAAAAGCCCGGACCTCCACTCAACTTTCCACGTAGGTTCGTCAACAGAAACGTGTGCACGTTCCTAAGAACGTACACACATTCCTATAATATAACATTGTTACTAGGCCGCAGGTGCGACTTGTGCCGATTTTTTTACATCGTGCTTGCAGTTTTACCGTCATTGAGAAAATAGAGAGGAGGAAATGTGTCAAGATCTTGCCACTGTTTCCTAGTCAAGCCAGGTATGCTTGATTTCTCTTCTTTTCCTCCCCATTTAGTAATTTTTACTTTTATTAAATTAATTTAATATATTCTAAAAGAATGTAAATTATAGAAATTTGTAATATTATAGAAAAATTTCATCCAGAAAATTTAGAGAGTGACCTCTAACATTTCCTAACATTTTCCTTTTATAAATAAGAGTAGAGAATTTAAAAGAAATGTGATTATTATATGTTTTTTTTTTTTTGAAATATGTACCACTATTTTTTTATTTACATGCCATGCCTTATTAAATTGCATCATATATTGTAAATGGAACTCATCAAAACCACCCAACATAAACACCCAAATTGATGAGGGGTTGGCCACTTTAAGAACACTTGTAAATCAATTAAGGGGAACAAGAGAACCAATAAGGGATTCCTTGTCCACTTCATTGGACATCATTGTGAGGTCCATTTCAAGTGCCCAAGGGAAATTGACTTCTATTTCAGAATATAGTGCAATAATGTTTGAGTATTACAACATTGGATTTGATAGAAGTAAAGTTAGAGACTTGGGTATTTCAAAACAAGAATTGATGTCTATTTTTAGGGATCCTCAATCTGGACAACTACCACCCATGAACAAGGAAAAAAATTTCATTGACTCGTGCGTCAACCCAAAAATTAGTCAAAACTATATGAATAGGTGGTACATGATATTTGAAAAACCTCCTTGCAATAATATGGAGGTTCCTTTATTTTTTTTGTGGAAATTGTGGGTTGAATTTATTTTGGGTTAGAATATCAACTACTTCGACATGGGTGAATTCCATGGGGTTTTCGATGGTTTTCACATGACCGAGAGTATGCTAGGCATGATCCCATGTTAGGTTCTCATCCCCCCAAGAGAAGGCATAACCCCCCTGCCCAACATCCTTCTATTGCAGAGAGCTTGTAGCAGGTACAATTAGCTGTATCATCATTGAATTAGAGCCTTGTACAATGCAGTAGCTTCATTGCACTATTTTGGAAGGAGGTGCCTTCTGGTGACATTGATAGAGGGGTTGAAGCTTCACCCCATACAACAAAGTGGAGTGAGAAGAGGTCACAAGGACATAAAAGTGTTAGAAAAACAGGACCGTGGAGCAATAAAATAAAACAAATGCAGAAAAAAAACACAGAAGATACACAATACAATAGAGACATAGATTTACATGGTTCACCCAGTGTGGGCTACATCCACCAGAGAAATTGCCAGGTCCTTCCTTTATTATTATCCAACATATGAAGGGATACAAACTACAACAAACTCACTGTAACTTCCTCTTCTTTCTCTCATAGTTTCCTATCTCAGAATACATTACTCACAATCAACCATAACAACAATACATTTCCCTCATAAAAGAGGGTTGCCTTCTAGGGAAAAAAACCCTAACATAATCTCTACCGTTAGATCTGTGACCTTATAATGAACGGTCCAGATTTACAATGAAATTACAATAAACATTTACAAGGCAATTTTTCCTTCAGGGGATGTTGCCCCTGAACCCCTGTTGGGGGGCCGCTTGTGCCCAGACCCCCTAGCCGGGGGGATAGCCCCCCCCGGACCCTGTAGATGGGGTACCCCCCCTTTGCACTCCCCCGCATGGAAGAGCGTACATACTTCTGGGGTGTAAATACTTCATGGGGTATAAACATGGTTGAAAGCAAGGACCTATGAATCAATAAGATAATCAGGCTCCACAACCAACAAAAAGTTTTCCATGCGAACCTCACATATGTTCTATTTGTAGGAAGACCTACTATGGGCCTATGGAGGCTAGTCAACAATGGAGCTTCATGGAGGAGTTTATTATCTTAACCATCTCTATGTTCTTCGTCATTATATATTTATATGGTATTTTGTGTATTTATATTGATATTTTATTGTATGTTGTTTTTCAATTGTTACATCCGTGTAGCAGAACCTCTATGCCCATGGATGCATTAGTGCATGTCTCGGCCATTGATGAATCAGTTGAGGTAGCATGCTCATTTGACATACCCCATACACAGGTATGTGTCACATTTAACAAATTCACCATGATCGTTTCTTTATGTTATGACATCCTCAAATTTTTAATGCTCTTGTGTTTCTATAGGTTGTGGGAGTATATGATGTCGAGGAATGTCCATATGGGATGGAACATCAAAAGTATCATGTGCAAAGTTAAATATAGTTTACATCTCAAATTTGTTGTATTTATGTTGTTGAATTTTACTATTTGGTACTAATAGTTCAATATTATTAATATGTATGTAGGCTTCTTACATATTTGCTAGTTATAGTACTATTCTACTCCCCGGGCACCTGACTTCTACACATGGGTTACCTTACTCTAGGCCAAAAAAGTCTCCATCACTTTCACAACCTCTGGGGGTCCATTTCCACCCACCACCAACATATTTCTTATTCAGTTCATCCTCAGTGGATGCACCCATAGGAAACTCATCCACACAACCTCTTCCATCAAATCCATCCACATTGAATGCACCCATATGCCACCCACCACCACCACCATTTCCATTGCTCCCATCCACCAAGGATACGACAATAGAGTTTTCCTTGAAGAAGGTTGTAGAACTAACTGCTCCTCCTGCCATTGAATCTCCACTGAGGCCCAATATATTCATGGTGATATACTGTGTTGATGATAGTGTTTTATGTATCATGAATTTGATTTTATGCATATTTGTTTAATTTTAATGATTTGATCCTTGTAATTGACGTAGGGTGGCATTGTTGAGTGATTAAGGTCATGGAGGAGCATAACACCCTTACGATTGTCAGTCCTATAAGAAGTGAGTTGTCTTATGTTAAATTACAAAGTATCATTTTGTAAGTATTTTAACTCACTGTGGAAAAAAAATCATAAGATATTTTTTTTCTTTCTGTAGTCTTTGGAGCAACGAAGCACACCCAAGCCTAAATCCACTCGAGGTTATTCTTCAATAAAGAGAATAAATATAGATTTTTAGGATGCTCCATAGGGTGGCGAGGCTGGAAGTGGTCAATGATTGACCGATTACTACCATTTTGTATCTAGGCCACTATATGGCTATTTTTTATGTTAGGGAACTTGCTGTCATTTTGTATATTGGGCATGAGGTGTTGTTTTGTAAAAAATGTACAATTTAGATAATGTTGACTATTTATATATATATAGAGAGTTTTCATGGAACATTTTTTATGAATCTCATTGTTTCTGCATTTTATGTTGATGAATGTATGAATTTTATGTGTATGAATGCATGATTTGTTTTCTAACGTGATTATAAATAATTGTGTTACACATTAAAAAATCTCTTATGGTGGAAAATATTGCTAAGTTCAAAATCCATAAGAAATTAATGGTTCCCATTACCTAAATCTGGAAAAAGGATAAAGTCTCATCCTAGTTAAGACTCCAGGAACCAATAATAACAATCATATAGGCTAACATAATCACATTAGAAATAAGAGTGTTGAAACCTCATTTTACTCTATCTAAAATGAAGCATGGTTCATTATAATGGATATCACAACATGTTACAAGGGTTTCTTAATAAAAAATCAACACATAAAATATGAGTGCACAATAAAGCCTCACATCAAATGAAAATATACCTCAAATTATCCATTAATCTTGACAAAATATTCTACAATGTATCCCAAGAGGAGAGCTCCTAAATTCCCAAATTCTCCACCCTTTACAATGGATTGAGTCTCTTCTCTTATAAAATAAAATATTATTATTTGTTAAATAACTCCATGACTAGTCAAATAAATATTATAATAATGAATTAGTTAGATCTCTCCTCAATCCATGGTTGACCATGTTACAACATGTAGACATTATCCTCTCCAAATAAATTTGCTCTCATCCAAAATTAGAATTAGTATACACAAAATAATTCTCATAAAGGGGACACACCACCAAAAATAGGCATCAAGCCAATTCAAATGCCAAGTTCCCACATGAAATGTTCCATCCAAGAATGTGCATGCCAACCACTCCACATGTGTGAATTCCAAGGTATCCACCTCCATGGATTAATGTTCAAGATGCCAAGTGGATGGGGCATCCTCAACAAAGTATGTCATCAATTCCTTGCCTTGCCTTGCCTTGCCTTTTCCTTTCATGCTTTTCTAGCCTTGCCTTGTCCTTTCATTGCCTTGCATTTCCTTTCCTTTCCTTGTGTTCTCTTACATTTCCTTGTCTTTCCTTTCCTTTCCATCCCATGCCATACCATGCATTTCCTTGACTTTCCATGCCATGTCATTCCTTTCCATGACATGTCATGCCCTCCCTTGCCATTCCATGATTTTCCTTTCCTTCACTTGTCATGCCATGCCATGTCTTTACATGCCATTCCATGATTTTCCATGCCATGCCATGTCATGCCTTGCCTTACAATGTCATTCCTTTCCATGTGTTTCCTTTCCATGCCATGTCATGCCATGTCATGCCTTTCCTTGCAATTCCATGCATTTCCATGCCTTTCCTTGCAATTCCATGCATTTCCATGCCTTTCCTTGCGACGACGTGCCTTCTCATGCCTTTCCTTTCCTTTCATTTCTATTCCATGCATTTGCTTGCCTCAAATTGTCATGCCATGTCTGGTCATGCATTACCTTGTCATTCCACATGATTCCATGTCTTTCCTTGCCATTCCTTTCCATGCCTTGCATTTCCTTTCCATGAAATTCCTTGCCATGACTTGCCTTTCCTTGAATTTCCATGCCATGCCTTGCCTTGCCATACCATGCCATACCATTCCATTCTTTGGTCACCTCAACACTATATCCATTTACATATTGCATATCTCATCTACATGGATATACATTACAAATTTCATATGAGAATCCTTATTTTTATTAATGTTCAATTTATAAATGTGTGTTTATTTACACGATGCCTTTTATCTATTATACATTCACAACATAATTTTGAACCAGTATCGACATACCAAATTTCCACATTTCAATTTGCATGTTTAAACAAATAAAAAAACTATCATCATCCTAACCACATAACAATAAAAATAATATCTCACAATACATAAATAGATCCAGATGTATACATATCAAATGTATATATCATTCTAACTAAACCCAACTAAAATACTAAGAAATGAATAACTAATATAAGTAAAAACCAAAGTTCTAACCTTCTAAAGCCAAAATATAGGTTGTTACATTTATAATGTAGCACCCATCCACAGGATGCTAAGCAATTAACCATCCATTAACCATTTAGTTGAATACTTACACATTAACAACTTTGTTTAAGCATTATTTTATTGATTTTTATTTACACATTTCTTCTACATCTTCTCAATGATAAGTCTAATAACATGATGAAATAAGTAGTAGGCTAACTTTAAGATTTAAGAACTTAAAACATAAGTATACCCAAAATATCAATAACAAAAATATCACTGAAAAGTACCTCCTCCTTAGTTTGTAGAAGCTCATCAGTTGCAATGTAGTCCTAGGTGCTTCCAAGCATTCCTTTCCCGCTTTCCCAGAGTGAAACAACAGAATCCTCCCTGCCAACTAGGAGCCTAGCCGGCTTCCTAGCTCCAAGAAACCTTTCGGTTTCTTGGCCCTCCATGCCCATGACTCCAAGAACAACAAAGCACAAATGCTCAAAGAAAACTATCACAAGAATCACATCTTCCAAGAGTTTCACAACCTCTCATCATGCTCAAACCTCTCCATCCCCTCCTCTCTACTTCTTCTCTCTCTTTATCAAGTTTCCATACACACTTCCCCAAGTCTCCTCAACCCCCCCTCATTACTATCCATCAACCTTCATTATCTAGATATTTTGGGAAAATATTAAAATAAAACTAAATATAAATGACTTGCATTAAACAACAATAAATAAAATAAAAAGTCATTATTCTCATGCTAGATAATAAATGTTATTTGATAATTTTCCTCAAAATGTACATAACTCTCCACCATGCCCATTTAATTCATCACACCCACCATCTATCAAAGTCAAGAAAGTATTTAATGCTTCTAGATATTTGTATGCAATATAATTTACATATTCAATAAACATTCAATTAAATAGTTAATAATTTATTTTAATAATTAATACATTAATTACTTATACTAGTATACATGGGTAGGGTATGTGTGCGTAGCTAGCGGACACATATCTTATGCATGTACTAACGATAAAAAATCATTGCCTCTAGTGCATAGTTCCTATATGATCACCAAGACATGTAGGACAACAGATCAAGTAATGCATCATTTAATAATTTTAATGAACTAAATTACACCAATTCATCAATAACTCATTGTCACACTTAAAATATCAATAGGAAGTCAAAGAGGGTTTTAAACATGGTAGGAACCAAGTGAGTAAACAATAGTGGCATCTCTAATCCCCAATTGGTATTCTCAACTAACATCGAAGCATCCTTCCTTCCTAACCTACTTCCATCTTCCATCCTATCCTTTCCTCTGTTGGACTAAGCTGGAGCATCAACTATATTGACCTAACTCCAGATAGAACCCATAAGTGGAAGTGTCATACATCTCGACCAAGCTTCCCCAACAGGAAACTAGCAGTCATCATCACACGTCTAGGGGAGCGCGACTTCACACAGCCCTCCCACGACTCTAGGTTTCGGAGGATAAATGGTGGGAATTACCTCCACCCCTCCTCATAGAACTAGGGTCAACACCCTATATCGAGCCATGCTATGCAACTACTTTTCTTAGAGTCACGTCATAAAACATCCACTCTGGGAAAGTCGTGTGTCTTGTCAAAACCACACTTACCACAGATCATAGCAATATTTGAAACCATAAATTAAACCATAAGTACAACTTATAACATACATTATCTTCCTGATGTCTACGACATCCACGTTACCTCATCATTGTAGTCATTTGGCTATCACATAGCTCATCAACCTATAAGTTAGTTCACCAATAACTCATACCTATGTATATACATCATAATTTCATATAAGAACCCATATCCGTATTGGCGCTCAATTAAGAAATCTATGTTTATTTTTATCATGGCTTGCCTTTTTTATGCATTCGTAACATAAATTTGAGTCGATATCCATGTACCTAAATTTCATATCTTAATTTGCATGTTTAAACAAATCAAAGAGTTATCATCATCATGAGCATATAACAATGAAAATAATAGTATGCAACACATAAATAGGTCAATATGTACACATGTCAAATGTCTATATCAACATTGTTGAGTCCAAATAGTTGTTTAAGCAATGAATTACTAAGATAAGAAAGATCAAAGTTCTAACTACCTAAAGCCTAAATATGGGGCATTACATATAAATCCCTAGAAAATCCTTGTATGTCTTTCAATACAGCTTCACATTTTAACCTATACAACAATAAATATATATCTTTGCATAAAATTATGCAAGGAAAACTTCAAATCAAAATGTGGATTGCAGTGAAAAAATAATCACAAAAAATAGAACATTTATCATCCCAAGAAATAAAAATTATTTTTTCTAGGGACATATGACTTAACTTTGTATCATAAATTTCCTTTCCATCCAATGAAGTTATTTTCCCTTGCCATGCCTTGCCTTTCAATGCCATGCCATGCCCTTCCTTTCCATTCCATGTGTTTCCTTTCCATTCCATTCCATGGCATTCCTTGTCTTCCCATGCCATGCCTTGCCATGTCTTTCCTTTCTATGTCATGCCATGCCATGCCATGCATTTCCTTGCCTTGACATGCCATGCCTTTCCTTTCCATGCCTTTCCATGCCAGGCCTTTCCTTGCCAATTCATGCCTTTCCTTTCCATGTCATCCCATGCATTGGCTTGTCATTCCATTCATTTCCTTTCCTTTCCTTTCCTTTCCTTCACAATCTATGTCTTTCCTTGCCATACCATGCCATGTAATTCCTTTCCATGCCTTGCCTTTCCATGTCATGTCATGCCTTTCCTTTCCATGCCATGCCATGCCTTTCCTTTTCATGCCATGTCATGCCTTTTCTTGCCATGCCATGCCTTGCATTTCCTTTCCATGTCATTCCACACATTTCCTTGCCATGTCATGCCTTGCCTTTCCATGTCATTCATTTCCATGCCATGCCTTGTCTTGACATGCCATGCCTTTCCATGCCATTCCTTGACTTTCCTTGACATGCCATGCTATGCCATGACATGCATTGCATTACCATGCCTTGTTTTTCCTTTCCTTTCCAAGCCATGCCTTTCATTTCCATGCCATGTCATTCCATGCCATTCCATTCCATGTCATGCGCCCATGACATGCCTTTCCTTGCCATGCCTTGCCTTGACTTTACTTGCCAAGCCATGCATTGCCTTGCAATGCCATGCCATGCCTTTTTATGCATTGCCATGCTTTTCAATGTCTTGGATTTCCTTTCCATGCCATGCCATGTGTTGCATTTCCTTTCCATGCCATGCCTTGCATTTCCTTGCCATTCATTTCCTTGGCTAACCATAATTGATCTTAAAGGTACTTTCATTACGATATTCATAAAACTTATTGTTTGTAAAAATATAGTTATTTTCATTGTTAGAGAGAATTTGTTATCAAGTTAATTTAATAAAAAAATAATGGCATTCATGTATCATACCTTTTTTTTTCCTAAAATAAATAATGATTGTACTAAATGAACAAGTTTAATATGTAAAAATTACAATCAAATCATTAAGTATGTAATTATAAAACTTTTTATCCCATATATCTTAAGATAAAAATACTTGCATGAGAATTTAAATGTCATAACATAAGCTCTCTTTATTCATATATCTAATGTATGTTCATAGTTGTTGTAATAACCTGGTTTTGAGTCCCCATATTAATAATGTATTTCATTTTTATGAAAGGCTAGAGTGCCCAAACAATTAAAAATGGTCGGAATGAATAGGAAAATGTAATGTTGTGATCATTATTAATGATAAAATACATCATTGGCTACTAGATGAACAAGGAAAATAGTTACAGGGGGCTATGATTCCATGAGAGAGGGGGATTAAGGGGCTAATTCCTTTTGTTATTATTTTTATTTACCCATAATTGTTTTAATTGAGAGAAGTGGTTACACGAGCTTCTTGAGGAAGGCCACGTGGTTCTTGATTTCCAGGTAAATATATAAACCCATATTTTGGTTGTTTGGGGCGTTCACTCATCACTCATTTTTCATTGTTCACACTCTTCATTTTGTTCACTCCCCTTTCACTCTTTCACTCATTCATTTTTCCTCATTAATTATTGTTCGTTGTTGGAACATGGGGGTGAATTGATGAGGAAGGAAGCCATTGTTTTTTGGTTGTAGTATTTCCTAGTGTATCCCATCCATGAATTAATTATTGCATGTCTAATATGCATGGGCATGTGTTGATTTGTGTTCATAGCTGTGAAACCTGAGAAAACATGGAGATTCTTGACTTGATGCATTGGAGCCATGGAAGGAGGTGGACAGCTTGAGGGATTGTGTGATAGACAAGGGAGTCCATTCTTTTGGGTTGTGCATGATGGAGAGAAGAGAGTTGGTTTACTCTCGATTATTGTGTGTTGAGAAACCTATGAGATCTTGACTGCTGACTAGTTTGGAAATATGAATGACACCGTGTAACTGTCCTTGTGGTGTCATATCCCTAGCTTGGGTGTGATCTGCAGTCGAGACTTGGAGTAGCAACATATATGGTTGAGTGGAACATCCTTGGTCTACAACTAGTTGGTGATTGAATTTTTTTAAGATAAGTGCTCAATGTTATGGTTTCCTTTGGTTGTATATTTATTCCCGTTATGTATTAATTATTGTCTCTGAAATTCCTATTTATAATATGCATGCTTGTTGGTTATAGTTTTCCATGGTATAATATTCAATTATTTTATGTTGTAACATGAATATTTATCACTACATGTGATTCTTTCATGCTTGTTTATTAATTAGTTGTTATCAGAATTTTGAAATCAATTTTGAAGTGCATTTTTAGCTAGCATGGCTAGCATGTGGGTGGTTGGGTACATTACAATTGTGAAACATGGATTATCATAATTAATAGGATTTACATAGAAATGTATGTCACTAAATAGGTTTATGTCCCATACTTATGGTGTAGTCTCATTGTACTGTTGATCGATAATTTCTTTTGGATTGCATGGAAAACAATAGAACTTCAAGGCCTTATTCAAAATCAAAGAAATAAAAACTAATCTTTCAACTCAATAACTTTTATAAAAAGATATAGTATGTATACCTAGACCTAGACCTTGCCTTGCATTGCAATGTTTATCTTTGCTTAGCCTTGTCATGTATTTCTTTGGCTTTCCTTTCCTTTCCTTACTTTGTCTTTCCTTGCATTCCCATAACTAGACATAGACCTATACCAAGACATTGCCTTGTCGTGCCTTCCCTTGTCATGCCTTGTCTTTCCATGGTCTAGATCATGGTATAAATAATGGTCTATGTCATTTTATAGGTCATGGTAATGGTGTAGGTCTACATCTTGGTCTAGGTCTAGGTCTAGGTCTATTTCATGGTCATGCTTTAGGTCTATTTCATGGTCATGCTATAGGTCTAGGTCTATTTCCAACATGTCCTTGAATGGCTTGAGGAGGTGAGTTGGAACTCGTGATGGAACTCAATAGTAGACTTAAATAAAAAAACCATCAATTTCATTGGATTTAGGGTACTGTGTTTCATCTAGTGGGGCCCCTTCATTGTCATTTTGTTTCAAAGAAAAATGTTTTTTGGAGGATCTCTGGGAGTAGGGTAAAGCTTAATGAGGCATAGTGTAATTTCTGAACAATGAGGTATATTTTCAAGAAAAATGTCTCAGGATATTGTGGGTAGTGTGGGCCTTGGCCAAATACACATGCAAGAGATTAAAGAACTATGTTATGCTTCCCGGTTTGGATTTTATGCCCTTGGAATAAATTACCAACATGCCCTTGAATGGCTTGAGGAGGCGAGTTTCAAATCACAATAAAACTCAAACCTAGGTTCGGATGGATGAACTGTTAGTTGCATTAGATTTGGTGCACTGATTTTCAGCTACTGGGCACCCTCTATTGTTATTTTGTTTCCCTTAAAACATATTTTTGGAGGATCTCTGACACTAGGGTTTTCCTCAATGAGGCATAGTGCAATTTTTGAACAAGAGGTCGATTTTCAAGAAAATTGTGCTAGGTGATTATGGATAGCATGGTCATGTGGTCCTTGGCCAGATAGACATGCAAGATCTTATGAAACTCTATTATGATGCTTGTTTTAAATTTTATGCCCTGAGAAAGACTTTCAAACATATCCTTGAATGGCTTGAGGAGGCGAGTTGCAACGTGCAATAAAACTCAAATCATGACTAAGATGGATGAAATGTAGGTTGCACTAGATCCGAGGAACTTGGTTTAAGCTAGTAAGGATCATTCATTGTCATCTTGTCACCCACAAAACCATTTGTTGTAGGATCTTCGACACTAGGGTTTTTCTAAATGAGGCATAGTGTGATTTTTGAACAAGAGGTCAGTTTTTAAGAACATTATGTTGGGAAGTTGTGGGTAGCATGGTCGTGTGGGACTTGTCCAAACACATGTGCGGAAGATTATGGAACTCTATTATGCTAATCATATTGGATTTTATGCCCCCAGACCAAATTGCTAACGCGTCCTTGAATTTCTTGAGGAGAGTTGTCACTCATGATAAAACTCAACCATGGCTTGGATGGATGAACCGTCGATTACATTGGATTTGGGGCACTGGTTTTCATCTAGTGGGGACCCTACACTATCATTCTATTTTCTAGAAAGTCATTTGTTGGAAGATTTTCGGCACTAGGGTTTTTTTCAATGAGGCATAACGCAATTTTTGAAGAACCAGTCGCTTTTTAAGAACACTATGTCAAGTAATTGTGGGTAGAGTGGTTGCATGGGCCTTGGACAAACATACCTTTAGGAGATTATGAAACTTCATTATGCTAATCAGTTTGTGTTTTATAACCCCAGACAAAATTTCCAACATGTCCTTGAATGACTTGAGGAGGAAAGTTGCAACTCGTGCTAAAACTCAAACCAGGACTTGGATGGACAAATCATCAATTACATTGGATTTGGGCCACCGAGTTTCAACTAGTGGGGCCCATCCATTGCCATTATGTTTCCCGAAAAACTATTTTTTGGAAGATATCAAGAACTATGTTTTTGTTCAATAGGGAATAGTGCAATTTATGAACAAGAGGTTGATTTTCAACAAAATTGTGTTAGGAGATTGTGGGTAGTGTGGTTTCATGGGTTTTGGCCAAAAATACATGCAGGAGCTTATGAAACTTTGTTATGCTACTCTTTTTGGATTTTATGCCCCCAGACCAAATTACCAACATGTCCTTGTATGACTTGAGGAGGTGAGTTTCAACTCATGATAAAACTCAATATGAGACATGGATGGATGAACCATCGATTACATTGGATTTGGGGAACCTTGTTTCAGTTAGTGGATCTCCTCTGATCTCATTCCATTGACCAAAAACTATTTGTTGGAGGATCTGCAACACTAGGGTTTTTCTCATTGAGGCATAGTGCAATTTTTTAATAAGAGGTTTGTTTTCAAGAATGTTGTGTTGAGAAATTGTGGGTAGCATGGTCGCATGGAACTTAGCCAAAGAAATGTGTGGGAGCTTGTTGGCCATTGAACAAGTTTCGAGGAAACTTTGGTTAGATTTGGCCCACTTTTGGACTTTAACATGTTGGTTGAAGAAGGAGTGCCTTGGTAGAGCTGAGATCGTGAATCTCACCCATTTTTTAAGGATTATGTCGACCCAATAAAGGGTCCTTGAGGGTTTTGTAATAGGTTTATGGGATGTCGACCCATGGGGTTTTCCCATGTCTACGCCTTATTATAAGGGTTTGTAAAAGTATAAATAAAGAGAAATCTATTGTATAAGTAAGGGTAGTTCTGTGTGAAAATAAGTACTTTTGTGAAAATAGGTGCATGTGGTCGAGGCTTTGTGATTGACTGTGATTTTGTAGAAGGTGTTAAGTGTTGTGAGAAGATATTTTGGCTCTATGCAATTGACCTAGTTTTGGAAGGAGGATCTAGTGCTTAGTGTGCAGATATCCTGTCTAGTGTGGAGTTCGACTTTGTGGCTTAGTGAACAAGAGTGACTAAATGTTATATCTTGGAGAATAATAAAGAGGTGAAGTAGTTTGTGGATGTAGCCCCACCCTGGGGTGAACCACATATATCTGGTGTCTCATGGTTTTCTTTGTGCTGTGTTATTTCTGTTATGAATCTACTTTGATTATGATGTGTAATAGATAGATATTTTGTTACTTAAGTGATTTACTTCTGTTAAGGGTAAGTGAATGCTAGATTTAAATTATAATGCTAATTTATAAGTGCTTAGGGTATATAGTCATTTGTTGTTACTACACCGATCTATCTTTGATTATGTCCTGCGGTGTTAATTAAGTTAAGAAACTAATGCATGTTACTTCCTAAGAATTAATAGACTATTCTGTGAAGTTCTCTTATCACAAATCTCTATCCCAGCCTGGTTACAGACACTTGCATCCTGTAAGCCCCCCTGCTTCTACCTTGGGTGAGACTTTTCCTGCTTCGCAGGTGTTGCTGAAAGGGATGGTATTTGAGGTTTTGTTGGTGCGCTATTAAGCGTTGAACTCTGGTTCTACCTCTTTGCCAACAAATGGTTCCGTTATCGGGACCTGAAACTATGATGGCTAGGAACTGAAGTAAAGAAAAAGAGAAACTCTATACATAGATCTACTGCTGAAGTGCACAATACTCTACTTGACTTGCAAAGCTTTGTGCCAAGGAAGTAAGTTGTTTTGAAGAAAAGAGGTAAGATCCTAAAAGAAGAAAGATTTGTGCTTTGGTAAGAGAAGGTTAAGTGAGAATTTTTGTTTTTAAATCATGAATTTAATTATGTTTAATAGATTTTGTCCTAGTCTAAAGGCTAGGGAACAGTTGAAAGAAAGAGTTGATTTGAGTAAATTTAATAGAAATGAAGAAATCTATGTTATTGCTATGCATATACATAGTTTTTCGACTAATAAGTGGAACCTAGAATGCAGTACAAAAAAGTTTGGGGAACATTTAAGAGAAAAAGAGGAATGAATTTGTGTTATAATTGCAGAAGGCTAGGACATCTTGCTAAGGAATGTCCTAAAGGAGGCCCTATTTGTCTTTTTTGTAAGGTTGTTGGTCATGAGGTTGAGGATTGTCAAAGGATTATTGCTAAAGTTGAAAGAATGGGCATAAGACAAGAAAACTATGAAGAGAGTCAAGAGACTAAGGGCATGTTAGAAATTCATAAAGAGAAAGGGTCAAAGGAAGTTTATACTATGCTATTATAGTTGAAAGAAACAATGGATGTTCATAAAGATGTCAATTTACCAGAAATCACGAAAGGAAAAAAAAACATAAGTGCAAGAATAAAAGACTTCAACATAGACCCTATAGTCTTGGATGAAGAAACAAAAGTGAATACTATGACAGAAGAAACTTGGAAAATTTTGGGAAATCCTACTTTGGTACTTTCTTTAGGAAGGATAGGCTTGTTTAAGGGTAAGATGATAAATTTATGTGGAAGAGTAACTACTATATCTATTATTGTTCATGGAACGTCGACTGAAGAAGAATTTGAAGTCATTAGGTTTGTTGGGGACAATGCCCCTTTCCCACTTTTGTTAGATATGACCTGGATTGACAAGGATCAGATCAAAAGGAAAGTAGAGGAAGAAGCTACAAAAAAGAAAAAGAAAGAACTAAGGGATTTCATAACTAGGAAAATAGGCCGACTGATAGAAGAACAGGAGGATAAGTCGAAGCAACAGAGAAAAATAATAATGTATGAGGGATAGAAAGCAAGAGAATTAGATATCAAGGTTGAAAGAATGAAAGAAGGCTTGAAGAACCTACCTATCCCAGAGAGAATTCTGCCCACTCAGAAAATGTTAAGAAAAGGGATATTAACTTTAGTTACTTTGAGGGTACCTCAACAGTGTGAAGCTACTATGCTAGGGGAAGATAAGAATAAAAATGAAAAGAGGATTCCAGAAACAATTAAAGAGAATCAGATCACAAGAAAGAAGGAAAGAAAGATCAATAAAAAGAAGGCTAAGTTGGAAAAGATACAAGAAGTTATAGAAACCAGATGGAAGACTTCACAGATTGGAACCTCGCAGGAGGCAGGTTCGCACAGATTTGGACTTCACCCTAGTGAAGTTATATGATTATTGGAGGCACCCAAACCATTAGAATGATGCCTAAGAATGGTCAGAAAAGAATTTAGGGGATTATGGCCTACTTTTGGATGTTGAGACCACACCAGAACAGATAGATTTACATTAATGGAAGTAGTTTCTTGTCCGTTGGAATATCTGTCACAACCACCCTGCTTATTTAAATCGTTGGTCATTGCATTGGGACCACTTTTTGCTACCCATGATTGACTAATATAATCAAAGAATTTTACAAGTGTCGAAATGAGGTATTTCTCATTATGATAAGTATACCCCGCCTGTCTGTTTGTCTACCTGCAGTTTGTTAAAAGCTAGAATTTCAGGCGAACCAAACTAGTTGGAGAAGTTATTAATAAAATCATGGATGAGAAACCCATATCTGAAGGTATTCAGGTGTCATCGACTAGGGTACTACAGGATTCCCCTTCGACCGGATGTCGCTCCACTTGTATCAACCCCGGAACTGAACAACGAAGTAAGAGCCATGGTGATCTATCTAACGCGAAGCAGATCCTGTTGATCTTGCCTGAGTATGTTCAACCTCTAGCTGAAAATATTAACTCCAATAGTATCCATAGATATTTTTAGTACTCTGTCTTCATTGTGTACATCCCAAAAGGAATTCGCATAGTCGGGAGTCAGTTAGGACAGATCCCGCTATTGAAGCACAACGAATTCAACTTAGGAGACCGAAATAACTATGCCATGTTGGCTTCTCACCGATATTTAACAAAGACAATTGGAAAGAAACCTTGCCTCATCTCTAAGCCATGGATTAAGGAGTTGGCACAATCAACTGTATTGAACATGATGAAGATCCCACATTTTGGCAGCCACCAGGAGGTTAATGCTTGCGTYAAACTCCTTCTATCGTGCTATCATGGAAGATATCTATGGCTTGACAAAAGGATTATTGTGGATTTGGATCTGATCCACCATATCATAGGTTTAAGTGTGAAAGGTCCTGACCCATAGTAGTTTTATCCAGGGAAGGCTTCAAATGGTTCGTTAGCACAACACATTAAAGAAGCCTATGGAGAGTTAGAAAAAGGAAAGCAAGGTTACAAGGTAGCCTCTATATAGGATGGTGTAGTATGCCTTTCTTGTCAACTCTTAGCTGGAAAGATAATGAGGAAGAACCACCCCACACATGTCACTAGATTCATGGTGGAACTTGCAGGAAAATGTGTGGAGGGAATGTAGAAGAACTGGGCGAACTACCTCGTCAACGAATTAGAAAAGGATTGTCGCGATGCCCAAGACTTGGGTTATGAATCTCATTACAGTTGTTTGTTCATTTTGATTTCATTTTTCACTTGGAAAATGCTCGAAGGATCCACTTTCACAAAGATCGAACCTTTAGAGCCATTGGCCACTAAGTTTTCCACCCAGTGGGATACCAATGACATGATGAAGTAGTGGCAGTCTAATGTCTTGTTTCACAGATATTACCAGCAGTTGAAGGTCGCCATTGAATCATTCCCACGTATGACACCACATACCCTGCACCAATATCGAGCCATAACAAAGTTTTGTGTTGATCCCCACTTCATTTACATCACTGCATGAAGAGATGAGCACTAGGAAGAATTGAAGTCATACTACAAGCTGACAAATGAAGACATGGAGTAGATTAAAAAGGAATGGCCAGAGGAATTTCTTGTACTTGTCATCAATGCAGAGTTATCTAGCACTAACACCATAGGAATCCCCATAGTTACATGAGTTGAACATGTCAGAGAGTCTAGTGGGACGAAGGAGTAGAAAAATTAGTCTAAAGTCGAGGACATTGAGAGTGACGAAGAGGACAAAACTTCTGGAGATAACGGGTCTGTCTTTCCAGGTGGAGGAGAAGATGAAGCAGAAGGATAGGGAGGAGGAGATGAAGGAGAAGAAGAGAAAGGAGGAGGAAAATATACACCACCTGAAGATCCCCCTGTTGGGACAGTGACACCATAGAAGAGGAAAGTTTCTCTGAAGAAACCTTCAACAAAGAAAAAAACGTGCACCAATAAGCCACAGTTGGAAGCCACTCTCACCAACAAAGACATTAGTCTAGTTCATGGTGATATGTAGGATGCCTCTGAAGACATGTTGCAGAGATACAGAGAGAAACAGGAGGAGTTATATGGAAGGATTGAGAGAGAATTGAAGGAAGTGCAGCAGGTTGTTCGTTTGGTTTGCCCAATACCTACTGTGTCGACTGTGCCTTCCTCATCACAGACTGCAGAACCAGGGGATGAACCATCCCAATTAATAAGGCTTGTAGATGAAACAAAAGCTCCGTTCTAGAGATCCCAGGAAGAAAAGAAGAAGGATACAGAAGCCTTGCAAAAGGCGAAAGATGAAGTCTTAGTAAAATTACGAGCAAAACAGGACAATGTAGTTTCCCATTAAAGCGACAAAGTAGAGCTTCAGGCAAATTTTCAGGAGGAAAAACCCCAGCTACATAGGGAAAAAGAGAATCTTCTCACATAGAAGACCATATTCAAAGAAGAGGTAAGTAAAGTATGTCGATCTATGCCAGGATTGGCACAGGAGGAGCAAGAGTTGGTCGAAGCTCAAGTAGTGAAGCTCATAGAGACCCTATAGTAGTCTCAGGCTAGGATAACTTAACTCGAGGCCCAAAATGGACCAAGCACCCTGCAGGAGGTGCATGAACAGAGGGAGGAGTCCACCAAAAACATAGTATAAAATATAATATCCCTTGCCTCAGTATGTAAACAACTGAGTGACAGGAGCACCCAGACATATGAACGCCTCGCCAAGGATTCGGAGCTAAAGAAGCTAGAAGAAAAGTTACAAGAGGTGCAACAAGAAGTATTTTCATTGCAGGCATAGATGAAGCTTCTCACAATAGTGGAAAGGATGAAGATATCCTAGGAGAAATGCACAATACAATAGTAGATCACTTCCCTCTAGGGTAAGGTAATGAAAGTAACACAGAAGCTACAACCTGTGTAGGACAAAGCTTGCAAAGTGTTCAAAGAGATTGATGGAGAAGGCTCAAAACTAGATCAAGTAGTTGCAGCAGTAGAACAACGCCTAGAAGGGTCTGTTATAGAGTAGATAGTCCAGGAGCTCACTAAGAAGGAGGCTCAGGCGAGGCAGCAAGTCAAGGTGGCTTGAGTTAATCTCGAGGCTTTCAAAGTATTATTTTTCGGACCTGAGTGACTCGAGATGAGTCACATGTGAGTTTGGGGGCTTGTTGGACCTCGACCAAGTTTCGAGGAAACTTTGGTCATATTTGGCCCACTTTTGGAGTTTGATACGTTGGTAAAATAAGGAGTTCCCAGGCGGAGCTGAGATCATTGATCTCACCCATTTTTTCACAGCTATGTGGACCCATTTAAGGGTCCTATAGGTTTTTTTAATGGGTTTATGGGATGTCGGACCATGGGGTTTTCCCATGTTTAGGCCTTATTGTAAGGGTTTGTAAAACTATAAATAAAGAGGAATGTATTGTAGAATTAAGGGTAGTTCTGTGTGAACATAAGTACTTTTATGAAATGAGGTGTATGTGGTTAAGGATTTGTGCTCGACTGTGATTTTGTAGAAGGTTCTAAGTGATCTGAGAAGATATTTTGTCTCTGTGCAATTGACCTAGTTTTGGAAGGATGATCTAGTTCTTAGTGCATAGATCTCATGTCTCGTGCGGAGTTCGACTCTATGGATTAGTGCATAGAATTGAATGAATGTAAGATCTTGGCGAATAATAAAGAGGTGAAGTAGTTTGTAGACGTAGCCCCACCTTGTGGTGAACCACGTATATCTAGTGTCTCATGGTTTTCTTTGTGTTGTGTTATTTCTGTTATGAATCTTCTTTGATTATGATTTGTAATAGATAGATATTTTTTTGCTTAAGTGATTTACTTGTGTTAAGGGTAAATGGATGCTACATTTAACTTATAATGCTAAGTTCTAAGTTCTTAGGGTATATAATAATTCATTGTTACTATGCCGATCTATCTTTGATTATGTCCTACGGTATTAATTAAGTTAAGAAACTAATGTATGTTACTTCCTAAGCATTAATAGACTATTCTGCAAAGTTCTCTTATCATAGATCTGTTTCCCAGCCTGGTTATAGACACCTACGTTCTGTAACCCACTCTACTTCTACCTTGGGTGCGAGTTTTCCTACTTCATAGGTGTTTCCAAAAGGGTTGGTAGTCAGTGTTTTGTTGGTGCACTGTTAAGCGTTGAACCTTGGGTATGCCCCTATGCAAGCAAACCTTAAGAAGCTTTGTTATGTAGCTTGGTTTGGATTTTATTCCCTAGAGAAAATTTCCAACATGTCCTTGAAGGGCTTTAGGATGCGAGTTGCAACTTGCGATAAAAATCAAACCGTGACTCAGATGGAAAAACCATTGGTTTCAATGGATTAAGGACATCAATTTTTAGCTAGTAGGCCCCCTCTGCCATCATTATGTTTCCAAGAAACCATTTGGTTTACGATATTCGAAACTAGGGTTTTTCTTAATGAGGCATAGTGCAATTTATGAACAAGAGGTCGATTTTCAAGAAAAATGTGTTGGGTGATTGTGGGTAGCGTGCTCACATGGGCCTTGGAAAAAAAAACATGTGAGAGATTAGGGAACTTTGTTATGTTGCTCGGTTTGTATTTTATGCCCCAGGACCAAATTGCCAACATGTCCCTGAATGGGTTGAAGAGGCGAGTTGGAACTCCCAAAAATCAAACAAGGAATTGAATGGATGAACTGTCAGTTGCATTGTATTCAAGGTACTGGGTTAAAACTAGTGGAGCCCCTCTGTTATCATTATCTTTCATGGAAAACCATTTTTTGGAGGATCTTTGGCACTAGCATTTTTCTTAATGAGGCATAGTGTAATTTATTAAAAAGCGATCGATATTCAAGAACATTATGCTACAAAATTTTGGGTAGAGTGGTTGTGTGGGCCTTGGCCAAAAAGACCTATGGGAGCTTATGGAACTTCGTTATGCTGCTTGGTTTCAATTTTATGCCCCCATTCCAAATTTCCAACATGTCCTTGAATGGCTTGACGAGGCAAGTTGCAACTCATGATAAAAATCAAACCGAGATTCAGATGGAAGAATTGTTTGTTGCATTGGATTTAGGGTACCAGGTTTTAGCTAGTGGGGCTTCTCTGCTGTCATTCCATTGTCGGTAAAAAAATATTTTGGAATATCTCTGACACTGGGTTTTTTCTCAATGAGGCATAGTACAATTTTTCAACAAGAGGTCAATTTTCAAGAACAATGTGATAGGATATTTTGGGTAGGGTGGTCACGTGGTTCTTGGCCAAAAAGACACGCAAGAGCTTATGAAACTCTGTTACACTATTCAGTTTGGATTTTATGCCCCTGGGCCAAATTTCCAACATGTTCCTAAATGGCTTGAGGAGGCAAGTTTCAACTCGCAATAAAACTCAAACTAAGACTTAGATGGGAGAACCATCGGTTTCCTTGGATTTGGGGCATCAGTTTTCAGTGAGTGGAGACCCATCGTTGTCATTCCATTTCCTTGAAAACCATTTATTGGAGGATCTTCAACACTAGGGTTTCACTCAATGAGGCATAATGAAATTTTTGACCAAGAGGTGGAATTTCAAGAAAACTATGTCAACGGAAATTATGGGTAGTGTGGTCTTGTGAGCCTTATCCAAAAAGACATGTGAGAGATTACAAAACTCTCTTATGCTGCTCAATTTAGATTTTATGCAATCAAAGCAAATTGCCAACATGTCCTTGAATGACTTGAGAAGATAAGTTACAACTCATGATAAAACTCAAATCGAGATTGGGATAGATGAACCGTCAATCACATTAGATTGGAGGAACCTATTTTGATCTAATGGGGCCCCTCCACTATCATTCTATTTCCCAGAAAAAAATTTGTTGGAGGATCTCCAACACTAGGGTTTTGTTCAATGAGGCATAGTACAATTTTTGAGAAAGAGGTTGATTATCAAGAACATTGTTCTAGGCAATTTTCGGTAGCGTGGTTGTGTGGGCCTTGGAAAAACAGACGTGTGGGAGATTATGGAATTCTATTATGCTGCTTGGTTTTCATTTTATGCCCCCCAAAACAATTTCCAACATGTCCCTAAATGACTTGAGGAGGCGAGTTGCAACTCACGATAAAACTAAAACTAAGACTCGGATGGACGAACTGTTGGTTGCAATGGATCCAGGGCACCAAGTTTTTGATAGTGGGCCCCCTCCGCTATCATTTTATTTCCCGTAAAATCATTTTATGGAGAATCTATAGAACTAGGGTTTTTCTTAGTGCTTATTACATATGTTTGGCAATTTAACACATTGTATGGATAGACATGGAAAGGCATGGCATGGCATGGGATGGAAAGGAAAGGTATGGAAAGACATGGAATGGAATTGCAAGGAAAGGTATGGCATGGCATGGTAAGGTGAGAGATATTTGATTTATGATTTGGAAATAATTGGTAAGAGCTATTTGATTTATGATTTTGAAATAATAACATATTTATACCATATTTATCAAATCTTTTTCCATTTGGATCTAGAGAGACCAACTTAGCATAAAACCTTAGTTTTCATCACTCATTTATTTATCAATAGGGGAATAGAACAAAGCCTCATTTTTCATAACTTGTTGTTTTAAGAATATTAGAAACTATCAAACCGAAGTGTTCACTGGGATATAATAGCACTTACTAAAACAAGACAAATATCGACATGGTCAACGAGACTCCATTAAAGACAAGAAGGGTTGATAGGGTAGGGGAATCTCTAAGACACTTGTACAACAATGTGTGGAAATAAAAAATTTGTAGACAACATGCCTATAATATAATTCAAAAGGTTAAAATTATTAAAATTATAGTAAGCCATAGTTTCATAATAGTAAGGCATGGCATGGAAAGGCAAGGGAAGTCATGGAAATGCATGGCATGGCATGGCATGGAAAGGAAAGGAACAAATTGGGAAGGAAAGGAAAGGAAAGGAATGGCATGAAAAACCAAGGCATGGCATGAAAAGCCAAGGCATGGCATGAAAAGCCAAGGCATGGCATAACAAGTTAAGGGAAGGCAAGGCATGACATGGAAAGGAAAGGCATGGCATGGCATGGAAAGGAAAGGCAATGCATGGAAAGGAAAGGAATAGATTGACATGACAAGGTATTTCATGGCATGGAAAGGAGAGGAAAGGCATGGCATGGCATGACATGCCATGGAATGAAATGGAAAGGAAAAGCATGGTATGGAGAACAAAGGAGAGGCATGGTATGGCGAGGAAAGAAAAGGCATACAAATACAATAATACCATAACAACCATATAATGAAGCAAAAATTTCAATCATTCATAAATCTTAAATATTTGTTCAATTATTCCTTTTACATACCTATGGTCATTCAAGTGGACCATCGATATCACTTCTAATATTGATGGTCTCCATTAACTTCTTATGCTTAGAGTAAGGAAAGAACTATTGTACCTTTGATGAGTTCTTACTTGGAATTGTTGGAGGTTTATACCAACAACCGAGTTTTTTAAAGTGGTATATGACTTCACCTTGTCTGTAATATTGAAATACATAAACACCTATTTTATGTGTTCTTTCATCTTGTGTCACATATTATCCTTTAATAACCATCGATCCAATTGAAAATTAAATTCCTTCAGAGTCTCTTACTAATTGCATGAGGGTATACTTTCCCTCTAAGAAAGATTATAGCCAATACTCAATGCCCCATTCAATACCTCTTAGGGAAACCACTACATATATGTTCCCTTGTTATAACACAAAATTCCACACACATGCATTTGTGCCATGGCCCCAACCTTTCCCAATGCTTGCTAGACGTTTCCCCAAAAGACCTCTCAAAAATCATTTAAAAAACATTCCCTAAGAGCATATCTGTGGGTTTTCCTAGTGCAACATGTGTACATTTGTGAATTTCCTCACTACAAGCTAGAGATGCCCTCAAATTTTGTGAAAAACAAAATATACCCATGTTTTCGGGTATTTTTTTCGGTTGGGCTCATTTCCCAAAGACCCTTGCCCATACACAACAAAATTAAAATCCCCAAACCTCTTTGGGAAGATATAAAAAAACCATGGAGGAATAGGGAGAGGAAAATTCCCTTGGTGCAAAGTTATGCTTCCAACATCTAGAAAACCTCCCTCCCCTACGATTCTTTGAGAAACATCCCCTTTAGTCTGGAAACTCCTTTTCCATAGCTTCCTTCTAATTTTATGTGTCTATAAGGTGTCTCCTTATCACTATATGAGTCATTGGAGGAAGATTACATTGATTGAGTTGATTCTTGAGGATTCCCAGATGAACCAAGATAGTTGGATTCAAGAAGGTGCCTAAGGCTCGACAAGGTTGTGGCTTACCTTTTCCACCTGCTAATAATAAAAGAGTTTGTTTTCCCTCAGATTGTGTCTTCAATGAATGTTTATATTTATGATTACTTTGAATATGACATATAACATGCACATGCTTTTGATTTCATAACTACTTTCGTCACAACCCTTGTTTTGTATCTATCTTGCAAGATGATTCCAACAGAAGATCAAGAGATTTTTTACAAATCAAAGTATGGATCAACATCAGATAGGAGAAGAAGGTGCACTTTCTTTTCTCCTCTCTATCCCTATTTTCTCCTAGTTAAGTAGTTATCTTATTTAGTTTTTGTGTTCTTGTCATTGACGGAAGATTGCTACCTCTTTCACTTATTCTTTGTCTGTTGTGATCCTGATCCAAGATCACAGGGAAAAAATCCCTTAATCAGAATTGGCGATTCCACTGGGGATACTCCTAGTTGGGTCAGTTTGATTGAGATGTCTTGCTTTCTTGCTTTGTATTTTTTTGTTAGTTTCTGAGTATTTTATCCTCACAAGACATGTTGCTAAGTCCTGAAGCCCTCTATTTCTGAGTGGCCCTTTTTATTTTCTAAACTTACCTTGCTATCTATGAGTTGCATATCTATATCCCATGTACATCCACAAGTTGCATATCTATAACTGCATATATCCGCTAGTTGCACTGGTAACAGTCGCAAACCTGTGTGAAGTTTATTTTTTTGTTAAATTTCTCTTTCTTTCTGGTTCAAATGCTTGGTTTGATCAGTCACATAGACTATCCCACATCTCTATTTGGTTTCTCTCTATTAATTTATGAATGTTTGATGTGTAGAAAAGATTAAAATATTTTCTTAGACTGTTTGGTATAAGGTTTGTTGGGTAGACTGAAAGAATATCTTTGTTTGTCAGCATATCCATATTCACTGTCTTTTTAGTGGTATCTTGGTTGAATGATTTCTATCTTTTTACTTGCTTTCTACCTCATTTCATTAAAAAAAAATGACATTCTTGCGTTTATTTTTCTTTCGTAAACAAAAAAGATAAAAAAAATTCTCGTTTGTTTCCTTTTCATTTGTTGAACCCATGCCTTTCATATTTTCAAAAAAAAGGTAGTTACTTAGCATTCATGCAATAGAATTATGCTTTGGTAGTGGTAACCTTTTCATTAAAAAACAAAATAATATAGTAGTACACGTTTTTCATTCTTTTGTGCATTTGTTTTCAGAAAGAGAATTGTAAGGTGCATCTCAAGGTGTCGTAAATATTGCACTCAAAGTTTTGTTTTCATTTGAAAAAAGATGAAAACGAAGAATTTTCTTCATGAGTGTTGTTGCATCCATTTTCATTTGAAGAAACTACATTTGTGTTCTTATATTGCATTAATTTTTGAGTCAGTCTGAACATAACCAAAGTTTCATCCACACCCCTTCTGAGTAAAGAATAACCCATTAAAATGAACACATAACTAAAATTTATTAGAAAATTCCATTTTTCTAGGGTAAACAAACAAGTTTAGGCTAGGTACTTGGCATAGGTTGGAGATTAAATTTCTCTAATTCCACTAAACAAACATAAGTGTCTGAGATAGGGAGTGTAGAAACCATTTTTCATATATTTTGGCCTAGAAGCTCCTCTAACATAGGATTTAAACACAAGGTCGCATAAGGAATATCCGAGGAGATTCTCCTCTAGAGCTGGACCAAGCGTAGTGGAAAGATTCTGTATTGGGGGTTTTGATTATACCTATACCTTTGTGAGAGGCTAGATTTAGAGGCTTTGGGCTTTGTTACCCTACCTACACTTTTGATTTGTACTTTCAAATGTACCCTCTGAGCACCTGTAACTTCCTAGTTTTAACCCTTATGAACCATAATGTATTATGTAATTGTGACTTAGGATGGTGAGCCGGTAAAGTTGAAAAGGGGCCAGAGTGCCTAGGAAATGTGATATTTCATATACATTAATAAAATACATTGTTGGATGCATGACAAACAAGGAAAAAAGAGATAGGGGGATATGATTCCACGAGAGAGGAGGCTTGAGGGGCTAAGTCTTCTTTTTATAATTATTTTTATTTGCCCATAATTGATTTTATGGAGAAAAGTAGTTACATGGGCTTTGTGGGGGAGGCTGTGTGGTTCTTGGTTCTTGTGATTATATAAAAATCACTTGGGGGATGCTTTGGTGCCATCTCTTTCCCTGATGCACTTCTTTTGCCTGGTTCTTCTTCCTCTTCCTTCACTTGGGATGAATTCATGTGCTCTTGGTCTGAGCATGGATATGAATGATTGCATGAGGATGGATTTGGGTTAAGTTTGGGGCTTGTCCTTCCCTTTTATTTGTCTTCTTCCCCTGGTTCATTTTGTTCCCTTGTTCCCTTGTTCCCTTTTTATTCTTTCCTCTTCACTCACTATTGCTAGTTCGTATGCTCTTAGGTGCAGCATGGAAAAAATGGAAGGAAGAGGAGAGACATTGATGAATGGATGTAATAATTATGGATCATTCCAGAAGGGAATGGATGCATGTGTGCATGATCTCAATGGCAGTTCGGATAGAACTATCCATAGCTGCAAATCTTGAGAGTCTCAACATGAATATTCTTGATCAGAAGCATTAGAGCCCTTGAAGGAGATGGACAAGCCTGATGGGATGCGTGGCATAGAAGGGGGTCCATTCTTTGGGTTGTGTAGGCCAGGTAGAAGAGAAATGGTGTAATTTGGATTGTTGTGAGTGTTGAAAGGTGTGTGACAGCCCGGGTGTTGAAAGTCCTGTTAGTTATGAGATTGATGGTAGTTCAGATAGAGCTGTCCACAACTGATAATCCTTGGAGCTTCCAGTAGGGATATTTCCTATCCAATAGCATTAGATTCCTGGAGAGAAGTGGGAAATATTGAGGGACTGCATGGAAGAGAAAGGTGTTCATTTCTTTGGGTTGTGTAGGCTGAGGGGGAATTAGAGATGGAAATTAGGATTTGTTGGGTGGTTGGGAAACCTAAGAGCTAGTTAGCCAATTGTTGTGTGTTTAGACTTAGCCTAGGAACCATCCGTGTTGATTCATAGCCCTGGCTTGGGGGTGACCTGTTGTTGAGAGTAAAATAACATCAATGTCTATGGTTGGGAGGAGCTTCCTTGGTATACAACCAGTTGGTGAACATTTAATTGCAAACATAAGTTCTCTCTGTGTTTTCTGTGTAATGTTTATTTACTATGCGTATTTAATTATCTCTCAGATATCCATTTATAATGTGCATGTCTTCTGGTTATTTTTTTTGCATGGCATGTCGTTTATCTCTTTTATGTTGTAGCATGGATATTTTCTTATGCATGTGTTTTTCATGCCTATAACATAGTTGAACAATCCTTTTATTTCAAGATAAGATCAAAGAACTGAGTCTTGGGACTGCAACGTGCCCCACTTTCTGGTGGCTGGGTGTGTTGCAGTTGAATTAAGTGGCGTAGCTTGGCTTGTGGTGGTTGGGTACGTTACAAATTGGTATCAGAGCTTCTGATTGAACACCAAACTAGCATGAGTCAGGTATGTTGGTCATATTCTCATGGTATAGATCAATCTGTGACCTTGAAGTCGAATATCTCCTGAGGAATGGCATTGCAGAGTCTATGCAGAAGCTAGAATGACAGGAATCCTTTGTAATGGATCGAAGGATTGTGACTGTCCCTTTAGAATTCAAGAACAATCACCACTGTGGAATCAAGGTATATCTAGATCGTTGGATCAGAGGGCAGGTGAAAAAGGGTCGTTTGGTGAAGGAGAAACCAAAGGTTTGGGTAAGGTTAAGTCCCTATCATTAGATATGGATTGTTGATCATCAGTTGTCTATTGAAGCCAAGTGCTAAGAGTAAGACTTCAGAACTTCACCTCTTTATCAATCTTGGTAGGCGGGAAAATCCTGAACTACCTAAGGCTAGAGTCGCGAAGTCCCATCAACCATCCGATATGATGGAAGGTGTGGGGAGATCTCTGTCATTGATCATGATTAGTCAACATTGACCACTTTAGGAGTATGCGAGTCTGAGAGTTTTTAACTTTGTTGAATTGTTACAACTCAGAGCCCTGGAGCGCTGAAGTCTCAGAATTCTTGTTGACCATTAGATTGAGGGAAGGACTTCGAGAGTGTTTCAGGCCATCAGATATAGCAGTGTTAGAGGGGTATCGAGGTTCAAACTTCATAACTTGGCCACATTGGCAATTGCTAAGTATGTTGCAGAATAAAACCCTGAAGCATCGGAGCCCTGAAATGTCGAATTCATGAAGTGTAAATCCATGAGGTCATGTGGACCGTCGGATCTGGAGTAGTGATTATGGATTTTCCTTCCAGTTGATGACATGGCTTATGCCAGTGATAGGGGTGCAATGTGGGGACACATGTCACCTGGATTTGGTACCTTTTCGACTCTGATCTATTCATTTTTTAGTGACACATGACAAATGTTCCACAGGTCCATGTCACCCTAGGTGATGTCAGTGTGTCATGTCATCTTTGGGAGTATGTGAATCCAGGGGTTTCCAGGTTTCTACCAGTGAAAAGTGTCGAAGCCTAAAGTAATGAAGGCATGTAGATTGTCAATGTGAGTTTCCTTCGGGACCTTTCTCAACCGTTGGATCAAGTAGAGGTAAGTACTTTAGAGGATTGTCACTTCGGGGAAGTGGAAGGATCAAGAATGGAAATATCCCGGAGCCCTAGAGCACTGAATTTTTGAATTGGTTGAGAGTTGCCCATCTCAATGCTTGATTAAGTTATAGTTTTTTATCTCGTTGAAGCCTCCAGATGGGGGCAGGACTGTCCATTCAGTGGGAGATTAAATCTCAATTGTTTGTTTTTTCTAGTGAGGTTATTAAAGGCTTAGATGAAGTGTAACTTTGGGGGAAAAAAAAAGTTGACAGGGGAAAACAGCTGAAGGTCGAAGTCTAGAGGACTTGGTCCCAACATCAGTCCCATGTTAAGGTAAAAAGGGCCTAGAAGTAAACCAACCCTGATACTTGGTGTTCGCGCAAGATCCTATGTAGAAAACATTGAGTGGGGCACTAAAGGGTGATTAAGCATGTGGTTTGGAGCCGTGGTCACGTGGAACTTGGTTTGAACGAAGCACCTTTGCAATTTTTGATTTTTTGTATTAGCTAAGGGGGTTGAAAGTGGTTTTTTCAGGGAGCCCTAATTTCCAAATCCAATATAGATTTGGGGAAATATTTCAATCGTTGGAAAGATTAATCAGAAGAGAATGACTTGGAATCAATCTATTTTGGATAACTAATGTAAGTGATATAATTTTCTTCATGAATCAAATAGAAAAGGTATTTGTAAGTTTAATTTACAATTTTGTATGATATGTATATTTCTAACCAAATGTTTTCTTACAATTTTTGAAAGGATTAGAGGTATAATTAGATCAATTCAAGAAAAATATCAGATGTTAGGGTCATGAAAGCATGACAAAGCTTATAGAATTTGGATGAGGTACTACAAAAGAAGGAATCCTCACATAGAATATTAAGAAAATAGGTTAAATATGTCATGGATGGGAATAAAAGGAAAAGTATGATTTCCTAGCCTTGAAGAAAGAGAGGTGTAGACAGTTGCAAAGATTAAGGGTGAAAGAGATCCACTTTTGATATCAGAGTTCGCAGTGGAAGCAGGATGCCAATGCAAAGAAATTAGAATGCTCTGTCACTTGAAAAGTGTCACTGAATGAAAATAAAATTCCATTGGGGAAGTGTATTAAGAGGGAAATAATGACCAAGTGGAACGTGGCTGAAAAGTGTTTATACCAAGGAACCATAGTGCAGATGAGAAGAATGGGAGCACACAAGGAAGCAAGGATCTGAAGGAGTTCAAGGAAAACCAACTACACCAAAAATAGATAAATAAATAAGTTTATTAAAACATAAATGCAATAGAGTGCATGAGGCATACAATGAAGTTAAATTTCATATGCATTAGTAGGCATGTTGACAGTGAATTCTTGGTGCATATTAATGTGTAATTTTTTCATATGTACATGCTTGAATATGCATATAACATGTTTGTGAACTTAGAACAGTATATTATTATGAGATAATGATTGAGTATGACTAATGATGGATTATATAGAAGGTTTAAAGATTTGTATGTTGATGTTTCTTAATATTTCCATCTAGGTGAAGACCCATGAGGGTGACAAGAATGTTGATCATAATAATGAAGGAGGAAGTCTGTGAGCTTCTACAAATATCGATTGGTCAGATAGAAACAAATAGGCTGATAACAACCAGAAAGGTATGTATTTAGTTTTTTTTTATGCATACATGTTGGAGGGGATTGAGGTAAGAGTTCCCTCAATTAATTTTCAATATTTAAAGTGATACGTAATGACCAAAGGCCTAGCGTATGCAAGTGTTGTTGATGCTAGAATGCATTTAGATAAAATGTTGGTTTCATATTATGTTATGATTGGTTTTGAGATCATAACAAGGTTAATTCAAGAGACATACTCCTTCTATAACAATGAATATCCATAGGGCTAGTCGTGTGTGACACCATAATATTGTTGGATATGGAAGGGATATAATGCTATATGAGTGTTCAATGTTATATATTGTATATTTGATGTTTGGATTGCAACCTTTTTTCCAGCACTGAAGAGAACTTAAGGATTATATTCTTGGTGCTGTGTTTGGGTGGAAAAGGAAGATATCCAAATAATTTGTCAAGTAGTAGGAAGTGTGTGGATGATGTGTTGAGTCGTTGGCCAGACCTTCCAACTCATCATGGTGGAATGCATGACATAGTTATGTGGTATTATGTATTCAATGCATGGATGCATTGTGTAGATGTGGCCATGGGTATTGACACATTGATTGTTATTTTATATAGTAATTAATTGTTGCATTATGAAAATCTCGTGGTGATGAAAATGCATAATGACGGATAGATGCATCATATTTAATATGAATACTAGTTGAAGGTGATTGGATTGTTGTTGTTAGAATTCCAAGATCTTTTTCTGGAGCTATTACGAAAATGTTACAAGTGATATTACAATAATTATTGAAAGGATTTGAGTGAAGACATGTATATATTTTAGAATTGATTATGCTAATAGCTGAAATGGTGTGAGTATTGCTAACTCATGAAGTTGAAAACACTTCAGGAACTATTAGATATTACAACAAGAAAGTTGAAGGTTAAAGTAGCTACATAATGATAAATTGCAAAAAAGCTCTGTTGGGGGTGACAGAGTAATAAAAATATCTATGGATAGAAGAAAGAAGAGATGGTATGATAATACATGTGTATATAATGATGAGTTCTTTCCAATTGATAGTTGGATTAATGGAAGTGATTGAATTGTAGTTGTAAACAATTCTAAGATCACTTTGTGAATTTGTTTTGAATTGTTACCACACACACACACACACACACACACACAAACACACACACACATATTGTATGGGATATACTGACAGTTTGTTTGGTTGAATGTAAATTGAGAAAATTGCAGGTAGGATGGTATTGAATATGGCAGGGATGTATTTCCATAAGGAAGACTGATATCTACAGCTGCAGAGCCAAACATTATGAGAAGAAAGATCATGTTGGGAATAAATTGTTTTCCTATATCAAACATATTTTACATTTACGATTGAAATTATTATAACAATATCTCATGATGACTGCATTTTTATAATATAGATGAGATGTTGGCTATTGAAGTTGGAATATCGTGAAAAAGAACACTCAAGGTCAATGATGAAGGCATGGAATAAAGAAAGTCCAGTGGACTTGTTGCAGCTAAAGTTCTTGAAGCCGCAACTTTGAAACATCCTGGCCGAGTGAATTGGAGCCCTGGAGAGAAGTGGAGCATCCTGAGGGACTGCATGCTAGAGAAAGGGGCTTGTTCCTTCGAGTTGTGCAGGTTTGAGAGGGAAGAAGATCTTCCTGGTTGGAATTGATGCCATAATTATAAATTATGAAGATCATTATACATGTTTGGCTCAGAATTCCCATGGATACATGTTTAATTTTAGGCCAGAGTTCCTATGTATATAAGAGTTGGGTTGGATTTCCTATGTGGATTAAGGCCAAAGTGACTGGACTTGTAATGATAGTAACATTGGAATGGTGTTGTGCACTGAGGACATTGCCAAAATAAGGTGAGGGGGATACAACATCCCAATTTTAACCCTCATGAACTATAATGTATTATGTAATTGTGACTTAGGCTGGTGAGACGGTAAAGTTGAAAAAGGGATAGAGTGCCTAGGAAATGAAATACTTCATATACATTAATAAAACACACTCTTGGTTGCATGAAATATAATGAAAACAGAGATAGGGGGTTATGATTCCATGAGAGAGGGGGCTTGAGGGACTAAGTCTTCTTTTTATTATTATTTGTATTTACCCATAATTGATTTTATGGAGAAAAGTGGTTACATGGACTTCGTGGGGGAGGACGTGTGGTTCTTGGTTCTTTTAATTATATAAACATTCCTTGAGGGTTTCTTTGGTGCAGTTTCTTTCCCTGATGTGCTTCTTCTCCCTGATTCTTCTTCCTCTTCCTTCACTCTGGTTGAATTTGTGTGCTCTTGCTCTAAGCATGGATATGAATGGTTGCATGAGGATGGCTCTGGGTGAAGCTTGGGGGTCATTCTTTCATTTTGTTCATCTTCTTCCCTTGGTTCATTTTGTTCCCTTGTTCCCTTGTTCTTCTTTTCTGTTCACTCAATATTGTTATTTCATATGCTCTTGGGCAAAGCATGGAAACAATGAAAAGAAGAGTAGAGCCATTGATGAATGGATGTAATAATTATTGATCATTCCAGAAGGAAATGGATGCCTGTGTGCATGATATTGATGGAAGTTTAGATACAAATATCCACAACTGGGAATCCTGAGAGTCCCAGCATGGATATTCTTGACCAAAAGCACTAGAGCCTTGGAAGGAGATGGAAAAGCTTGAGGGACTGCATGGAAGAGAACGGGGTCCATTCTTTTGGTTGTGCAAGATGGGTAGAAGAAAGTTGGTGTACTTTGGATTGTTGTGAGTGCTGAAAGGATTGTGACAACTTGAGTGTTGAAAGGAATGTTAGTTATGAGATTGATGGTAGTTCGGATAGAACTATCCACAACTGAGAATCCTTGGAGCTTCCAGTAGAGATATTTCCTACCCAGTAGCACTGGAGCCCTGGAGATAAGTGGGACATATTAAGGGACTTCATGGAAGAGAAAGGTGTTCATTTATTTGGGTTGTGCATGCTGAGGGTGAAAGAGAGATGGAAATTCAGATTTGTTGTGTAGTTGTGAAACCTGAGAGCTAGTTAGCCAACTAAAATGTGTTTAGACTTGGCCTCAGAACCGTCCTTATGGATTCATATCCCTAGCTTAGGGGTGACCTGACATTGAGAGTAAAATAACAACAATGTATATGGTTGTGAGGAACGTCCTTGGTTTGTAGCCAGTTGGTGAGCATTTACTTGCAAAGATAAGTTGTCTCTGTGTTTTTAATTCAATGTTTATTTTCACTACGTATTTAATTATCTATGAGATATGCATTTATATTGTGTTTGTCTATTGGTCATTTATTGTGCATGGAACGATGCTAATTTCTTTTATGTTTTAGCATGGACCTTGTCTTATGCATGATATTTTAGTGCCTCTAACATTGTTGAATAGTCCTTTGATAATGAGATAAGATCAGAGAACTTAGTCTTGGGACTATAGCATGCCCCACGTGCTGGTGGTTGGGTGTGTTGTAGTTAGACTAAGTGGCATAGATTGGCTTGTGGTGGTTGGGTACGTTACAATCGACTACAATATGGTAACCATAGTTTCTCCTCCTAGGTATATCACAAGGTGACTGTAGGGGTTTGTCATAGTAATTGGGGCATATTTTGTATCATACACTTCAGTACTATTGGAGGGTTCCCTACGAAGCATGGGTACTTCCACCGAATAAGGATAATATGTGGAGTTCAAGATAATTGTTTCTCATACCTTCGCTCATTTGTCAACAAGAAGTAATCAACTTGTGCCTTCCTTTGGAAGGTATCGAGCCCACTTTGTTTTTTTTCCGGTCCCAAGGCTTAATCCACTTGAGTCGAAATCTTGACAAAGTTGTTTGTGTTTGTCTTGTCTATAGGGATTTATAGTGTTGTGTTTGGTGAAGGTAGTTCAACCTTAGGAAGGCGAGTCGATTGTCACCGAGAGATGATCACACAAACTATCCAACTTACCACCTCAAAGGTCAACTTGAACATCCTGATACTTTCTTATTGGTAGGTGAGACTGAGATCATAGACCATAACTCTCCAGAAGTGAATGTTTTAGAACCAAAAGAGGTAATTGTTGAGGATATTGAGGACAAGGAATTTGATACACACTTTAATTCTTCGTTACCTTGGAATTTCCCATTATCAGTTGTACGAGTCCCACCTCTAGGATTGAACTTCACTGATAGTATCCCTCTCCACTAGGCCATTATGGATGACACTTCACCAGTGTCAGGGTCATGATCCCTTGCAACTCTCATCTTGGTGATAGTTATCGAGGGGATCTTTACTTCTAGTATATCAACTCAAATAAAAAAAGTGGTCCAATCCACCGTCAATATGACAACCAACAACATTTCCTCATCGGTTTTTGGTCCCACGCGAGTTTCAAGTGCAACTGCATTTTTTGCATCAACAACAAAGGCTCTCTCTTACGAAATGTTTTCGATGGACATTATTAACGTGTTGGTTAGTTCTCAACCAACGTCACAGTAATCAAACGATGGTATGAGGAGCACTCCATCTCCTTACCAAGCCTTCTCTTGGGGTGAAGGTCACATTCCTCCGTCATCTCCATTTATTGGAAGTGGACCTATTCCATTTTCCAGTCCTAACCCCCCATGGGTCTAGGATGCCTCTATGGGTAGCGGATCCCAATCCGCTAGTATTCCATCTACTTCGACCCCATTCACACTTTATGGTGGGATTGGGAATAACCCTTTAAATGCAACTATAATGTTAGTGGGGAGAAACCCCATCCAAGCTCAATCCACTCCCTAGCAAGGACCTATATCCTTTCTAGGGGCACCATAGGGGAGTACCCCTCTCCAAGGCTAGTTGAATCCCTTCCAAGGGATGTCTCAAGGGGGAAACCCTTTTCCCAGTCAGTCTACCCCATGCCATGATTTTTTTCTTTCCATGGGGGTTCTGTTGGAGGTAAGTCTAGTTTTCCTCTCAGGAACCAAATGGGTGGAGGTTTTCCTCCATTCAAACAAGGGGTAAAAGTTTTTCTCCCTAGATCTGGTTCAATAGAAAGATCTTTCTGGCAACTGCATTCCAGTTACAATGCAATAACTTATTTTTAGGTCACTCATCAGTCAATGATGCAGCCTTTGTTACCATTTTTAGCAACTTTGCATTTGCCATATTTGTCCAAGTTAATGAATGATCCCATTCCTCATCACCCTAATTGGCCCACGGTCCCAACCAAACTACTTTCGGACATTATGAAATTTGAAGGGAAAAGTGGTAAGGATCTACAAGACCACATGAAGAATTTCCACTTGTGGTGCTCACCCAACACACTAAATGACGATTTGATTAGATTGCGTTTTTTTTGGCATACTCTCACTAGAGGAACTGCCAAATGGTATATTGAACTTGATATGGRGAAGTAATCAATGTTCAATGATTTAGAAATGGTTTTCTTAAACCAATTCCAACTTCCTATCTGGTACGATGCCGAGACACAATTCTTGGCTAATTTGGTACAAGACAATGCCACACACATTTTCAATCATATTCTAGAATGGAGGAGAAGGAAGGGATTGATTAAGGCTATGATTCCACCAGAGTTCCTCCTTGAATGGTTCATTAAATCCCTTGTCCTTTATATATAAAAGGACGTCACAACTTTGGGAGTGTTTTCATAGGAACATGCAATCTTTTGGGTGTAGCATTTAGAGATCATATAATCTCAATCAATAATACTATATGATATTATTCTGAATGCATTGCGATATACTCTCGACTTGGAAAAGACAAAGTCCAACCCACATGCAGATGGTATAGTGGGTTCTTCTTAAGCAAAATTCGTGGATCTGGCCACTAGCTAGATGTATAAACTTTCTATTCAACAATCTGTGGCCAGTCTAGCCTCTAGATCAACCACCCCGACCACCCAATATTTCAATGTACATTCTATGCAAATGAAGACTTCAAAGTGTCCTCAACAACCTAAAGAGAAACAAAAAGGAAATGGTAAGAAATATGGTGGCAACAATATAAAAAATCGGACAAAAATGCTGAGGGGTACAAGGATGAGAAAAGGAAGGTGAAGTTTCCTTGCAAGATTTGTGATAATTATCACCTTACACATCAGTTACCATGAATGGAAGAAGCCCAACGTCCTGTCAAATTGGTTCAACAACAACCACTTGCTGTGTTAAAAAACCCTTTCCCACAAGGGGATAATTTGCAAGTTGGTTCTTCCAAATTCAATCAACAAAGGAGCACTTCAAGTGCTCCCCCCTTTGATGAATATCAAGGAATTTTAAACATGCTAAGCACTTTGAAGATAAAAGATGTATATTTATCGATAATGATTGAGTATGACTAATGATGGATTATATAGCAGGTTTAAAGATGTGGATGTTGATGTCGCTTATGATTTCCATCTGGGTGAAGACCCATGAGGGTGGAAAGAATGGTGATCATAATGATTAAGGAGGAAGTCTGTGAGATTCTACAAATATCAATTGGTCAGATAGAAAGAAGTAGGTTGGTAACAACCAGGAAGGTATGTATTTATTTTTTGTTGATGCATACATGTTGAAGGGGGTTGAGGTAAGAATTCCCTCAATTAATTTTAAATATTTAAATTGATACGTAATGGATAAAGGCCTAGAGTATGTAAGTGTTGTTGATTTTAGAATGCATTTAGATAAATTGTTGGTTTCATATTATGTTATGATTTGTTATGGGATCATAAGTGGGTTCATTTGGGAGACATACTCCTTCTATAACAATGAATATACATAGATCTAGTTGTGTATGAGACCATAATATGGTTGAATATGGAAGGGCTATAGTGTTATATGAGTGCTCAATGGCATCTACTGTATATTTGATGTTTGGACTACAACCTCTTTACCAACACTAAAGAGAAATTGAGGATTATATTCATGGTGTTGTGTTTGGATGGAAAAAGAGGGGATCCAAATAGTTTGGCAAGCAGTAGGAAGTGTGTGGATGATGTGTTGAGTCATTGGCTTCCAACTCATCATGGTGGAATGCATGGCATAGTTATGTGGTATTATGTAGTCAATTCATGGATGTATTGTGTATATGTGGCCATAGGTATTGGCACATTGATGGTTATTGTATCTAGTAATTAATTGTTGCATTATGAAAATCCTGTGGTTCTGAAAATGCATAATGATGGATAGACGCATCATATTTAAAATGAATACTAGTTGAAGGTGATTGGATTGTTGTTGTTATAATTCCGAGATCAGTTTTTGAAGCCGTTAAAAAAATATTACAAGTGATATTACAAGAATTATTGAATGCATTTGGGTGAATGGATGTATATATTTTAGAAATGAATATGCTAGCAGCTCAAATGATGTGAGTATTACTAACTCGTGAAGTTGAAAACACTTCAGGAACTGTTAGATATTACAAAAAAATAAATGGAAGGTTAAGGTAGCTACATAATAATAAATTACATAAAATCTATGTTGGGGGATATAGAGTAATAAAAATATCTTTGGATATAAGAAAGAAGAGATGGGATGATAATACATGCGTATGTAATGATGAGTTCATTCCAATTGATAGTTGGATTAATGGAAGTGATTGAGTTGTAGTTGTAAATAATTCTAAGATCACTTTGTGAATTTGTTTTGAATTGTTACCATGAATACTCTCTCTCTCTCTCTCTCTCTCTCTCTCTCTCACACACACACACACACACACACACACACACATGTTGTATGGGATATAATGAAAATTTGTTTAGTTGAATGTAAATTGAGAAAATTTCAGGTAGGATGGTCTTGAATATGGAAGGGATGTAAGCCCATAAGGAAGATTGATATATACAACTGCAGAGAAAAACATTATGACCAGAAATATCATGCTCGGAAAAATATGTTTTCCTGTATAAAACATATTTGACATTTACAATTGAAATCATTATAACAATATCTCATGATGACTGTATTTTTATAATTTGGATGAGATGTTGGCTATTGAAGTTGGAGGATCATGAAAAATGAAAACTGGAAGGAAATTGGGCTCAATGATGAAGTCATGTAATGAAGAAAGTCCAATTGACTTGTTGCAGCTAGAGTTCTCGAAACCACAACTCTGAAACATCCTGGTCAAGTTCACGGGATTCCTGGAGAGAAGTGGAATAGCTTGAGGGACTGCATGGCAGAGAAAGGGGTTTCTTTCTTCAGGTTGTGCAGAGATGAGAGGGAAGGAGATCTTGTTGGTTGGAATTTTTTCAAAAAATATAAATTATGAAGATCATTATACATGTTTGGGTCAGAATTCCCATCGATACATGTTTAATTTTAGGACAGAGTGCCTATGCATATAAGAGTTGGGTTATATTTCCTATGTGGATTAAGGCCAGAGGGATTGGACTTGTAATGTTAGTAACATTGGAATGGTGTTATGCACTGAGTACATTGACAAAATAAGGGGAGGGGGATATAACATCCCATTTTTAATCCTTATGAACTATAATCTATTATGTAATTGTGACTTAGGTTGGTGAGCCAGTAAAGTCGAAAAAGGGCCAGAGTGCCTAGGAGATGTAATAATTCATATACATTAATAAAACACACTATTGGAGGCATGATGGACAAGGAAAAAAGAGATAGGGGGCTATGATTCCACGAGAGAGGGGGCTTGAGGGGCTAAGTCTTCTTTTTATTATTATTTGTATTTACCCATAATTGATTTTATGGAGAAAAGTGGTTACATGGGCTTCATGGGGGAGGACGTGTGGTTCTTGGTTCTTGTGATTATATAAACATTCCTTGGGGGTCTCTTTGGTGCAATTTATTTCCCTGATGCACTTCTTCTCCCTGGTTCTTCTTCCTCTCCTTCACTCAAGATGAATTCATGTGCTCTTGGTTTGAGCATGGATACAAATGGTTTCATGAGGATGGATCTGGGTGAAGTTTGGGGGTCATCCTTCCCTTTTGTTTGTCTTATTCCCATGGTTTGTTTTGTTCCCTTGTTCCCTTATTCTTCTTTCCTCTTCACTCAATATTGCTAGTTCGTATGCTCTTGGGTGGAGCATGGAAACAATGGCAGGAAGAGTAGAGCCACTGATGAATGGATGTAATAATTACTGATCATTTCGGAAGGGAATGGATGCATGTGCGCATGGTATTGATGGAAGTTCAGATAGAACTGTCCACAACTGCGAATCCTAAGAGTCCCATCATGGAGATTCTTGACCAGAAGAATTGGATCCCTGGAAGGAGATGGACAAGCCCGAGGGACTGCATGGAAGAGAAGGGGGTCCAGTCTTTGGGTTGTGTAGGCTAGGTAGAAGAGATTTGGTGTACTTTGGATTTTTGTGAGTGATAAAAGGCCTATGAAAACTTGAGTGCTAAAAGGAATGTTAATTATAAGATTGATAGAAGTTCGAATAGAACTGTCCACAATTGATAATCCTTAGAGATTCCATTAGGGATATTTCCCATCCAATAGAACTAGAGCCCTGGAGAGAAGTGGGACATAATGAGGGACTGCATGGCAAAGAAATTTGTTCATTTCTTTGGTTTGTGTAGGGAGAGGGTGAAAGAGAGCTGGAAATTCAGATTTGTTGTGTGGTTGGGAAACCTGAGAGCTAGTTAGCCAACTGTAGTGTGTTTAGACTTGGGCTAGGAATTGTTGTTGTGGATTCATAGACTTGGCTCAGGGGTGACCTGCCATTGAGAGTAAAATAACAACAATGTCTATGGTTGGGAAGAACGTCCTTGGTCTGCAACTAGTTGGTGAACATTTACTTGCAAAGATAAGTGATCTCTGTGTTTTCTATGTAATGTTTATTTCCACCGTGTATTTAATTATCTATGAGATATGTATTTATAAGTTGTCTGTATGTTGGGTATTTGTTGTGCATGGCACTTTCTTTATTTATTTTATGTTGTAGCATGGATATTGTCTTATGCATGTGATTTTTATGCCTCTAACATTGTTGAACAGTCCTTTGATTTCGAGATAAGATCAGAGAACTGAGTCTTGGGATTGAAGCATGCCCCACCTATTGGTGGTCAGGTGTGTTGAAATTGAATTAAGTGGCATAGCCTGGCCTATGGTGGTTGGATACGTTAAAACCAAATACAATATGGTAAACATAGTTGCTCCTCCTAGGTATATCACAAGGTGACTGTGGGGGTTTGTCATAGTACTTGGGGAATATTTTGTATCATACACTTTAGTAATATTGGAAGGTGCCCTATGAAGCATGGATAATTTCACCAGATAAGGATGATATGTGGAGGTCAAGATAATTGTTTCTCATACCTTGGCTCATTGGTCCACAAGATGTAATCAACCCATGCCTTCATTTGGAAGGTATCGAGCGCACTTTGTTGTTTTTTCAGTCCCAAGGATTAATCCACTTGAGTTGGAATCTTGACAAATTTGTTTGTGTTTGTATTGTCTATAGGGAATTATAGTGGTGTTCTTTGTGAAGGTATTTCAACCTTAGGAAGGCGAGTCAATTGTCACTGAGAGCTGATCACTCAAACTAGCCAACTTACCACCTCAAAGATCGAGGAGAATTCAAGGCCTTACGTCCAAAGAAGAGATTATAAATAGTTCTTCTCTACCTCCACAAAGGCATCGAATTGAACATTCTGAAACTTTCTTACTGGTTGGTCAAAGTGAGATCATAGACCATAACCCTCTAGAAGTGAACATTTTGGAACTAGAAGAGGTAATTGTTGAGGATCTTGGAGCCGAGGAATTTGATCCACACTTTAATTCTTTGTTACGTTGGACTTTCCCAATTATGGTTGTACAAGTTCCACCTCTAGTATTGAACTTTGTTGATAGTATCCCTCTCCACTAGGCCATTATGGATGACAGTTCACCAGTTTCAGGGCCAATATGCCCTGCAATTCCCATCTTGGTGATAGTTACCGGGGGGGGTTGTTACTTTTGGTATGTCCACTCAAATAAAAAAAGTGGTTCAATCCACCGTCACTATGACAACCAACAAAAATTCCTCGTTGGTTGTTGGTCCCACTCGAGTTTCAAGTGAAACTCCATTTTTTGCATCAACAACAAACACTTTCTCTTACAGAATGTTTTTGATGGACATTCTTAACACATTGGTTAGTTCTCAACCAACATCACAGTCATCGAATGATGGTATGAGGAGCACTCCATCTTCTTACCAAGCCTTTTCTCTGGGTGAAGGTCACATTCCTCCATCATCTCCATTTGTTGGAAGTGGACCTGTTCCATTTTCCATCCCTAACCCTGAATCGGGTTGGGGCACCTCTATGGGTAGCGGATCCCAATCCACTAGTATTTTTTCTACTTCGACCCCATTCATACTTTATGGTGGGTTTGGGAGTAACCCTTTAACTGCAAGTATAATGTCGGTGGGGGGAAACCCATTCCAAGGTCAATCCACCCCCTGAAAATGACCTTTATCCTTACTAGAGGCACCATTAGGGAGTACCCCTCTCCAAGGCTAGTGGAATCCATTACAACGGATGTCGCAAGGGGGAAATCCCTTTCCCGGTCAGTCTACCCAACCCCATGCCAGGATTTGTTTCTTTCCATGGGGGGTCCACTGGAGGTAACTCCAGTTTTTCTCTCAGGAACCATATGGGTGGAGGTTTTTCTCCATTCAAACAGGGGCCACAAAGTTTTATCCCCATATCTGGTTCAATATAAATCTCTTTCTGCCAACCCGGTTCAGTTACAACACAATAACATCTTTTTAGGTCGCTCAACAGTCAATGATGCAACCTTTGTTACCATTTTTAGCAACTTTGCATTTTTTAGATTTGTCCAAGTTAATGAATGATCCCATTCATCATGACATGAATTGGCCTATGGTCCCCACCAAAATACCTTTGAAAATTATGAAATTCGAAGGGAAAAGTGGCGATGATCTACAAGACCACATGAAGAATTTCCACTAGTGGTGCTCCTCCAACACACTAAATGACGATTCGATTAGATTGTGTTTTTTTTGGTATACTCTCACTGGAGGCACTGCCAAATGGTATATTGAACTTGATATGGGTAAGTACTCGATGTTTGATGATTTAGAAATGGTTTTATTAAACCACTTCCAACTCCTTGTCTGGTATGATGCCGAGACATAATTGTTGGCTAAGTTTGTACAAGACAATGCCACACACAATTTTGATCATATTCTATAATGGAGGAAAAGGAAGAGCTTGATTAAGGCTACGGTTCCACTAGAGTTCCTCCTTGAATAGTTCATGAAATCCCTACTCATTTATATTTCAAAGGACGTCGCAACTTCGGGAGTGTTTTCATAGGAACATGCAATCTTTCGGGTGCAATAGTTAGAGCTCATATACTCTCAATTGGGAATTCTATATGAGATTATTCTGAACACGTCGCGATATACTCTCAACTTCGAAAATACAAAGTCCAACCCACATGTGGATAGTATAGTGAGTTTTTCTTAGTTGAAAGTCGCAGATCTGGCCACTAGCGAGATGCACAAACTTGCTATTCAACAACCTCTGGCCAGTCCATCCTCTATATCGACCACCCCAACCACCCAGTATTCCAATGTACATTTTGTGCAAATGAAGACTTTTAAGTGTCCCCAACAACCCAAAGAGAAAAAAAAAAGGAAAGGGTAAGAAAGATGGTGGGGACAATAACAAAAAATAATACAAAAATGTTGAGGGGGCCAAGGATGAGAAAATGAAGGTAAAGTTTCCTTACAATACTTTTGATAATGATCACCTTACACATCAGTTCCCACAAATGGAATAAGCCCAATGTATTGTCAAATTGAATCGACAACAACCACTTGCTATGTTGAAAAACCCTTTCCCACAAGGGAAGAATTTGCAAGTTGGTTCTTCCAACTTCAATCAACAAAGAGGCACTTCAAGTGCTCCCCCCTCTAACAAATATCAAGGAATTGTAAACATGCTAAGCACTTCAAAGATAAAATATGTATATTTATAGACAAGTTCTTAGAATTAGGATAAGCCAAAGTCGACTGAGAAGGGTAAGAAAAATTCAAAGGATCAGGCCCCTCTCCACATAGAGAAACCTGACAAAGAGACAACGTCATGCATACATAGGAGAATTTATAAAAGGACAATGCATAACCCTAATGCATGAGTCACTCCCAATTATTCAATTGCGAAGGATTTGGCTTATATGCCTTGTGCAATTTCCACTTTGGAGTTAATGCAAAGTTTCCCCTCACAGTGCACTACATTGTTGTCTACCATAGGAGATGAAAATTATGCTCCTTGTATCATAATAAAGTTTGATGCTACTAATGTGAGGATTCAACTTCCATATCATGTATCTTTTCATATTGGGGTTGTTTGAAACAATCTCTTAGTTAAGAGAACCATCATTGATGAAGGAGCTTCCACGTGTGCGATGTATTTGTAATGTTGGAAAGCCATCGATTCTCCTGAACTTACCCCCTCTCTTACACTCTTCACTACCTTTGATGGATGCTAGTTTCGATCACATGGTTTGATTCCTTCATGTTTCATTACACTAGGGGGAAATTCTCCTTGCGTAGAGGTTGAAGTAGTCGATGAACCGGTCGACTATAATCTCTTGTTAGGAAGAAGTTGGACATATTCTATGACAATTGTTGTCTCGATAGTTTTTCAGATTATATTTTTTCCCCATGAGGGAAGAATCATGACCATCGATCAAGTGGGAACCAACCTTTTTGACATAGAAGCCAATCCTTGGAATATTGTCCCTTGGATTGAAAAATATCAGGAGGCCATTGAGAGCATCGGTTGTTGGGATGTACCCTTCTCTTATGGAATTTTTTGAATCTCCCCCAATGATTCCATATGTTCATGCCACTCTAGTTAATAGGGTTGCTTCATTTAGAATGTCATATATACAGGACCCATGGAACCTTCCCTCGCCATCTAGTGTGGTTGAAGTTCAAGTTGATGTCAGGATGGTCAAACATTTGTCTACAACTAAAATAGCTTACCAAGCCATTCAACAGTCCATGATAGACCCAGATCAAACTCTAGTAGTCACCGAGGGGGATGATCTCTTTATTGAGCCTATTTAGGCTCAAAAATATTGAAGCTCCCAATACTCTCTAGGTATCGTCTTGCCTTCAGATGAATAAATCATTGAGGAAATGGTTGAACATGAAAGGCCATAGGAGGAGTTTCATCATAGATTGTATTTCCTCCGTGAATTCAGTCGAGTAGAGAGTGGGGAGTTCAATTCATCCATTGTTGGAAGTGTTTATGGAGTAGTGAATACCTTGTCCATACATGGTATCGATGCTAAAGGAAACACGGATAATATATGAGAGATGAACCCGATCAACATTTCCAAGAATCCTTAAATTGTGGAAAATGTATTTATCATAGCAGAATACTCATGAGATGAGATCACTCAATATACAACATTGTTTAAGGAATTTCAAGATGTGTTCACATGGTATTACGAGGAAATTTATGGAATTGATCCTCGAATATTTCAACACGAGATTCAAACCTATGAAAATATAAATCCGGTTCATCAAAAGTTGAGACCTGTGAACCCAAGAAAGGTAGCTCCAATAAAAGAAAAAGTGGAAAAGTTGCTTAATGCAAGATTTATCTACCCAGTTCCTCTGACTGAATGGGTCTTGAACATTGTTCCCATTGATAAGAAGTAGGGTACAATCGATGTTTGCATGGATTTTAGGGACTTGAATAATTCATGTCGTAAGGATAACTTCCTCACACCATTCATTGTTCAAATCTTGGATTAGTGTGCAGGGAGTGAAATATTCATTTTTATGGATGGTTTTTCCGACTGCAACCAAATTGAAATTTGTCCAGAATAGAAACACAAAGTGGCCTTCATATGTCCCTGAGGTACTTTTTATTACAGGAAAAATTTGTTTGGTCTTAAAAACACTGGTGCAACATTCCAACGGGCCATGATGTTTTCCTGATACCATGTTTCATAACAAGGGTACTCCAACAGAGTAAAAATACCTTCTGTAACCACTCACACAACCAGATCAAAGATCAACACACCGATATTTTGACATGGTAAAATCCCTACGAGGAAACATCCATGGCCCAAACCAACGTAACCACTTGGAAAAATTTATCAATGTAAGAGAAAAAGATTACATAGAGATTTTACAAGAGAGTTTCTCACAATCGATCCTCAAAAAATGACCCTCCATGCTCTTTAAATAGAGATCATGGACCAATTGGTTGTTAAGCCACAAATCAATGTAGTTGTTAATATCAAGGACAATATGAACCATCATATCACTCTATTTTGAGAACATATCGTGACTGTCGTATTTCCTAACTACAAATGCATACTAATGCATACTAAAGAAAAACACTAAGAAAGACACCTTTACCTAATGACACGTTAGACCAAGTAAGTGTTAACTAACTCCTAAGTCTGTAAATATCCTAACATTCATGAATTAAATAATATAATGGACACATACTTAGATGATCCCATGACTCACTCGCACAAGAGGGTCCAACATCTCATACACCTCCTCTTTTGAGCGATGTCCTTTCTAAGGATCCTATTGAATCCACACAAGTATATTTTTTGTTTGACCTCCCTTCATCTTTTGGGATTCATCATTTCAAAAAAATGGATCATGGTTTACCCCTCGAAGGTTGAGGTAATAACTCAGTTTCGTCCCCCACGTACAATCAGACAACTTCAAAGCCTACAAGGAAAGGAGAATTTCCTCGCACGATTTGTCCCAAACTATGCTAACATAACAAAGGGATTTATGCACCTTTTGAAGAAAGTGATCCCATTTTGTTGGGAAAAATTTGCACAACATTCTTTTGATTCTTTGAAGAAGGCATTGGTTTCTAATCCATTGTTGAGTCCCTCTAATTATAATTGAGACTACTTGTTGTATTTGGAAGTATATGAGTCTTTGATCAGTATGGTTATAGTTCAGGAGGATGATGAAGTCTAAGAGCATGTCATCTATTACTTGAGCCTTGCACTCATGGGTCCTGAACTTAGATATTTTCATGTAGAGAAACTGGCGCTAACATATTTTCGTCCTATCAATTGGCTCTGACATTAAATTATATTATGAAATAAAAACTTCATCGTCATGGTCAATCCATTTCAATATGTTTTAACTAGGAAAATTATCAGTGGGAAGTACAAAAAGTGGATTTTTGTTCTTCAAGAGTCTGAATTGGAATTTGCATCTACAAAATCTAAGAAGTCTTCATTCTTCGTTGAGCTGATGCCAGAGTTCCTGGTAGAGAATGAGGAATGCGATATGAGAAAATAATTTCTAGATATCCTTATATATCTCCAAACTCCAAAGTTCCCTCCAGAATGATCGATAGAGGAGTGGTTACAGATCCGTCATATGGAGAAAAAACACCAAATTATCGTTGACACTTTATATTGACGAGGGGTGGACTCAATCTTTCGACATTTCTTAACTCTTGAAGAAGCGGAGGTTGGTTTGAATGACTTCCATAATGGATCATGTGATGGCCATTTATCTAGGTTGGAAATTTCTTAAATTTTTTTACGCATAGGATACTTTTTTCCTACGATATTTAAAGATTGTGTTGAAGTGGTCAACAAGTGTCATCCATGCTAAAATTTCACCAATAAAATGTGTACACATCTCTCTTCAAATGGAGGGTATATTTTATCACATGCCACCCAGCTTCAGCTAGGGGATGTCATTACATCATCGTAGTCCTAGATAACTTTACTAAGTGGGTCGAGGCTCTACCAACATTTTCTAATGATGGGGAGATAACAACACATTTAGTATTCAATCAGGTCATAACTAGGTTCAGAGTTCTGAGAGAGATTTTCACTTACCATGGACATCACTTTTAGAACCTCATGATGCTGGAATTAGCATCGAAATTGAAGTTTAGGTGGGAATAATCATCTCCCTACCATCCCTAGGCTAATGGTCAGGTTGAATCCATGAAAAATTCATTGAAAATGATACTAAGAAGAACAATTAATTCAACTTGAATGAACTAGCACTTTATGCTATATCCAACCTTTCGGGATTACTGGACATCAGTTAAAAATTCCATTAGTTTCTCACCATTCCAACTCATTCATGGAGTGGAAGTCATTTTTCATATTAAATCCAAATTTTGTTCACTCAAAATAGTAGTCGAGCTCCTTCCAGACATGACTCATCTCTAAGAATGCTTAGTTTACCTTGAACATCTTGAAGACAAACGTTGAGATGAAACTTTAACAGACAAAGTGATTAAGAAATGAGTGAATTCCCAGTATGATAAGTTTGTCCATCCTAGGTTTTTCTGTGAGGGAGATCTTGTGTTACTCTATGACCAAGACAAGGATTCTTTATGGGGCAAGAAAGTTCAATCCCATGTGTTTTGACCCTTATGTTGTGTGATGGGTTTTAGAGAAAGGATCCTACGAGCTTGCAGATTATGAAGGAAATGTTTTTTTTTGAGCCCAAAAATGGGTTCTACCTAAAGAAGTAGTATGCTTAGGCCTAAGGGCTCATTAGCGCTCTTGTATTTATTGTCTATACTATACGTAACTTTGTTTACGATTTTTAGTCCCTTTATTGTGTTAGTGATTGGTGTGCTTCTTCTATGTTGCAAATGCCCAAGAAGTCCTTGATTCACTTCAGATTCGTGGATGGTGCCAGTCGCAGAACTCGACACCTAACATCCATTTCTTGGGTGATCTATCCTCCTTCTAGTCAGTTGGTCTCCATTGGAGGTGTGTGTCTCATGGAAATTACTAACAATGTTTCCGAGTATAGCACAATTATCAATCTTTTGTGAGACTCATCTTCAAGTGGCATTAATTTCCTCCAAGTGTTCATGGCTTTGCAATTGGTTGTTTCATAGTTGAATGGTGTGTGTTGAGTTCGATATCCGATGCTATTACGATTTTTCCTTATGGTATTTATTATGTAATGTTCTTTTGAGTTCATTACTTATGAGCATGTTCCTAGGAGAGTTAATGAGTTCGCTGATGCTTATGATAATTATGTGTTAGATTGTCGTTTGTATCATCTATAAAGTAAAGAACACATAGTCACATGTAAATATACACATTTGCCATTAAAGTACAAAATGCATACAACTCACAAAAAATAATATATATATCAAAAAAAGATCCATCAAGTCTAAAATGTGGGATCTCCTAGCCCCCGAAGGTCATATAATTTAATACAAGTAAAACAAGTGTGCTATGAGCACATAATATGCCTATTCCTAAGGCCAATGCACCCTATCATAACAAAAAACAATGTTTTCCAAACATCAGAACAGTCAAACCCATGGCTTGGGTACTCCCATGACATGTCGTTGCATTCCTATAAGAAGGTCATCAATGGTAGCCATAGGTACATTGCGCATGAGGGCCTCAAATTTTTCACTCACACTACTCAAGGTCCTCATTGCATCACTGCTCGGTCCTGCCTCCTCTGTACCTCATCAACTATGTTGTGGGATATTAGTTGGTCTCATGGGTGCTCTGTCTGCATAATAGTAAAGTACTTTTTAGTATGTCGGATCTCAAAAAACGATATAAATAGTTATATGTTTTCAAAAATTAAAAATTAAATAACAAAAAATGAAAAGTTAGCTATATCATGTAGCTCATCTCTAGTAGGAATGATGATGTATGGGTCGTTAGTAAAATCGATGCCCACATATAGGTAGTCCTCAATGAAGGGATTTTGTTTCACCTACCAACCAAAGAAGTCATCATCAAATAGATTGGAAATGTATTCACCTCCTAAAAAAATATGATCTCGGTCCCTCAAAATATGGATGGACATGGTCGTAAGTGTCCTCATATGTATGTTTGAGGGCTCATCATGGGCACCTACTCGAAGAAACAATTCCATAGGACACTACAGAAGAAAAAAAAAATTGCCTTCCTGAGCTTGCAATATGTCAATTGTGCTTTCATGTTATTGAGCATAGTAGTGCTCCATTCATACATAGTAGGGCATATGATTTCATCCCCATAGTGAATTTTCTCTCGTGATTACAAATGTAAGAATTTGGATTCCATGATCCGAACCAGAGTGTATAACATGACTTGAAGACTCGAGTTGGTAATATGTTTGATTGACACTTGAGATCCACTCTTCTCGTTGGTAGAAAATTAGTATTCGTTGGTGAATTCGTTGATACTCCATCCTCCTCCATGATATTGGAAGTTTGGAATTTCCCCTCTCTTCAACAAACTAGAAATGAATTAAATGTCTTCAATCGTAATGGTCAAAGACTATCCAATGAGCATGAATGCCTCAACATCTGGGTTCCAATAGTCAATTAGGATATTTAATAATCTCCTTTGTGATCTCGTGCCACCAACTTTAAAAACCATATACATGTCGCAAGCACGTAGAGATTCTTTTTCCTCATCATTGTCAAACATTGCTCAATCCACCTCTTTGTGTTCACATTCTCTACAGAGAATATACATCCTTCTCAATTTCCAAATAATTTTTTTGTTAGTTCCTTTTTTTCAATTTTTTTCCTAGGCATTCTTGGCCTTTTGTTAGAACGGTCATGGATATCTGTGACTAGTGTTTCCACCATATGAGGATATCCATGGGTTTCCTTAAGGAATCCCATGTATGAGTATAGTCGTTTTTAGCAAATTAACTTTAAGCTTGAAATTTGTAAGGAATTACATAAATAAAAGAATGGAATGCAAGTTAAGGGTAGAACAATCACTTTTTTGAGGTGGAAAGTAATGAAGTTGCTCCAAGCTCCATGTTTTTTTTATTTTCTCTCCAAGGGTTTTTGTTCACTTTGGTGTTTGTTTGGGTGAAATGGTAAAAACGAAATGGTAAATGGGTACACATATCAATATTTATTAAAATTTTGAAAACCCACTTCCTAAAGTTTCCTTATTTTTATCCAAATTTTCAACTAATGATAAAATTTGTGTAGCATCATTGTCATTTTTGTAGGTCTTAGGCTTGTTTGGATTTTTATACGGTACCTTTATCATTGATTGGACAAGGTTTTTAACAAAAATATGGAAAGGTAATATGATTATAACTAGAATTTAGGTTAGGGTGTGTTTCACTCAAACTGTTGCATTATTAGTTATCATTACCATTTAAACCTAGGGTCATTCCCATTAACGAATGATGAAACCTTTCTCTCTGCTTAAAACATCGTTCGGTTGATGGTAGATCCTACCTTCGATGGGTGATCTAGTATAAAATCCTTTTGAATTTTGGTGCTCATGATGCAAATTTGTTTCGAGGCTTGGGGGTCCTGGTTAGTCCCACCATGAGTTTATGTTTGGACTTCATGCTTCTTACTCTCTCTCATTCTGGCCATTTCCCACAGGACCCTTATCTTACATGATGCTCCCCAACAACATTATGGAGTCCATAGTTAATCTCTTTTCAGACTCCTTAAAATTGAAAATATTGTCGAGTGACATTGTTCCTTGTAAAATCATTAAATGGATATGAAGGAACATCTTTCCAACACAATTTTACCACTTTTTCAAACTAGAAAAGACTACTTATGAAAAATTTATACTCTAGTCTATGGGATAAAATATTTTTCCTAAATTGTGTTTTATACTTTTTTGGGCTCAGGGGATTGAATTTATGAAAAAGGATGAGTGAGTCCATAGTCAATCTCTTTTCAAACTCCTTAAATATGAAAATATATCCGATTGATCTTGTCTCTGTCACACTCGTTAAAAATGTTTTGAAGAGACGTATTTTGGGTATAAGTTTAACCCTTTTCTCGACCGACTAGACTATGTACGAAAAAGGAATACTTCAGACCCACAATGACCAGAATACTTCTCCTTGGTATGATTTTATTCTTTTTCGAGCCCTAGAGACTAAATTTACAAAAAATACCATGATGGGAATTTGACTTCCCAATGTTGAGTCATAACTACATCACTAGTACATATTGTAAAAAATTTGACGTTCTATTTGCAGCATTATGGACAAAATTAGCCATACTGTCAAAAAATAGAGGAAATTTAAAACTTTTTTCATATTGCCCGATAACGATGATATTGCCACGTTGACATCTCTCTTGCCATGTTATCGTCACTCTTGCCACATTTTCCACATAGTCATCTCTCCTGCCACATTTGTGACATAGTCGTCTCTCTTGCCACGTTTGTGAAGATAGTTGTTACAATTGCAATGTTGTAGAAACTAGGTTTTCCCCCCTCCAACGGTCACCTAGTATTTTGACCAAGTGAACTTTGATTTGGTCAATGATTGTCAGAATTGTGACGTTATAAATATATAAATATGTTTCATTTTATGGATGTTGCGACAAGTTTTCTATAATAACGACACTTCAAAAGGGGTTTGCGAGTCTTCTCGGTGAACAAAAAAAAAGTATTTTTTTTCAGTATAAGTCTGTGGGGAAGAATGTCAAAAAACATTAGAGCTAGAAAGATAATTAAAGAGGGTGAAAAGAGTGATGGTAAATATTATTTCGCTTGCAAAAATTGTTGTACCAAATGTCCCAAAAGAGTTTTAATAGCAACATACAAAACAAATTGTAGAAAATATGGGCACATGGACAGGGGATCAAATGAATATCGCCCCATGGTATATAAATTCATTATCTGTTTTAATATTTATTGCATTCTCAAAATTTTATATTGTTTTATACATGCACTATTTTTTCATGATTGTTTGTAATTATAAAGTTAGATTTTCCCCCTAACTTTATGCACAAAGCACCAAGTAGTAGCATAAATGATGTTGTAGTACAAGATGAAGAACTTGAAGCAGATAATGAAGATCAAGTTATTGATGCCATGGAAGTAGATGACAATAATAACATAGTTCAAGATGATTGGACAAATCAAATGATTCAAGACTTATTCAGTCATCCAAATGAGGATCATGGGGACAATAGTGATGGTATTTATGATGAACTTCTGATTGAAAAGGAAAATAAACAACTTTATAAAGGGTCAAGAGAAAATCTTCTCTCCACTACATTGTTGTTGGTGAACTTGAAATTTGCGAATCATTTGTCTAACACTTGTATGACACAAATCCTAAGGTATGTAAAATGTTTCTTCACATCTACATAAAGGTTGATTATTCCCCATTTTTTTCGTGTTAATTAATGTGTAAAATAAAAATGCAATATTTACAATCCCTATTCTTTACATTAACTATTTATTTTTTATGTTTTAGATTGTTAGGTGAATTTCTGTTACCCTCGTCAAATATTTTACCTCGCACATATCGCGATTTACATGCCATTATGAAAGACATTGGAATGGAGTATCAAAGTATAGATGCATGTCTTGATGATCATATTATATATTATGGAAAACATGCATCAAAAACCAAATGTTCGGTATGTGGTATCATTAGATATCAAACTGATCAAGTAACAAAAATGGTCCCTTGAAAGGTTCTCCAGCATATTCCCATAATTCCATGTTTGCAACGATTTTTCAGGTGCCAAATCATAACAAATTTTATGGATTACCATGCATGAAAGAGAATTTAAGATGACATTGTTTGAATCCCTGTAGATGGTTATAAATTTAAGGAAATTGTTGCAAAATGGCCTGAATTTACAGATGAACCTCATAATGTTAAGCTTTCATTGGCAACTGATGGTGTTAATCCATTTGGAGAGCTTCGGTCTGTTTAGTCAGTGTGGCCTATTTTTGTTATCAAAAATAACATTCCTCCTTGGATGTCAATAAAGAGGGAGAACATAATGTTGACAATGATTATTCTAGGTATTTGTTTACATTAATCTTTGAATTAAAAATTTTCATTTTTCTCTTTTTTTTCATAACATATTTTATTTTTTTATTTACGTATATATACATACTATTGTTCCAGAGTCTGTACTTAAGGCTTAGAAGTACAGTGTCTAGGCATCCAAAAGTGGGTAAAAGGTGGAGAAGAGAGAAATGTCAACCTTTGACAAAGGAAACTAGGGAAGATTTCTACATTGGCGTTGTCTAGCTTCCAACTATTCCTGGGTGGTTATATCCTGTTCAATCGCTGCCCACGAACATTCGAGTTCAACCTGGATAGTAGCTGTTTTAAGAATAGTATAGAAAAGGTTTAAGGCAATGTGCGTTTGGTTTGATAATCCAGGTTCGATATTGGGCTATGTTGGTATAGGGACAGTCATGGAGGAACAGTAAAATAAGAAAAAATTCAGAGATAAATTAAGTACTGTCTCAATTTGATCGTATAAAAGAGAATTTATGGTTTCAGAAATTAAAAAAAACGGGGTGAAAATCAAAGTCTCTTTCCTGTAATTGTGTTATATCTTAATAAAATGTATGAGGTGGGAGAAAAACATTTAGTTGTCTATGGTGTAAGGCTCCTATCGAGGGAGAATCTCATGTATAAATAGAAGAGGAAAAATGTAAGGAAATAACCCGATGTAGCATAAAATATATGTAGAATTCTGAAAGTGTTGACTGGTCTTACACCTGCTAATAGCTGGTACAGAGGAAAAACAGTAAACAATTATAGAAAACCAAAATTCATTCGCTATAGTAGTGGTTGTACTAAATTATAACGAAGCATTCACTAGTTATGAATATGAAATGAAACGAAATATGAGATACAAGAAAACAAACTCATAACATAGTCGTGACGGAATTGAGAATCTTCAGATTTGCTTTGTATTAACTCTCAAAATGTAAAAACTCTGTTACAATCGACACAAAAAGGTCCATCCCTGTTTCTTTCTTTCTATGGTATATTTATATAGTTTTACAATAAGATAGAATCTCAATCGTCACAAAATTTTTGGTTATGATAGGGAGGAGAGCAATCGCTCCATTTCTTCTTCTTTGTCTTCACTTGGTGCCATAAGTTTGTCCTCATGCATACTTGGTATAGGTGACACATCTTTCAACCAGCTGAGATATCAACTTCGACGGTTTTGCTTGACAGTTGGCTTCAAAAGAGTAACAATCTCGGGCTAATTGTGGTAGCCTATCTTCCATCTGTCTGTTTATGATGTCGATAGCACATAATTGTGTGCTTGGTTTAATCATACATCTATCTATTTGGACTATGTCCGCCATAGTCACTTGGGAGACTTCGGCCGAATCTCTTTTCTCTTTTTCCTTTAAATCAAGCGAGATTTTTTAGATATTCATTTGAATCAATGCCTCGGCATTACCTCCACTATCAATGCCTAGTAGATTGTCGTCTATAGAACTAAAGGCCTGTTCTAAGGAATTCGTTACCCATTTGTCTTGTAGCTTGCCTTCCGCGATGTTGTGCTCCCATTCTTTTAATAGGATGTTTCCTCTGGTCTACTCTGAAATGGTGAACCTAGGAATACTTGCTGAGTCCCTATTGTTTGTGGTTATCATAGCCTCTTGGAAGGTGACCTGTGCTACTCCAGCTTCCCTCTCTCTAGCATATAAGTTCTCCGAAACCTGGTTGACTAGAAAACAGTTGTCTCGAATTGCTTCTACCTTGGTGAGTAATTTTCATTGGGCCGCAGAGACTCTGCTCTGAATCTCCATCGCCTGGGATTTGAACATCCTGATGTTTATCATTCTTCTCTCAATGATCTCCACCCTAGCATGTAGCTATTCGATCAAATCCTTCTACTGTCTCGCTTGCATCTGACCATCCCGGACCACCAGTTGTTCTTGCTCGAGCTTAGTCTTGAGTAGCTCGAGCTTAGTCTTGAGTAGCTCTATCTCATTTTTATCGGCCAAACTGGCCTGCTCTATTCCTATGCTCGCCTGGTCTTTGGTAGTCTCTTTAGCTGTGGCTAGTCTGGCTTCAAAGGGTCTTGATGAGGTGATTTTTTCTTTTAAGCTAGTTCTTCAAGAGCCCGACTGAAAATTGATTCACTGAGGCATATGCTCCTAATGTCCCTGCTATTTCAGTTGTGAATTGTTCATTCTTCTTGTCTTTTCCATTAGTTATAACATTATATCTCTTGGCAGTTGACTCTCCTTCCTGATAGAAATCCCTTTTTACTACTGCCTTTCTCTGCTTATCGAAGAAAAACTCATTTGGAGGGAGTTATTCTACCCTTATAGGCCTCAAATCTTCATTGAAGATCCATCCTGCATCAGTATTTCCCTGAGTCAACTGCAAGGGAGTAACTGATGTGATAGGTTCTCCGATCTGCTTCACTGATTTTCCTGGAGTAGCAACTAGACTCTGCTTCTTCGTCAGGTCGGGATTCTTTATCTCAGCTTTCAGACTCTTAGTTATCTCTCCCTTCTCCTGGTTTTTTTCTTGATCAGGAGTTGCATCCTTAGAGCCTTTGGTATCTCTTTGTTTCGCCTCCACCATCGTCGGACTCTCACCCCGCAACACTTTGGAAAGACAACTGGGTCGATGTTCCTGGAACTTCAGAACATTGGCTCTTTCCTTGGGTGCCAAGGTTTGTATCCAAGCTAGAATCTCGGCATAGGACCTTGTGCCTCGGGAAATGTCATCCGAGGGTGAATTCTCGTGCTCAAATCTTTTGAGTCCGCAACTGGCCAAATGATTGGTCACGACCCTTTGCGGATTGTGCTTCTTGTATTCAATGAGGACCAAATTTAGGTCTTCCAGGGCTGCTGCCTCAKCTTTGGCATGCCCAAAATATAATAAAGAGTAAGAATTTAAATGAATAGGAAAAGGTGGCCATACCTTCTTTGAGTATCCCTTAAGCTCCTTGCTTATACCACCGATTACTGTTTGTCTAGAAACCTCACGACAAGCCAACTTGTMGAGAATGAACAATGGCAATGCATGCAGGGGAACAGAAGCCCCGAAAACTCTAAGGTATGAAAATTCGGCCTCTACATACCAGTATGCTATACTGCTAAGATTTGTCACTATACTATCCAAGATCCTGGGTGGCGGGTGAACGAAAATAGTGACATGCAGAGGCACCATCACCCAGTTGAAGATTTCATATATGAAATCTGCCACTTTGTTTTYCCATAATTTTGAATGATAGATGTGTATGGGCTCATCTTCTGCTGGGGTCCAACTCTAGCTCATTAAGAGAAATGGTGTTAAAAAACACACTGCATCCATAATGTATGCAGACATGAAAAACGAAGACGCCTTCTCGCTCTCTTTCTGCGCCCGATATTCTGTGACCCCACTGGTCAAGCTATCGGACAACATTTTCGCTTAGTCGAAGGAACTGCCTTCGGTGACCCGAAAAGTTAGAGGCACCCATGGAAGAAAAAAATGTGAGGTGTCCTCTCTCCCATATAACCTACATGCCATCATGGTTACATATTTGTACTACGGTTCTAAGGAAGATATTGAATATAAGCCATGACTATCAGCCCTGAACTTCGCGGCGTGCGAAACCCAATCTGTTATTAAACTGGACATGGTTTTATCATACTGTACGCATTCCTTCTACTTGAGATCGTCCAAGAATTCAATGCCATATGTATAGTTGGACGTTGTGGGCAGCTTATACATGGCTTGCAGATGTTCAAGCCTGAAAGTCCCGATGGTGACTTTCTGCTCATCCACGATGGTTCTGGTCGGTATGTCCACATGGTCCAATGCCCATCGGACCATATAATAATATGGCAGTAGTCGTGGCCTGGCTACTACTTTGTGCATTCCAGATTGGATGACGATATTATACTTGGTGGTTATATCATCTTTTTCATTGTTGCTGGAGTCATTGGAATAATCCACCAATTCAACTTGCAGAACATCTAAAACGAACGACCAATTCGGGACTGAGTCGATACTTCGAGGTGAAGTATTAGCAATGTTGTTAGAGCCTTGTCCCAAAAACCCAACACTGGCTTTGGATGCTTTTCGCAGAGCCATGGCTGGAGATTGTACTTTAGCTCTTCTGCGATAGAAATACGTATACATACAGAAGTCATCTTGCTCAGAGATAATGTGCTCTGCGTAATATGAAAATTAATTTGTTATAATGAACCACAGATCTTATATATATTCTAAAACTAATTACCTTTCAGAACAAGTTTGTCAAATCATGTTTAGAAATAAGATTTTCCATAAAAATCCGATCTTATATTCATCGATTTGCCCTATTTTCTCATTAATGTCAGAAATTTTGGCGGTTTAAAATGTCAGTTGGCATATGGAAAGAATAAGGCTACCTTGTGAATCGTGCAAGCATTGAAACATGTGATATGTATTGATTTAGCTTAACTAATACGATTTTACCAACATTAAGCAATATTTCGGTACTCATTATATCAGGGATTTTACTTTAACACTTTGAACCTCTAACACCCGAGACTGGGATGATCGATTTTGTTTAATAAAATTGTAATCATGATTTGGGGCTCAATTAATTTCATAATTATTATATTCTCCATATCGTGACTCGGAGCTTCGAAAATAAGTTTTCGGGAGGTTTGCATGACGAGCTGCGAAACCGCGAGATTGTGATAATATGACTTCTTAAAAAGGGAAGACAAACTCAGATTTAGTGATTAATTAATTATGTTAATATCCTTATCGTGACTTCGCAAGTCGGGGCTAAGTTGGTGTAATTTTTTAAGAAAGAAAACGTCGAGTGGCAAATTGCCGACGAAACTTTTACCATGGTTTATCTTTTACTTTTAATTTTGACACGAGTTACTAAAATAAGGACCTCGTGTTTTCGGCTATCGGGGCTACGACAATAAATTTTTGGATTTGGTGAACACCGAGGTGTGAAAACCCAATGATGTTTTAATCATGGTTTACGAAAACTTTAGTCCCATTACTTCCCTAGGTGAAAATTTAAAATGATTTCGCCGTTTCGTTACTCGGGACGTGTGAACTATGTGATTTAGAGCATCCAACCTATGAGATCCCGAGGTGGAAAAAAAAGAGGAAACATTTTTACAAAAGGTAGGACTTGTCTCTAGAATACAACAATCATCGCTATTTGCGTGATAAAGCTTCAGAGATTTTGAAACCATAGACGGAAAATACGAAAACCATCTTTAGATTTCGAGCATTAAAAAATGAAATTTGTGACGGGCTAAAAAAAACAAAGGCGGCTCCAACATAGGCTCCAACTAGGGATCCCGCTTTCTTGTAAGGTGGGAAGAATAGTAGACCATGTGCCAATATTGGGTAAATGGAGTCAATAGTTTCAATCAGGTGAAAAGGTTCCTGAGAACAAGGTATCGAAGGGGGAAAGAGGCTTCATTCTTTACCTTGAAAAGATTTTTCAAACTTAGATACTCTTTTTAAACTTAGTTGTAGTCCCTTTCATGACTTTCCCTTTCCTGCTACTAAATTTAGGTCTGCTTTAAGACAATCAAAACAGTTCTAGGAGACCCAACAGATCTTGCGGCTATCAGCTTGCATCAAAAGAAGGAGATTATATGTTTTTAATTGGGAAGTCCCATCTGAACTTGGGATGTATATCARGTTTTCTTAAGAAGAATTGGTTACCGGAGTAGAGTGATATTCATGTATAATAGGCTTACAGATATCTCAGATATTKCTTCACTGCCAGCGAGCCTGTTTAGTACCTCGGTGAAGTTATCCGGCCCCTTTTACTGAATTTCCTTTCACCACTTTGGAAATATTCATCCATTTAAATGCTGAGATGAGGGCAATCATTTCTGAATTTCCTTTCATCATCTCTTGGACTAGGTGGGGACAATCATTTCTGAATTTCCTTTCACCACCTGTCTTATTATTTGCTTTTTAGAGCACGAAGATGGGGGCAATTAATGTGTATCAGGGCTGATATCTGTGTAATATTTTGCATTATAGGTCTGTCAACTTACTTTGATTAATCGGTACCAACCTTCCCTTAGCCTTCACAACACCTTCGTTCTTAGGGAAAAAAGGGAAAATAACTTTCTTAGGGCATTCTATTTGAGCAAGCTTCAATCCTCTGATGCCATTGAAAAACCTAGGAAGGTTAGGATCACTCTAAATGTTCCTTCACTTAGCAGGGGATCGAGTAGTTGTGAAGACCCGCTTTCTTTCCACAATCTGCTTTGAATCTCATGAGGTTGAAACGAAAAAGTCTTATCCCTTCGTATATGAAACAAAAAGATGGTGACTTTTTTTTAAAAGGTAAACCCAAAGATAGAAAGGATGCCAGGTAGTGACTTACAGATTGAAAAATATAGAGATCAAAAATTCAAAAATGACTCTTGTAGATATTTTCGGGGATACTTTACTTTGACTGACTGCTTTTAAATTGGGTAAATCATTTAATTTGTCTTAATTTTTCATAGACTATTAAATTGAGAGACAAATCTGTTATTTATCAATTTAGATGATGTTGTTGTTTGAGTGAGGTTACCTCAGTTTTCTTTAATAGTCCTTTAGAACATTTCTTTTGAGAAATCTCATCTTTACCTTTTCATTTCAATTTCTTTGTGCAATATGAAATCTCTTAGGTATCACCTGTTTAAGCCGATTTATTTCTGACACCGACTTTCAGTTTACTTCTCCTGCTTGTTTTGTATGCAGCTAGAATCCTGTAAGAGGCAAATACAAATATTATCAGAGCTATCCGAAATGTGTCGACAGTTCATGAATGAAAAAAAAAATCAAGAGCAATGTTTAAATGGAAAAATATACATATGTACACAAAATGAAAAAATTATTTATTTATTTATTTTTTTTGAATCTGGCGACTGTTACGTCATATAATGCTTCATATACCGCCCGTTGACAGGGGCATTGAGAAATTCTCCATCTATATTTTCCAGTAGGAAAGAATTTTTTCCTTCCAAAGCCGAGACCCTGAATGGCCCATACCAGAGGTGGTCAAATTTACCATGTCCACTTATTCCTTTCTTGCATCCCGCCTTAACACTAAATCACCTCGGAGGAAGTCTATGTCCTTTGCTTTATGGTCGAATAATGCCTTCATGTTATCTTGGTACTTCTACATCTTTCATCTACTTCGACTCTATGTTGTTGAACCTCGATCAGTTGATTTATCCTTCTGGTGACATGATTGGGTTCTTCATTTTGATATTGCCATAACTTCATCACTGGGAGTGCTAGGTTTATAGGTAGCACAACATCGGTCCCATATACCATCTGAAAAGGAGAAATGCCAATTAACCTTTTTGTGCTTATGCGATTCTCCCACAATGCATATTTTAAGTGCATATGCCAAGACCTTTTATTTTCATCCAATACTTTCTTGATTATATTTATCAGGCTCTTGTTAGATGAATCAGCCAATCCATTTCCTTGGGGGTAATATGTTATGGAATGGTTGAGAACGATGTTATACTTCTGACAGAAACTAATCATAGCCATAGATTTAAAAGCTTGGGCGTTGTCAATAACTATCCTTCGGGGGCAACCAAATCTTGACAAAATGTTGTCTTCTAAGAAATCGGTTACCACTGATTCTATTGCCCTTTTGGTTGGGATGGCTTCCACCCATTTAGTAAAATAATCTGTTGCGGTTAGGATCTACTTGTGTTGAGCACTGGAATGGGGGTTAATCTCACCTATGAAGTCTAGAACCCATTGCTGAAACAGGGCTTCAGATTTGACTGGAACTAAGGGCAGTGTCAAGAGCTTCTATTTTCCTACAAATAGTTGACAAGGGTTGCAGGCACACACTTTGGCATTAACGTCCGAGAAAAGTTTTAGCTAGTAGTACCCAACCCTCAAAATCTTGTAAGCTATAGATCTCCAAGTGTGATGCCCCCCACATATTCCCTCATGAAATTCATCTATAACTCGCTGAGTTTCCGATTCAACTAAACAGACTAGCAAGAAACCGAGTGGATCTTTTCAATATAGCTGACCTTCGGCGATACAATATTTAACTGCATGGAGTTTTAAAGTCCTGGATTTAGATGGTGATAGCTCATTTGGGCATTTTAGAGTTAGCAGGTACGACACTATGCCTCTATATGAGCCTGACGATATGAACTTCTCTTCGATCTTGTTTGGACCTATTTCCTCATTCAACTCGTTTAGGTTCATATCTTCGTCGCCTTCCTGCAGGCAATTTATATCTAGGGATCTGAAATTCGACTCAGCTAAGAGTTTGGCCATGCCTTGCCCTTTTATCAATTTGGTTGGTTTGACTTCCAGATCAAATTCTTGGATTTTGGTGAGCCATCGCACTCTTTTTCCATCGTTGTCTGGCTGTACCAATATATCTTTCACAGAACTGGTAGGCATGTACGCAATTATCTTTGAGTGTAGTACATACGTTTTGAATGCCTTTAATGATTTTACCATGGCATACGCCTATTTTTCTATTATATCATACTTCAGTTCTGTGTCTCTAAGGCTCTTACTGAAAAAGGCGATCGGTTGTTCGAATCCGTCTTCGTTCCTTTGTAGGAGCACCGTAGTGATAGTGTGTTTGGAGGCAAATGAGAAGATAAGAAAATCTTTTAGATAGTCGGGGCTCGCTAACATAGGTGCCTCACTTATGACTTTCTTAATATGTGTGAACGATGCTTTGGCATCGGTTGTCCATTTTACTTCACTGTCCTTCTTCAACATACCTGTGATCAATTTTACAATCTTAGGGAAATTCAGGATAAACCTTCGTAAAAAAATTATTCTTCCTAAGAAAGATTGAATCTCTTTTACATTTCTGGGAATATTTCTAGTATCTATTGCTTCAATCCTCTTAGTATCAATTCTGATTCCATCCCTAGATGCGATATGACCCAAAATCTTACCTTTCTTCATGGCGAAATGTGATTTCTTTGGGTTTAAAGATAGACCAAACCTGCAGCATTTTTCGAAAGTATGTTTAAGATGCATCAAGTGTTCTTCATCGGTTTTAGAGAAAACCGTCAAATCATCGAGGTAAATGACTACAAACTTATCCATTTCTCCTATGAAAGCGATGTCCATAGCACACTGGAATGTGGCCTCTGCATTCATCAAACCAAAAGGCATTTTTTCATACATGAATGTACCCCATGGTGTGGTGAAAGAAGTTTTTTCCTTGTCTTGTTCATTCATGGCGATTTAATTATAACCAAAGAAATCATCGATCATAGACATTCAGTTTGCTCCAACTAACTTTTCTAATACATGGTCCATTTTGGGCAGTGGATAGTTGTCCTTGAGAGATGACTTATTTAAGTTTCGGAAATCCACACACAGTCTGATTTCCCCACTCTTTTTCCTGACCAAGACCAGGTTTGCTACCCAGTGTGAATATCTTAGAGGTACTATTATTTTTGCATCTAAAAGCTTCTTAACTTCTTTTTCGATCATAGGTAACAAAATGGGGTTGATCTGTCTAAGATTTTTCCTAAATGGTTTGACCCCAGTATTCAAAGGTATCTTGTGATCAATTACAGAAGTGTCATATGTTCTTAACTCATCGTAAGACCAGGCGAAAACATCCTTATACTGTCTGAGTAGGTCTTTATACTTACTTTTTATTTCAGGAGGAGGGAACTTGGATATTTTTACTATCTTGGATTCTGCTTCAGTTCCTATATCACAACCCTCCACTTCTTCTGGTTGGGGTTGTAGGGTGGATTTTATAGGTACGTCGTTCTGATCAAGAAGTCTTTCTAAAGGAATCAATCCTTTTGGAATCTGGTTGTTTTTAAGGACCAGCATATGATGACCCGCAATTTTTTCTCGAAAGGCTTTGGGATCTTCCCCTTCCTGCATGATCCATATCAATTCATTTTGATTTTCTTGGTCTGCATGAGTTTCAGAGAATTCACCCACTGCTTCAAGAAATTTCTTGATTTGTTCGTCATATTCAAAGACCTGCCAGTGTTGGATATTGTCTGGTATAGACGGTCTATGTCTGATTTCAATGTGATACTTCAATTTGAAAGTTGTGAAAGGAGAGAAGGTTGAAGCTGCTTTAGCCAATGCGTCAGCATGTAAATTCTCTGTGTGTGGGATGAAATGGACATTTACGGATGAGAGTTTTTTTTCGATGAGATCCCAGGCACAATTCTTGTATGATATTAATCTAGGATACTTGGCTTGGTATTGTTGATTTATCTATTCGACTATTAACTTTGCATCTCCATATACCTCTAATTTATTTATTTTTAACTTTTTAATAGCTTCTAATCCTAAGACCAGTTCTTCGTACTCACATACATTGTTAGTATGATCAATATTCCACTGCAATCGATAGGAAAAAGGAACAACGAATTTACCTTCAGGAGCCACTAAAAGCACTCCTGCACTGACCCCTTCAAAATATGAGGCACCGTCAAAATACATTTTCCAGACACCGGTGCTACACAACTCCTCTGTCATGTAACTTGACTCTTCCTGCTCTATATCGTTTTCCTCTGGACAACCATCTAAACCATCATTAAAAGACAAAATACAATTTCCCAGATCTTGGTCTGCAATGTAAATAGGGAAATTGTTTGGGTTTTGAGGGTCGCTCACTGTATATGCTAATCTCATTTCTCTGTACAACCGAGTAAATTGACCGCGAAAAACAAGAATTGTGGCGAATGTCATATCCAATTGAAGGGAACCCCCCAGCTTGGCTCCCCATGACCTAGACAATAGTAAGCCATACTTAGGGGGAATATCTGCAATAACCACATCCATCAGGATACTGTTAACTGGGACCTGTGCCAGGGTAACTACTAAGTCCTTAATCATTCCCATACACTTAACCCTTCTCGATTCAAAAGAGTAAAGGTCTCCATAAGGTCTGGTGATCTGGAGACCCAATTTGTCCAGAATAATCTTAGGCATAACGTTATGGGAGGCTCCGAAGTCTAACATGCAATTATGTAGCAATTGATCATACACATTCAAAGAGATATAAAAGGGAGCAATGGTGTCTTTAGCCCCTTCAAAATGGGGACCAAAAGTGATGTTAGGCTTTTCATATTCCAGGTTTAAAACATCAGACTGGCATTCTAGCTTGGAAACACCCATCGCTTTGGTAATCTGCTTCCGATAAATGGGGTTTTTTGCCAATTCTACCAAAGGGATTGGTATCTTAATTTTATTTATCTCATTTTCAAAGCCGAAAGCTCCGCTCACCTTGTCTGTTTCTTTGGTTGAGACTTCCGAATCCTTCCTTTCCGACTTATTCGTCTGGACCGCTTTATTACTCATGGTCCTGGTTGAAGATGTAATTTTATTAGTTGTTTCGATTCCTTGTTCTTGGGTCTCAAATTTTTATTTTTCGGACACTTGTGTGCTTAACACTTTCACTTTGTTGTTAGATAATAAGGTCTCTTCTGGAGTAGGTTCATAAGCTTGACCTCTTTGGAGGATTTTCTTGGGTTGAGTAGTTGAGGTGGGCCTACTCTTAGATCTTAAGCTATACTTGGGTTGGATCTCAACCATTATCATCTGAGTTTCTTGTTGAGATTCACAAAGGTCAGTATCATCACTTTCTTCACCCTTATTCGATGGTTGTTGTGTGTTTAGAGATTTTTCATAATCTTCTCGAGTTAGATATGGTTTTGTGCAGTCATCACCGAAGTTTGTGACATCATTATTCGAATCTCCGAAGTATTTAAAATCGTTCTCTCCTATAAAATTTTCATTCTTTAAGGGAGCTTGTATTTTTTGATCTTCGTTTTTTATTTGTCTTTGCTAGTTCGGGGGGTTGGGGTTCCTCTTGAAATTGTTTTTGGGGAAAGAATAAGCTTTGTCCTGTTCGAGCTCCATTCTGGATATTTTATTTGACAGTTATTTAATTACTCTGGCCATATATTCTACCCTGTCGTCTATGGATCTATTAGACCCTGACAGACCAGCTTGTTCTCTAAAGCGTTTAGCTTCTCCGTTTCTCGTTTCTACTTTAACTTTAAGCTTATCCAAAGCCATCATATTAGACTCTATTTCTACCGCATCATCCTGCATTCGGTTTAGGGTGGCTCCCCTTCTTTCTCAAAAAAGGAGTGCAAAATCTGGTTTGAAATCTTCGACGAAAGTTACTTTGGCCGCGGTTTGGGACAGTTTAACCTCACCTGGTATTTTGTTATACAGTTTATTGAATCTTTGAATAAATTCCATGACTGTTTCTAAATTCTTTTTTCTTAAAGACCCAAATTCGGTTAAATAGTAGAGGTGGTCTTTTCTCTCACCCCATTGTCTGAGGAAGTATCTTCCAAAGCGTCATAAGACAAGATAGATGTTGCAGGTAGGCTCCAAAACCAAGTTTGGACCTGGCCTTCGAAGCTTTGGACAAGAAGTCTTGAATATACATCCTCATTTTTGATACCTTGGATATCTGCAAATTGATCAAAGAAATTAATATGTTCAGCTGCGGTCAGATCCCCTTCCCTAGTGAATTTTGGTAAATTTTTTATGTAATTTTTGGGAAGGTCGTGTAGAGGGACGGGAAATACTAAGGGAGCATATCTGGCTGCAACTTTCGAAAACACTCTGGGAGAGGGGGTAGGCCCTTGTCCTCCAGCTCCTCCTAGAGGGGCTCCTCCCCCTCCTCCTCCGATAAACCCTCCACCTCCTCCTGTAAACCCTCCACCTCCTCCTCTGGTGGCTGCCATCATTATTTGTGGGAAGTTGTAAAGGGGGTTTCATAAAATTAAAAGTGAATCTTTATTTTCTTCACGAAGAGGAAAATCCGATGGGGAAAGATAAGGAACACGAGGACTTAGTTCCTCAAATTTGCAAGAGACAAAATCGGGAGAACTGACGGGTGTGGAAACTGAATGCGTAACACAATCTTTAGAATTAGGTGAGGTCAGGAAATTTACCTGAAGGAAAGATGGTATGTCTACTACCGACGAACTTTCAAGAGGGCCTTTTCCTTTGTGTACTAAGGGAACTGTTGGATGAATCTTACTCCTACCTTCGGAGCAATCTGACATTAAAACTTTAGTATCAAAGAGAGGACTGAGTGAAGTTGAGGGTTTAGAAGGACTCTTAGTCTTCAGCTGTGGGGTTTTATGTTTGTAGACTGCAACAGTTGGCTTAAGAGAGCCTCTCACCTTTAGAATCTTCTCGAGATCGGTAACGGGCGTAATCTGCTTACCATCCGGGTTTTGTCTAGTATTCCTTCTACCAGATTCTAGTTTATTACCTGTGGAGTCGCCAAGTGAAAGATTGAAAAGCCTTAAAAATGTGTGTACTCTTTTCTCACTATCAAAGGGTAACACTTTCAACAAAACACAAATGTCATTTTCCTAGGGAAAAAGGTTTTGTAACTTCGGTCCCCGACAACGACACCAAAAAGATGTTGTTCCAGAGTCTATACTTAAGGCTTATAAGTACAGTTTCTAGGCATCCGAAAGTGGGTAAAACGTGGAGAAGAGAGAAACATCCACCTTCGGCAAAGGAAACTAGGGAAGATTTCTACATTGGCATTGTCTAGCTTCCAACTGTTCTTGGGTGGTTATATCTTGTTCAATCGCTGCCCACGAACGTTCAAGATCAACCCGGGTAGTAGCTGCTTTAAGAATAGTATCGAAAAGGTTTAAGGGAATGTGTGGTTGGTTTGATAATCTAGGTTCGATATTGGGCTGTGTTGGTACAGGGACAGTCATGGAGGAACAGTAAAATAAGAAAACTTTCATAGAGAAATTAAGTGGTGTCTTAATTTGGTCATATAAAAGAGAATTTACGGGTTCAAAAAAAAAAAAAAAATGGGGTGCAAATCAAAATATCTTTCCCGTAATTGCGTTATATATTAATAAAATGTATGAGGTGGGAGAAAAACATTTAGCTGTCTATGGTGTGAGGCTCCTATTGAGGGAGAATCTAATGTATAAACAGAAGAGGAAAACTGTAAGGAAATATCCCAATGTAGCATAAAATATATGTAGAATTTTGAAAGTGTTGACTGGTCTTACACCTGCTAATAGCTAGTACAGAGGAAAAATAGTAAACAATTACAGAAAACCAAAATTCATTCACTATAGTAGTGGTCGTATTAAATTATAATGAATCATTCACCAGCTATGAATATGAAATCAAACAAAATATGAGATACAAGAAAAAAAACTCATAACACGGTCGTGACGTAATTGAGAATCTTCAGATTTTCTTTGTGTTAACTCTCAAAATGTAAAAACTCTATTACAATCGACACAAAAAGGTCCAGCCCTGTTTCTTTCTTTCTATAGTATATTTATACAATTTTACAATAAGATAGAATCTCAATCGTTACAAAAATTTCAGCTATGATAGGGAGGAGAGAAATCGCTCCATTTCTTCTTCTCTGTCTTCACTTGGTGCCATAAGTTTTTCCTCGCGCGTACTTGGTATAGGTGACACATCTTTCAACTAGCTGAGATATCAGCCTTGACGGTTATGCTTGATAGTTGGCTTCAAAAGAGTAACAATCTCGAGCTAATTGCGGTAGCCTGTCTTCCATATGTTTATTTATGATATCGATAATGCATAATTGCGCTCTTGGTTTAATCATACATTTGTCTATTTGGACTATGTCTGCCATAGTCACTTGGGAGACTTCGGCTGAATCTCTTTCCTCTTTTTCCTTTAAATCAAGCGAGATTTTTTCCATATTCATTTGAATCAATGCCTCAACATTACCTCCGCTATCAATGCCTAGAGATTGCCGTCTATGGAACTAAAGGCCTCTTCTAAGGAATTCATTACCCTTTTGGCTTGCAGGTTTCCTTTCGCGATGCTGTGCTCCCATTCTTTTAATAGGATGTTTCCTCTGGTCTGCTCCGAAATGGTGAACTTGAGAATACTTCTTGAATCCCTAATGTTTGTGGCTATCAAAGCCTCTTGGAAGGCAACCCATGCTGCTCCAACTTCCCTCTCTCTAGCAGATAAGTTCTTTGAAACCTGGTTGACTAGCAAACAGTTGTCTCAGATTGCTTCTACCTTGGTGAGTAAATTTCGTTGGGCCGTAGAGACTCTGCTCCGAATCTCCATCGCTTGGGATTTGAACATCCTGATGTTTATCATTCTGCTCTCGGCGATCTCCACCCTAGCCTGTAGTTGTTCGATCAAATCCTTTTGCTAGCTCACTTGCATCTGACCATCCCGGACCACCAGCTGTGCTTTCTCGAGCTTAGTCTTGAGTAGGTCTATCTCATTTTTGTCAGCCAACCTGGCCTGCTCTATTCCTACGCTCGCCTGGTCTTTGGCAGTCTTTGTTGCTGTGGCTAGTCTGGCTTCAAGGGTCTTGATTAGGTGATTTTTTATTTTAAGTTGGTTTTTTAAAAGCCCGGCTGAAAATTGATTCACCGAGGCATATGCTCCTAATGCCCCTGCTATTTCTGTCGTGAATTGTTCATTCTTCTTGTCTTTTCCATCAGTTATAACTTTATATATCTTGGCAGTTGACTCTCCTTCCTGATAGAATTCCCTCTTTACTACTGCCTTTCTCTTCTTATCGAAGAAAAACTCATTTGGAGGGAGTTCTTCTACCCTTATAGGCCTCAACTCTTCATTGAAAATCCATCCTGCATCAATATTTCCCTGAGTTGACTGCAAGGGAGTAACTGATGTGATAGGTTCTCTGATCTGCTTCGCTGATTTTCCTGGAGTTGCAACCGGACTTTGCTTCTTCGATAGGCCGGGAGTCTTTATCTCAACTTTTGGACTCTTAGTTAGCTCTCCCTCCTCCTGGTGTTTTTCTTGATCGGGAGTCACATCCTTAGAGCCTTCGGTATCTCTTTGTTTCATCTCCGCCATACTCAGACTCTCACCCCGCAACACTGCGGGAAGACAATTGCGTCAATGTTCCTGGAACTTCAGAACATTGGCTCTTTCCTCGGGTGCCAAGGTTTGTATTCGAGCTAGAATCTCGGCATAGGACCTTGCGCCTTGGAAAATGTCATCCGAGGGTGAATTCTCGTGCTCAAATCTTTTGAGCCCGCAACTAGCCAAATGATTTCTCATGACCCTTTGCAGATCATGCTTCTTGTATTCAATGAGGACCAAATTTAGGTCTTCCAGGGCTACTACCTCAGCTTTGGCATGCCCAAAATCTAATAAAGAATAAAAATTTAAATGAATAGGAAAAGGTGGCCATACCTTCTTTGAGTATCCCTTAAGCTCCTTGCTTATACCACCGATTACTGTTTGTCTGGAAACCTCACGACAAACCAACTTGTCAGTAATGAACTATGGCAATGCATGTAGGGGAACAGAAGCCCCGAAAACTCTGAGGTATGAAAATTCAGCCTCTACATACCAGTCTGCTATACTGCTCAGATTTGTCACTATACTATCCAAGATCCTGTGTGACAGGTGACTGAAAATAGTGACGTGAATAGGCACCATCACCCAGTTGAAGATTTCGTATATGAAATCTACCGCTTTGTTTTCCCATAATTTTGAATGATAGACGTGTATGGGCTCATCTTCTGCTGGGGTCCAACTCCAGCTCATTAAGGGAAATGGTGTTAAAAAACACACTGCGTCCATAATGTATGCAGACATGAAAAATGAAGATGCCTTCCCACTCTCTTTCTGCGCCTGATATTCTGTGACTCGATTGGTCAAGCTATGGGACAACATTTTCGCCCAGTCGAAGGAACCGCCTTTGGTGAACTGAAACATTAGAGGCACCCACGAAAGAAACAAATGTGAGGTGTCCTCTCTCCTGTATAACCTTCATGTCATCATGGCTACATATTTGTACTGTGGTTCTAAGGAAGCTATTGAATATATGCCGTGGCTATCAGCCTTGAACTTCACGACGTGTGAAACCTAATCTCTTATTAAACTAGACATGGTTTTATCATACTGTACGCATTCCTTTTGCTTGAACTTGTCCAAGAATTCGGTGCCATATGTATTGTCGGACATTGTGAGTAGCTTATACATGGCTTGCAGATGTTCATGCCTGAAAGTCCCGATGGTGACTTTCTACTCATTCACGATGGTTCTGGTCGGTATGTCCACATGGTCCAATGCCCATCGGACCATATCATAATATGGCAATAGTCATGGCCTGGCTGCTACTTTGTGCATTCTGGATTGGATGACGATATTATACTTGGTGATTATATCATCTTTTTCATTGTCGCTGGAGTCATCGGAATAATCCACCAATTCATCCTACAGAACATCTGAAACAAACGACCAATTCAGGACTGAGTCGATACTTCGAGGCGAAGTATCAACAACATTGTCCGAGCCTTGTCCTGAAACCTCAACACTGTCTTTGAATTCTTTTCGCAGAGCCATGGCTTGAGATTGTACTTTATCTCTTCTGCGATAGAAATACATATACATATAGAAGTCATCTTGCTCAGAGATAATGTGCTCTGTGTAATATGAAAATGCATTTGTTATAATGAACCACAACTCTTATATATATTCGAAAACTCAGTACCTTTCATAACAAGTCTGTCAAATCATGTTTAGAAATAAATTTTTCCATAGAAATCCGATCTTATATTCATTGATTTTCCCTATTTCCTCATTAATGTCATAAATTTTGGCGGTTTATAATGTCAGTTGGCGTATGGAAAGAGTAAGGCTACCTCATGAATCGTGCAAGCATCGAAACACAGGATATGTATTGATTTAGCTTAATTAATCCAGTTTTACCAACATTAATCAATATTTCGGTACTCGTTATATCGGGGATTTTAATTTAACACTTTGAACCTCTAACACCCGAGATTACGATGATCAATTTTGGTTAATAAAAATGTAATCGTGATTTGGGGATCAATTAATTTCATAATTATTATATTCACCATATCATGACTCGGAGCTTTGAAAATAAGTTTCTGGGAGGTTTGCATGCTGAGCTGCGAAACTGCGAGATCGCGATAATACGACTAATCAAAAAGGGAAGATAAACTCAAATTTAGTGATTAATTAAGTACGTTAATATCCTTATCATGACTTTGTGAGTCGGGGTTGAGATGGTGTAACTTTTTAAAAAATAAAACGCTGAGTGGCGAATTGTCGACAGAACTTTTACCATGGTTTAGCTTTTACTTTTAATTTTGACATGGGTTACTAAAATAAGGACCTCGTTTTTTCGACTATCGGGGCTACGACAATAAATTTTTGGATTTGGTGAACGCCAAGGTGTGAAAACGCGATGACGTTTTAATCATGGTTTAGGAAAAATTTACTCCCGTTACCACCCTGGGTGAAAATTTAAAACGATTTTTCCATTTCGTTGCTCAGGACATGTGAACTACGTGATTTAGAGCATCCGACCTATGAGATCCCAAGGTGGAACAAAAAGAGGAATTTTATTTACGAAAGGTAGGACTTGTCTCGATAATACAACAATCATCGCTATTTGCGTGATAAAGCTTCAAAGATTTTGAAACCACAGACGGAAAATACGAAAACCATCTTTAGATTTTGAGCATTAAAAAATGAAATTTGTGGCGGGCTAAAAAAAACAAAGGTGGTTCCAACACATACCATGGTAGTAATTTTGTGTAATTTAAAACAATTAGGTAAGTACCAAGTTAAAGATATGAATATGTAAATCGAGCCTCTTATCGACGAGCTACTAAAGTTATGGGAGGGCATCACTATGTATTACATTTGTAAACCAATTGGGTAGAAGAGATTTCATTGTTGTGGATTACTTTTATGGACAATTCATGATGCCCCAGGACTAACAAATTTTTGTGGTATGTAACATTCCATATTGCACACTTGAATAATATATAATTAATTGATTATATCATGCATGTTGTTTAAATAATTAGTTTGTATATATATTAATAATTCACATAAATTCATTTGTTGCAGGTCTTCAAACAAAGGGTAAATTTGCATTTTCATCTTGTGGTCCTAAAACGAAATCTCGTCAATAAAAAAGTTTACGAAAGGAGGTGTTTGATGAGTATAGATGCTTCCTTTCTAAGAACCACAAGTATCGTACTATTGAAAAAGATATTTTCAATGGGAAACAAGAGATTGGACTAAAACCACAAAGAATGACACCTAGCCTATGGAAGTTGGCATATTATAGAATTAATTCTCGAGGTACACATTTTGTTTATGTATCGTAAATGGAATCATGTTTTGAAATTTTATTTTACCACATTTGATAAAAAGTTTTCTAATTCTTTTTATGCTTCATCAATGTCGTCATCGTGAAGGTAGTAATAATGGGCTTCCACGAGAAATGAAATGTTATCCCACTCAATTCATGAGGTTTCCTTACTATAAGGGCCTAAAAATAGTCCATTTATTTGATACAATGCATATCGAGAAGAATGTGACAGAAACATTATGGTGAATCATAGATGGCAGAAGGGATAAAGAAAAAATTGTCAAAATTTGTAATGACATTCGGGAAGCCAATCATGTAATGAAAAGTGTGATCCGATCAAATAACGATGGAGACCAAAATAACCTTCCATGGTTATTAACATAGCAACAAAGAAATGGTGTAAAATAGTTCATTCAAAAAATTAAATTTCCCACAGTTTTTTGTTCAAACATAAAAAATATCTTAACGAAGAAAGGCGAATTTGGTGGGGTAAAAACACATGATTGGCATACCTTCAATAACGTAATTAATCATTTTAGTATCCATGTGTATATATTGGTCGTATACATTTTTTGATATTTATACTGTTTTTCTCTAGTTTTGAACAATGATTCATTTTTATTGTTATAGTATGTTCTACCTCTATCTCTCCCAAATGACTTTGACAACAATGTCAAACAAGTTATATATGACCTTGGAAAATACATGAGGTAAGTAGATGCAATATATATGAAAAAAAAAAAAATCAATTTTTTGTTGTACTTGATGACATGTGTTTTACTTGTAATTTAATATATATTTATATGCTTTGTTGAAACATGTTATTTTCTTGCATCATGATTTGTAGATGGTTGTCATTGAAATAAATCCATAAAGATGATATAAAGTATTGGAAGAGAGAAATTCCTCGGCTAATGTGTGAAATGCAGAAGTATCTACCTCCAACAGTTTTCAATGCACAAGAACACTACCTCATACACTAACTTGAGGAGATTGACATGTGTGGACTTGTACACACAAGGTCAATGTGGATGGTGGAGAGGCACTTGAAATCATTGAAGGATTTGGTTAGACAAAGAGCATGTCCTAAGGGTTATATGGTGGAGGGATATATGGTATATCAATCCATGGTGTATATTAGTCAATATCTTCCTAAATTAGTAGTGCACGCTATGCATGCAGTGGATGCATTTGAGATGTGAACTCCATCAAAAAAATTGAAAGGGAGCAGTTGTTGGGGAAAGGTACAATCAAGAAAGTGAGAGGTAATTAAAATGTGGATATTTTTAATAAGTATAAATTTCTCGTTTTGTTTTTTATATGATCATACTCATTTAATATTTATTCTTTCATCATTTATTAATATTTACCATGGTTAGAAATAATATTTAATATTGGTAAATTGTGATTTTCTGATCGATCAGTTTCTCAAGACTGGGATGCACTACATTTATACATTGCAAACAATCTAGACTAGATAAATGTATGGATTGATAGGTGTAAAGAACGTCATGGCGATAGGTTATTATGGAAAGAACTATCTGAATTGGTTAGATAAGCTCATTGTAATGGATATTTTGATGTTACGCAAAGAGAAATAAATTTAGCATATTGTTTGAAAGATAGAAAGGAAAGGAAATTCACCCATTTTATTCAGTTATTTTGTATTATATTAATGTGACTGTATGTGTTTTTTTTTCATATTATTCTTTCCAAGTTATATAAATTTGTTTATTGTTAACTGACAATGCATATTTTACATGTCTAGCATATTGCAGTTGAAACACCACAAGGCTATGTGGTGCAATGGTCATAAATTTTGCATCAAACGGTTGGATGAAACCATAAAAACTTGTGATAGTGGGATAACTGTAGTATTCCAGATCACTAATGTTTCCTCTATGAGTGACATATGTCCCTGAGAATCTGAAAATAGATACTATGGGTTTTTGAATGATATAATTGAGTGTGACTTTAATTCATTCAAATTAGTTTTGTTCAATGTCAAATGGTATAGGTTACGAATGCGTGAACATGATGAGGAAAGAACCGTTATTCAACATGCCAACGGATTTCCAATGATTAAAACAATAGTTTTTGAAAAAAAAAACGACCGTTATGTTTTTCCAAGTAAATGTGAATAAGACTTTTACTCAAAGGTTCCAAGTAAGAGGGATTCATCATTTTTTGTTAGATATGATCCAAGAGGAAGGCCAACAAAGTATATTGTATATGAGGAATATGATATTGAATAAGAAGATGATGTATATCTAGAGCAGGAAGAATATGGGTCGATAGATGAAGAAGATGGAGAAGATGAACCAGGCATAGGAGACAATGTGCCCGTTCTTGATGATGATATCGATGAAGATATTATTGAAAATGACATCGATGATGATGATATCATCATTCCTTTCAACAGTGTTTCTGAACCGGATGTTGATACAAATATTGAATTGGATGATCAAGAAGAAGATACAAAAGAAGCATGATAGAAATTTTGCGTTGGTCAATGAGGTATGTAGCTACATATTTTAATTTGTATGAATTATTATTCTGTTTAAATGATTTTTAATTATGTGGTTTAATTACATGTTTTTAAGTTTTATTTCATTTTTGTTATGGTATTTTCTATACATGATTAATATGATTCTTTTGTTTGTTGTATATTTTATATATTGGGTATTAGGGAACTAAGAAATATGTGAGGGGGGGAAGGGCCATATGAGATTTCACCTTCATGTGGTTAGGCTTGTCTAGTAGAGAACAAATTATTCCCAAAAATAAGAGAAGTTCATCCATTCATCTGTATACTCAAAGATCACTACAGAACCACTCTATATATTGTCTCATCTCGTCCTCGTTTTGTTTTAATTTTCTGATCGATTGAATTTTAGAGGAAACAACTATTAAAATAAATTGTACTAGGGCTAGAGTACAGAATGGGAAATGATGACCTCTGAATGGGGTCAACATTGAAATTGTTTCAAATTTTGTTTGTATCACATAATACATCCTTGAGTCTTGAAACTCTCCCATACCATCAAGGCATATTTCTAGTCTAACCATGTCAAATTTTGATGCATACAAACACATATTGAAGAAATTTCAATGTTGGCCCCATTCACTGCTCACTATGCAGGGTCGGTGCATGACATTTTTGGTGGACGTTGAATTGGAAGTTGCATGACATTTCAAGAGAGTTCCAACAAAGATTCTACAAATGGAAAAAATGACATTTGACAATAAGACACCCATTATGAACGTTGTTGCAAACATGGACGATCTCAAAGATTATTTGGTTTTGACATCATACATCCTTGAGTATTGAAACCCTCCCATACCATCAAGGCATGTGTCTAGTCTAACCATGTCAAATTTCGATGCATACAGGCACATATTGAAGACATTTCAACATTGGCCCCATTCACTAGTGCTCACTATGTGGGGTCGGTGAATGACATTTGTGGTGGTTGAATTGGAAGTTCCATGACAGTTCAAGAGAGTTCCAACAAATATTCTATGGATGGAAACAACACCATTTGAAAAATATGAGACGCCCCACTATGAACGTTGTTGCAGACATGGAGGATCTCAAATATTATGTGGTCGGGACATCAAACATACTTGAGTCTTGAAACCCCCCCATACCATCAAGGCATGTGTCTAGTCTAACCATGTCAAATTTCAATGCATACAGACACATATTGAATAAATTTCAACGTTGGCCCCATTCACTAGTGGTCACTATGTGGGCCCGGTGCATGACATTTATGGTGGTTGAATGGGAAGTTCCATGACATTTCAAGAGAGTTCGAACAAATATTCTACGGATGGAAACAATGACATTTGACAAATATGAGACGCCCTATTATGAACGTTGTTGCCAATAAGGACGATCTCAAAGATTATGTGATTGGGACATCAGACATATTCCTTGAGTCTTGAAACCCTCCCATATCGTCAAGGCATGTTTCTAGTCTAACCATGTTGAATTTTGACGCATACATGCATAGTTTGAAGAAATTTCAATTTTGGCCCCATTCATCACTCACTATGTGTGGTCAGTGGAAGAAATTTCACTATGCTCATTCACCTTCAAGGCAGGCCCCATTCACTATGCTCACTATGATACATCCATTATATTGAACATTGATGCAAACATGGATGATATCAAATATTATGTGGGGACATCAAACATCCTTAAGTATCTAAACCCTCCCATACCTTCAAGGCAACTATCTACTTTAACCATGTCAAATTTTGATGCATACAGGAATAGATTGAAAACATTTCAACGTTGGCCCCATTCATTGCTCACTGTGTGGGGTCGGTGGAATAAATTTTTGATGGGTGTATTTGAAGTTCCATGACAAATTTCAATATAGTTCCGACAACGATTCTATAGAAGGGAATGACAAATGATGACAATGAGAGGTGCAACATGATGAACATTGATGCAAATGTGCATGATCTCAAATATTATGTGGGGAAATCATACATCCTTGAGTATTGAAACCCTCCCATACCATCAAGCCATGTGTCTAGTCTAACCATGTCGAATTTCAATGCATACATGCATAGTTTGAAGAAATTTAATTGTTGTCCCCATTCACTGCTCACTATGTGGGGTCGGTCCAAGATGACATTTGTGGTGGGTGAATGAAAGTAGTAATAAAAATGATAAGATGATGACCTTGTCCTATGAAGAATCTATGAGTGAATATGATGAGATGATGACATCATTCTCACCAACATATGTCCACTTAGTCGCAATGACACATCTTTGATATCCTCCAACATTAAACAAATCCCCACATTAGCAGGGAGTTTAAACATTTTCAATAAGTGTGAGTCATTCATGCATTCTCCTACCTCATGGAAATTCTCTTGTGATCATTCTCACCATTATTCACATCACCCCCACATTATATTCCCCTTAGTTACTCAATAATCCAAATTTAGAAATGATCGGTCAAATTTTCTAGGAAACAACTATTAAAATACATTGTACTAGGGCTAGAGTACATGATGGGCAATGGTGACTTGTGAATGGGGCCAACGTTGAAATTTTTTCAAAATGTTTTTGTATGACATCATACATCCTTGGGTCTTGAAGCCCTTCTATACCGTCAAGGCATGTGTCTAGTCTAATCGTGTCAAATTTTGATTCATACAGGCACATATTGAAGAAACTTCAAGGTTGGCCCCATTCACTGCTCACTATGTGGGGTCAGTGCATGACATTTTTTGTGGACGTTGAATTGAAAGTTCCATTAAATTTCAAGATATTTCCAACAAATATTCTACATATGGAAACAACGACATTTGACAATGAGACACCCATTATGAATATTGTTGCAAACATGGACGATCTCAAACATTATGTGGTTGGGACATCATACATCCTTGAGTCTTGAAACCCTCCCATACCGTCAAGGCACGTGTCTAGTCTAACCATGTCAAATTTTGATGCATATAGGCACATATTGAAGAAATTTCAACGTTGGTGCCATTCACTAGTGCTCACTATACGGGGTCGGTGCATGACATTTGTGGTGGTTGAATTGGAATTTCCATGACATTTCAAGAGAGTTCCAACAAAGATTCTATGGATGGAAACAACGACATTTGAAAAATATAAGATGCCCCATTATGAACATTGCTGCAAACATGGACGATCTCAAATATTATGTGGTTGGGACATCAAACATCCTTGAGTCGTTAAACCCTCATATACCATCAAGGCATGTGTCTAGTCTAACCATGTCAAATTTTGATGCATAGAGGCACATATTGAAGAAAATTCAACGTTGGCCCCATTCATTAGTGCTCAATATGCTGGGTCGGTGCATGACATTTGTGGTGGTTGAATTGGAATTTCCATGACATTTCAAGAGAGTTCCAACAAAGATTCTACGTATGGAAACAACGACATTTGAAAAATATGAGACACCCCATTATGGACTTTGTTACAAACATGAACGATCTCAAAGATTATGTGGTCGAGACATTAGACATATTCATTGATTCTTGAAACCCTCCCATACCATCAAGGCATGTGTCTAGTCTAACCATGCCGAATTTTGATGCATGCATGCACAGTTTGAAGAAATTTCAACATTGGCCCCATTCACTGCTCACTATGTGTGGTTGGTGGAAGAAATTTTGCTATGCTCATTCACATTCAAGGAAGGCCCCATTCACTATGCTCACTATGAGACATCCATTATATTGAACAATGATGAAAACATGGATGATCTCAAATATTATGCGGGGATATCAAACATTCTTAAGTATCAAAACCCTCCCATACCTTCAAGGAAACTATCTAGTCTAACCATGTCAAATTTTGATGCATATAGGCACATATTGAAGAAATTTCAGCGTTGGTGACATTCACTAGTGCTCACTATACGGGGTCGGTGCATGACATTTGTGGTGGTTGAATTGGAATTTCCATGACATTTCAAGAGAGTTCCAACAAAGATTCTACGGATGGAAACAACAACATTTGACAAATATAAGATGCCCCATTATGAACATTGTTGCAAACATGGACGATCTCAAATATTATGTGGTTGGGACATCAAACATCCTCGAGTCTTTAAACCCTCCTATACCATCAAGGCATGTGTCTAGTCTAACCATGTCAAATTTTGATGCATAGAGGCACATATTGAAGAAAATTCAACGTTGGCCCCATTCATTAGTGCTCAATATGCTAGGTCGGTGTATGACATTTGTGGTGGTTGAATTGGAATTTCCATGACATTTCAAGAGAGTTCCAACAAAGATTCTACGTATGGAAACAACAACATTTGAAAAATATGAGACACCCCATTATGAACTTTGTTACAAACATGGACGATCTCAAAGATTATGTGGTCGGGACAATAGACATATTCATTGATTCTTGAAACCCTCCCATACCATCAAGGCATGTGTCTAGTCTAACCATGCCGAATTTTGATGCATACATGCACAGTTTGAAGAAATTTCAATGTTGGCCCCATTCACTGCTCACTATGCGTGGTTGGTGGAAGAAATTTTGCTATGCTCATTCACATTCAAGGAAGGCCCTATTCACTATGCTCACTATGAGACATCCATTATATTGAACAATGATGAAAACATGTATGATCTCAAATATTATGCAGGGACATCAAACATTCTTAAGTATCAAAACCCTCCCATACCTTCAAGGAAACTATCTAGTTTAACCATGTCAAATTTTGAAGCATACGTGCACAGATTGAAAACATTTCAATGTTGGCCCCATTCAATGCTCACCATGCGAGGTCGGTGGAACAAATTTTTGATGGGTGTATTTGTAGTTCCATGACAAATTTCAAGATAGTTCTGACAATGATTCTATAGAAGGGAATGTCGAATGATGACATTGAGAGGTGCAACATGATGAACGTTGATGCAAATGTGGACAATCTCAAAGATTAGGTGGGTACATCATACATCCTTGAGTATTGAAACCCTACCATACTGTCAAGCCATGTGTCTAGTCTAACCATGTCAAATTTTGATGCATACATGCATAGTTTGTAGAAATTTCAACATTGTCCCCATTCACTGGTCACTATGTGGGGTAGGTGCAAGATGACATTTGTGGTGGATGAATGACAGTAGTAATAAAATTGATGAGTTGATGACATCGTCCTCTGAAGAATCTTTGAGTGAAGATTATGAGATGATGACATCGTTCTCACCAACATATGTCCACTTAGTCACATTGACACATCTTTGATATCATCCTGAATTAAAGAAATCCCCACATCAGCAGGGAGTTTAAACATTTTCAATAAGTGTGATTCATTCAATCATTCTCCTACCTCATGGAAATTGTCTTGTGATCATTCTCAACATTATTCACATAACCCCCGCACTATATTCCCCTTAGTTACTAAATAATCCAAATTTAGAAATGACCGATCGAATTTTCTAGGAAACAATTATTAAAATACATTATACTAGAGCTAGAGTACATGATGGGCAACGATGACCTATGAATGCGCCCAACATTGAAATTTTTTCAATATGTTTATGCATGACATCATACATCCTTGAGTCTTGAAACCATCACATACTTCTAAGGCATGTGTCTAGTCTAACCATGTCAAATTCTGATGCATATAGGCAGATATTGAAGAAATTTCAATGTTGGCCCCATTCACTACTCACTATGCGGGGTCGGTGCATGACATTTTTGGTGGACGTTGAATTGGAAGTTCCATGGCATTTCAAGAGAGTTCCAACAAAGATTTTATAGATGGAAATAACAACATTTGAAAATGAGATGCCCATACTGTCAACCCATGTGTCTAGTCTAACAATGTCAAATTTCGACGTATACATGCACAGTTTGAAGAAATTTCAACGTTGTCCCCATTCACTACTCACTATGTGGGGTCGATGCAAGATGATGTTTGTGGTGGGTGAATGAAAGAAATAATACAAATGATGAGTTTATGACATATTCCTCTGAAGAATTTGTGAGTGAAGATGATGAGATGATGACATCATTCTCACCAACATATATCCACTTAGTCTCAATGACACATCTTTGATATTCTCCAACATTAAACAAATCCCCACATCAGTAGGGAGTTTAAACATTTTCAATAAGTGTGAGTCATTCATGCATTCTCCTACCTCATGGAAATTCTCTTATGATCATTCTCACCATTATTCACATAACCCCCACACTATATTCCCCTTAGTTACTCAATAATTCAAATTTAGAAATGATCGAATTTTTTTTGTAGGAAACAACTATTAAAAGACATTATACTAGGGGTAGAGTACATGATGGGAAATGGTGACCCGTGAATGGGGCCAACATTTAAACGTTTTAAAATTTTTTTTGCATGACATCATACATCCTTGAGCCTTGAAACCCTCCCATACTATCAAGGCATGTGTCTAGTCTAACCATGTCAAATTTCGATGCATACAGGGACATATTGAAGAAATTTAAATGTTGGCCCCATTCACTGCTCGCTATGTGAGGTCAATGCGTGACATTTTTGGTGGATGTTGAATTGGAAGTTCCATGAAATTTTAGGAGAGTTCCAACAAATATTATATAGGTGGAAACAATGACATTTGACAATGAGACGTCCATTATGAACATTGTTGCAAACATGGACGATCTCAAATATTATGTGGTAGGGACATCATACATTCTTTAGTCTTGAAGCCCTCCCATACCATCAAGGTATGTGTCTAGTCTAACTATGTCAAATTTCGATGCATACAGGAACATATTGAAGAAATTTCAATGTTTGCACCATTCACTTGTGCTCAGTATGCGGTGTCGGTGCATGACATTTGTGGTGGTTGAATTGGAAGTTCTATGACATTTCAAGAGAGTTCCAACAAAGATTCCATGGATGGAAACAACGACATATGAGAAATATGAGACTCCCTATTATGAACTTTGTTGCAAACATGGAGGATCTCAAAGATTATGTGGCCAATACATCAAACATCCTTGAGTCTTGAAACCCTCCCATCAGATCAAGGCATGTGTCTAGTCTAACCATGCCAAATTTCGATGCATACAAGCACATATTGAAGAAATTTCAACGTTGGCCCCATTCACTAGTGCGCACTATGTGCGGTCAGTGCATGACATTTGTGGTGGTTGAGTTGGAAGTTCCATGACATTTCAAGAGAGTTCCAACAAAGATTTTGCATATTGAAACAATGACATTTGACAAATATGAGATGCCCCATTATGAACGTTGTTTCAAAAATGGACGATCTCAAAGATTATGTGGCCAGGACATCAAATAGATTCCTTTAGTATTGAAACCCTCCCATAAGGTCAAGGCATGTGTCTAGTCTAACCATGTCGAATTTCGACGCATACATGCACATTTTGAAGAAATTTTAACATTGGTCCCATTCACTGCTCACCATGAGACATCCATTATATTGAACATTGATGAAAACATGGATGATCTGAAATATTATGCAGGGACATCAAACATCCTTAAGTATCGAAACCCTCCCATACCTTCAAGGCAACTATCTAGTTTAACCATGTCAAATTCCAATGCATTAGCACAGATTGAAAACATTTCAATGTTGCTTCCATTCACTACTCACTGTGTGGGGTCGGTGGAATAAATTTGTGATGGGTGTATTTGAAGTTCCATGAAAAATTTCAAGATAGTCTTGAGAATGATTCTATAGAAGGGAATGATGAATCATGGCAATGAGAGGTGAAGCATGATGAATGTTGATGCAAATGTGGACGATCTCAAAGATTATGTGGGGAAATCATACATAATTGGGTATTGAAACCTACCCATACCATCAATCCATGTGTCTAGTCTAACCATGTCAAATTTTGATGCATATATGTACAATTTGAAGAAATTTCAATGTTTTCCCCATTCACTGCTCACTATATGGGGTCGGTGCAAGATGACATTTGTGGTGGGTGAATGAAAACAATACTAAAAATTATGATCTAATGAAATCTTTCTCTAAAGAATCTGTGAGTGAATATGATGAGATGATGACATCATTCTCACGAACATATGTCCACTTAGTCGCAATGACACATGTTTGATATCCTCCAAAATTAATGAAATGCCCACATCAATAAGGAGTTTAAACATTTTCAATAAGTGTGAGTCATTCATGCATTCTCCCACCTCATGGAAATTCTCTTGTGATCATTCTCACCATTATTCACACAACCCTCACATTGTATTCCCCTTAGTTACTCAATAATCCATATTTAGAAATGATCAGTTGAATTTTCTAGGAAACAACTATTAAAAGACATTGTACTAGGGGTAGAGTACATGATGGGAAATGGTGACCTGTGATTGGGGCCAACATTGATTTTTTTTCAAAATGTTTCTGTATGACATCTTACATCCTTGAGTCTTGAAACCCTCCCATACCATCAAGGCATGTGTCTAGTCTAACCATGTAAAATTTCGATGCATACAGGCACATATTGAAGAAATATTAACGTTGGCCCCATTCATTGCTCACTATGTGGGGTCGTTGCATGACATTTTTGGTTGATGTTGAATTGGAAGTTTCATGACATTTCAAGAGAGTTCCAACAAAGATTATATAGATGGAAACAACGAAATTTTCAATGAGACACCCATTATGAGCGTTGTTGCAAACATGGACGATCTCAAAGATTATGTGGTTGGGACATCATACATCCTTGAGTCTTGAAACCCTCCCATACCGTCAAGGCATGTGTCTAGTCTAACCATGTCAAATTTCGATGCATACAAGAACATATTGAAGAAATCTGAATGTTGGCGCCATTCACAAGTGCTCATTATGCAGGGTCAGTGAATGACATTTGTGGTGGTTGAATTGGAAGTTCCATGACATTTCAAGAGAGTTCTAAAAAATAATCTACAGATGGAAACAATGACATTTGAAAACTATGAGACTTCCCATTATGAAATTTGTTGCAAACATGAACGATCTCAAATATTATGTGGCTAGGACATCAAACATCCTTGAGTATTGAAACCCTCCCATACCGTCAAGGCATGTGCCTAGTCTAACCATGTCAAATTTCAATGCATACAAGCACATATTGAAGAAATTTCAACGTTGGCCCCATTCACTAGTTCTCACTATGAAGGGTCAATGCATGACATTTGAGGTGGTTGAATTCAAAGTTCCCTGGCATTTCAAGAGAGTTCCAACAAAGATTCTACAGATGAAAACAATGACATTTGACAAATATGAGACACCCCATTATGAACGTTGTTGCAAACATGGACGATCTCAAAGATTGTGTATCCAGGACATCATACATATTCCTTGAGTCTTGAAACCCTCCCATATCATCAAGGAATATGTCTAGTCTAACGATGTTGAATTTTGATGCATACATGAACAATTTGAAGAAATTTCAACATTGGCCCCATTCACTGCTCACTATGCGAGGTCGGTGGAAGAAATTTCACTATGATCATTCACCTTCAAGGTAGGTCCCATTCACTGTGCTCATTATGAGACATCCATTATATTGAACGTTGATGCACACATGGATGATCTCAAATATTATGCAGGGACATCAAACATCCTTAAGTATTGAAACCCTCCCATACCTTCAAGGCAACTATCTAGTTTAACTATGTCAATTTTCGATGCATACGAGCATAGATTGAAAACATTTCACTGTTGGCCCCATTCATTTCTCACTGTGCAGGGTCAGTGGAAGAAATTTTTGATGGGTGTATTTGAAGATCCATGACAAATTTCAATATAGTTCCGACAACGATTCTATAGAAGGGAATGATGAATGATGACAATGGGAGGTACAACATGATGAACGTTGATGCAAATGTGGACGATCTCAAATATTACACGGGGAAATCATACATACTTGCATATTAAAACCCTCCCATACCGTCAAGCCATGTGTCTAGTCTAACCATGTCAAATTTTGATGCATACATGCACAGTTTAAAGAAATTTCAACATTGTCCCCATTCACTGCTCACTATGTGGGGTTGGTGCAAGATGACATTTGTGGTGGGTGAATGATAGCAATAATGAAAATGATGAGATGATGAAATATTCCTATGAATAATCCATGAGTGAATATGATGATCTGATGACATCGTTCTCACCAACATATGTCCACTTAGTCACATTGACACATCTTTGATATCATCCTGAATTAAAGAAATTCCCACATCACCAGGGAGTTTAAACATTTTCAATAAGTGTGAGTCATTCAATCATTCTCCTACCTCATGGAAATTATCTTGTGATCATTCTCACCATTATTCACATAAACCCAACACTATATTTCCCTTAGTTGCTCAATAATCCAAATTTAGAAATGACCAAAACTAATGCAACAATGATGTAATGACAAACCTAGGAAGAGAGATAGATGGTTGTAGATAAGCATAGAGGCGAGAAAAGTTAGAAAACCTTTAACCCCATGCCTATGAAATAGTTTCTTATTAATTATTTAAGAGATAAGGAAATACTCCACTAGGTTTCCCATAAAGAAATCAATGGATTGGACTATTTTTTCCTACATGAGGGCACTAAAAAGGAAGGATATGCTTTAGGGATTGTTGAGTAGAGAAAGGAAATATTTTCCCTTGTGTTGCATATGGCATGGAAGAGATATTTTCCATTATACTCAAATATCACTCACATAACCACTCTATATATTTTCTCATCTCGTCCTCATTTCGTTTAATTTTTTGATCGGACAAATTTTAAAGGAAACAACTATTAAAAGACATTACACTAGCGCTGGAGTACATGATGGACAATGGTGACCTGTGAATGGGGCCAACGTTGAATTTTTTTCAAAATGTTTATGTATGACATCATACATCCTTGAGTATTGAAACCCTCCCATACCATCAAGGCATGTGTCTAGTCTAACCATGTCAAATTCTGATGCATACAGGCACATATTGAAGAAATTTCAACATTGGCCCCATTCACTTGTCATTATGTGGGGTCAGTGCATGACATTTTTGGTGGTTGAATTGGAAGTTCCATGACATTTCAAGAGAGTTCCAACAAATATTCTAGAGATGGAAACAACAACATTTGACAATGAGACACCCATTATGAACGTTGTTGCAAACATGGACGATCTCAAAGATTATGTGTTCAGGACATCATACATCCCTGAGTCTTGAAACCCTGTCATACCATCAAGGCATGTGTCTAGTCTAACCATGTCAAATTTCGATGCAAACATGCACATATTGAAGAAATTTCAATGTTGGCCCCATTCACTAGTGCTCACTATGCAGGGTGGGTGCATGACATTTTTGGTTGTTGAATTGGAAGTTCCATGACATTTCAAGAGAGTTCCAACAAAGATTCTGTGGATGGAAAGAACGACATTTGACAAATATGAGATGCCCCATTATGAACGTTGTTGCAGACATGGATGATCTCAAATATTATGTGGTCGGGACAACAAACATCCTTGAGTCTTGAAACCCTCCCATACCGTCAAGGATGTGTCTAGTCTAGCCATGTCAAATTTTGATGCTTACAGGAACATATTGAAGAAATTTCAACGTTGGCCCCATTCACTAGTGCTCACATGGATGGTCATGTAATAAATATGACATCTGTAACTAATTATGGGGAAGGTTGACTTCTATATAACTATGATATGGGGAGGGTTTCTTGACTTCTACACTTGATTGTTTGGGGAAGGTTGTGTTTCTCTTTATGTTCATATATTTGAAGAGAGGATTACAACATTTAGAGTATTCAGGACACTCTTAGGATTAATTCATATATTCATGTTGCATTGACCTACACAACCGATCTAGAAATATGGAGATAGTATATTTTTTTTTCTTTTCCATTGATTTGACCCTAGTAAGTGGGGAATTATCCCATATCACAACTATCATTTCAATAATTTGATATCTTCATAAAAAAACCATCTAGAGATTTTACATCTATGTATGTGAAAACTGAGGAAAACGACATTGAAACCAATCAACCATCCATCACCATTATAACCATAAACACCATATAAGTCAAAAGGATGTTTCTTAATATAGAAGCCCAACAAAAATCATAGAGAAAATTCACTAATCTAGGTTGTTTCTTGCATAATCAGTTTTGGGATATAAATAGTAATAGTGAAATGGTAGAAAACTACGTGAATGTTAATTGGTGCAGTTAATTAACAAAACCAACAAATTAGTATGGTAATAAGACACTATGGATCAAATCAAAGAGCATGGTTTTTTTATAATTGAAATCATTGGATTGATAGTAGAGAGGGTGATGAAAAATTGAGGTTTATGAAACTAGTCCACTAATTGGAGGAAAATATATGCTCCAAGTCAACAACTACAGTATAATTGTATTCTAATCAGAAAACCCTAACACCATGCAATTTTTTTTATAATTGTTCTTGATTATATACCCTTTAATGAAGATGATATTTTAAAGCCTTAACCCCTGTGTAATTATACAAAGGAGGCTTGAATGTAATAAAATTAATGGTGTTTTTCCTATAACTATGGGTGATATAACATAAGCCCTATTCTAACAAAGTAACAACAATTGTAACCTACAAATAAGAATGGGTAATTTCTACCATTAAAATATCCCTCCAATACTACTTAGACTAAGGACTAAACATAATATTAAATCATTAATTTAATCAAAAACCCAAATTGAAGGCATTGGTTGTGCTCTACATTACTAGAATCAATTATTTTAGATGAAAAAGATTGAATCACTAACCCATTATGTTCTAAGTGTGATCCCTAATAAGACAATGATTGGAAGACTTGACACCCCCAAATCTCTTCAAAATGCTTCTATTTTAGGTGTTTATATTGATGAGAATATAAACTATCGATAAATCACTCACTTAGTTAATCTAGCTGGTGAAATTGTGACCATTAAACCCCTGAATCAAAGATATCGAGGTGAATTTTGAGCTCTATATTTATGAAGCATTTTATAAATCTGCATGAACTCGGCACTCTATTGCAAAGAGTCTCATAAATCTAGGTGAATTCGGCATTCCATTGCAATAAATCCAAAAAATTGTAGCAAATTTCAAGTTCAACGTGAAATATTGATGAAAAAACACTAATTCACAACATTATATTTTATTTTTCACTTGGATAATGACTTATCTAATATACATATTTTTCGGCGAAACCATTTAAAACATTATAAAGACAAATATTCATCCCTTCAATATTTGAGTATGCATTATTTCTCCCATGAGAAAAATTTCACCCCTAAATTTTTTACTGATAAAGAGGGAGATTTTGTCGCCTTAACATTTATTTTGTTTGTAGAGTAGAGTTGCAATTTTTTAAATGTAGCAAGTACAAATGTGTATACATCTAGTGAATTGCTAATTGTGTGAGAAAACCATATAGCTAATGATATAATGTGTATTTGGTATAAGGGTCATGAAAATGATTACCTATGTTGTAGAGTTCCATCATATGAAGAGGAATTGGAAGGGAGAATTCCTTAAGTCTTCTCTTGATTTTATGTTTATAACTCTTTGGGTTCTATTGTAGATAAATAGGGCATAGGAATGCTGGAAAATGCAAGAGAATAAACTAGTTGGAATGCATATGTACTAGTGGGCATATTGAGAGTTAATATCTAGTAGAGTGCATATAGATATGCTTGAGCATATATGGTATTGCATATTGATTAAAAGTGGTTTTTTGTTGCATATGCAATGACCATGGTGTGATGATTAAATGTGGTTGATGTGATTGCATAACTACGAATGGTTGAGGACATGGTTGAAGATGTTGATGATGCAACCACCTATGATAGTCATTCTCACTGAAAAGAATAAGGATGAGAGGATGCTTGCCAATAGTTTGGATAAGGGATCATGTGATTTTACATAAGTCACTAGTGGATTAGGTAACATCAAATATGTTGATGGAAACCTTATAGGTATGAAATTGGTCATGCCAATGTTGCATGAGCACATAAAAGAAATTGGATAACAATTCCTTCAACCATGCTTTGGTATCATAAGTTGATATGTTTATAATGTTTGAATGCATTTATATGAATGATACCCAGGTGGGGTATGGTAAAGGTAAGAAATATTGGACAGATAAAGAATGTTCAAAATCTATTAATGCATTAATGATATGAAGAATGTCATGTCATTTCGTGTTGGTTATGAGGTAATCACCAAGGAAAGTTAGGACTTATGATCATGTTGTGAAAGTGAATGGCATATAAGATAGCCATGCATGAGGCTATAGTGTTGTTGGATTTAAGAAGGATATAGTTATACACAAGTATTCAATGGTATCCCCACTTGTATTGGTGTCCTAGACTATGACCTTCTTTCCAACATTGAAGAGAATTGAAACAAATACTTCTAGTGTTGTGTTTTGGATAAAAATGAAGGTATCTAGATGGTCGAAAAAACATTGGGGAGGTGGCTAGATGATGGGTTTAGGCATCGACTAATCGAACCAACTCATAATGGTAGATTGCTTGACATGATAATGTTCTATTCTATGTAATTTAAGGATGAATCACATGAAAAACAAATTAATTAATTAATAGTGATAATAATAATAATAATAAAATAATTACAATAATGTAAATAAACTTAGTGGGAGGAAGGTTGGTGGGAGGGAGGTACCTCACAAAAGTCAGCAAACACCAGTCTTGATTCCCCATACATCGTTTGTTCATTACTTAGGTTAGGTTCAGATAGAAAAACTCATTCCGACAGAGGCAGAGGAGCAAACCACCCAACAAGCACCACCCGCACCACTGATCATTGTTTTGATTTACCACGTTTAGCCCGAAGCAACACTGTGTATGATGGAGTATTCGAGTAGCTCCATTTGATTGTTAGTTAAAGCATAGAGACCAGACTTGGTAGTTGCAGAGTTGAGTTGTTAGCCTTGGATTGAGGGTTTATAGAGCCTGTTGTTAGTTGTCCAAGTGGTGGTAGATTTATTTACAAAGGTTTTTCATAGACATTAGTGTTAGCTACAATAATGGCGATTGACATCGAGTCATAACCCCATCTGAAAGAGGTAGAGTAGTGGAGATATTCAAGGGGAGTAAATTGAATCCATGTGTTGGTAGTAAGACCAATAATTTGTACCAGCGGTATATTAGACTGTGGACTCATAGTATTAATGAAATAAAACCATTAACTTTGCATACATACTAGTATTGAAAACCCTCAAAGTTGACATTGGAAAAATTAATTGGGTCATTTGGTTACTTCTCTAGAAGGAATAGTACATTTGGGTAAAATAAGTCCCCCATTAATGTCATCATCGTCATCACTGTCATCTTCATTGTCATTGCAATCATATCTTCGTAAACCTATGACCTCTAGGGAGTAAAATCATGTTCTTAACTGTTACACCCTCAATATATTATATATTAATTATATTATTATATAAAATATATCATATATAAACCCCCCCCCAAAACAAAACCATATATTATAAACCAAAAAAAACATATATTAATTATATATATTATATTTAAAAAAAAATTAGCAAACAAAACTTGACCATTATAGAAAACCCGGCAGTGCCCAAATTTGAAAACCTCGACTAAACAAAACCCCACCCACGATTAGTATTGCACCCAAATTTCAGAACCCACACTAAAAATACTCAGCTGACCCCGATCGACAACAAGTTGGGACAGAGGAGATCACCCCACCAATAATGGAGCAATGCCGCGAAGATCAGTAATTATTTCCACAGCATTCTTGCTATGTAAACAAATTTCTTTTTCTTTTATAGATCATTTTTTTCTAAACATGATTTGTTGTTGGGTCTCATTCCCCTTATCAACGCTCCCCTTTATCGAATCCCTGCCACAAACATTGCAATACAAGGATATCCTCTCGCACAAATTCCATCAACGTACCTCCCAACATTTTCTTCCTTAAATAAATTCTACCATCGATTCTTCCAAAACGATTTTAGTCTATTACATAGAATTGGAATTTCACAGAATTTTTTTCCAGTCCTCTTCCTCATAAAAGAAATTAGTCATTGTGTTTCTTCCCAACAACACAATCAAATATAGATTACTCTGCCATCAGTGTCAGACTTACGCATATTTGATACTTTGGGCTTGTGAAGTTACTCATATGTGATACTGATCCAAATTATTTTTGGCACGAAATGAGAGCGGAGATATAACACATGAATATTTAGAGATATTACAAGAGAGACAACAATATAACAGAGATATAGCGGAAATAACAAGATTCACAGATATACAGTAATAAACGATTTCTATGAATGAAATAAATGTACAGAGACTGTAAAATACAGAGTGAAAGACTCGCTAGAATGGTGGTAGCTTATCTCTAAGAAGAGATGTGATGGCTACCCGCATCTGTGAGAATATGATTACAATGAGGCTCTGAAGGCCTTTTTACAATAAGAAGGAATGCCAAAAACCCTAGACATCCAAAAAACTAACCCTGGGAGATGAAGCACCAAAAGTCATGTGGGTCCCATTTGGGTAAGTTGGTGCATCAACTTCCCGGGGTCGTAACTTTTGCATACAATCTCCATTTTAGGCATATGATAGCTCATTGGAAAGATCTATCCGAGGGATACAAATTTTGGATGAGAAACATCAATCTACAATCCATGTTACTCCCTTCTTTCTAAAAAAACATCGTTTAGGGCCTCAAAATGGCCTCGGAAGTTAAAAACTGCTAAAAATAGTAAATTACCAAAATTGCCAGAAACATGTTTTGGGCCAGTTGGAGAAGGTGGGTGGCCACCGATATCCACCTGGATCAATCCTCCCTCTTTAATAAGGAATGGTCTCCATTCCGTTGAGTTCCCGGGGGAGAGGGGAAAGCGATTGTTGAATCTGAATATTGGTGATCTGCTTGCCTTGCTGGAGATGTGGTGTTGCTTAGCTTGTTGAAAGTTATCATGAACCTTTGGCTGGAAGGTTTGGACCTTTTTTAACCAGTCTTTATATTTTATATGACTGTGTGTAGAAGGAATCTTTGTGCTTTGCTGCAACCTTGTCGACCTGCTTCTATTGGATAGAAGGTGCTTGGGCCGAAGTTGTGGTGGTTGCAGTATCCTTTTGTTCCCCTTTTGAACAAATTGTGGAGAAGATGAATTTTGTAGTATGAGATACTACCTTGTGGCATTGTTTAGGTGGGGTAGTAGTTGGAACTACCTCTGGTATCCTGTAGAGATGACCCCCCAAAGTAATAATGACACTACGAGGTCGAGACTCATACATAGCATGGCGCTTCCACATATATGGCTGGCCCAAGAGAACATCACAGACATCCAGTGGGGCAACATCTCATAATACCTCATCTTTGAAGGGTTGGATGCTTTATGACAATCAACACTATTGACTGACACGAAGATCTCGTCCTTGGCGAAGCCACCCGATGTTGTATGGCTGCAGGTGTGGTGTTGTCGACAATCCCAATTGTTTGACAACCTCTACTGAGATGAGGTT
>JASDQU010099934.1:250369-267743 GCA_032191745.1 Picea mariana
TATCTTTGTCATACTTCGGTTATTGCGGGTTTGCAAACCCGAACTCTCGTTTGTTCTGGTGCTTAAATTTCTGCTTGATTTTAATAGCATATCGATAAGCAGCACCGAGTGATGAGATGTCCATAAAATCCATTTCAGTCTGGATGTATCTGTGTAGATCCCCACAGTATTTCAGAACCAAATGTCGCTCGGAGTCTTTGATACCTAGCTTGGTGCGTAAGGTATGGAAGGTATTGGTGAACTCCGAAACTGCTTGGCCCCTCTCTTGCTACAGTGTGGTCCATCTCATGTACTGGTCCTCTTATTTGCCAACAAGGTAATATTTTTCCTTTATCGCATCCACAAAAAAATCCCAAATGGGCTCAGCCCCATATATTCTAGAATCCTCTGTGGAACTTTTCTCCCAGTAAGTTTCCCACCAATGTTTGACATGGGGTAGAGCCTTAAGGAGTGCGAAGGTGATCTTTTCCTTGTCGAAAAAATTATGAACATAGAAATAACCTTCTAGCATATTTAACCATTTATCTAGGGCATTTGCATCTATTTGACCTTCAAATACATGAATATCAAAATTAACCTGTAACTTGAAAGGTGAGGTGCCTCCAAAGTGGCTTCTTGATGAAGATGCACATGATGCTATCGATAGGCATTGAAGGATGTGGGAAACATTCTCCATCATTTCGTCCCTCTGTCACGTGAGAGCTTTCTCAAGCAACAGACTGATAGGATTGTCTGCTCCGTCATTTTTCTTTTCTTTCACCATTGAGGGTTTATTGGGTGTGAGAGAGAGATTTTCCTCAAGAGAGACAAGCTCAATACCCAACTTGCTATACTTAGACCTCGTCGGGGACATGCACTGAAAATGATCAAGAGTAGCCTGCTCTGAAACCACATATCCAGATTATTTTTGGCACGAAATGAGAGCGGAGATATAACACTTGAATATTTAGAGATATTGCAAGAGAGACAACAATATAACAGATATATAGTGTAAATAACAAGATTCACAGATATGCAGTAATACACGATTTCTATGAATGAAATAAATGTACAGAGACTGTAAAATATAGAGTGAAAGACTCGCTAGAATGGTGGTAGCTTATCTTTGAGAAGAGATGTGATGGCTACTCGCATCCATGAGAAGATGATTACAATGAGGCTCTGAAGGCATTTTTACAATAAGAAGGAATGACAAAAATCCTAGACATCCAAAAACCTAACCCCGGGAGATGAAGCGCCAAAAGTCATGTGGGCCCCGTTTGGGTAAGTTGGTGCATCAACTTCCCGGGGTCGTAACTTTTGTATACGATCTCTGTTTTAGGCGTATGATAGCTCGTTGGAAATATCTATCCGAGGAATAAAAATTTTGGATGAGAAAAATTGATCTATGATCCATGTTGCTCCCCGTTTTCTAAAAAAACAACGTTTAGGGCCTCAAAATGGCCCCGGAAGTTAAAAACTGCTAAAAATAGTAAATTACCAAAATTGCCAGAAACATGTTTTGGGCTAGTTGGAGAAGGTGGGTGGCCACCGATATCCACCTGGATTAGATACTTTGGTCAAGAAACCACATCGATTTCATGGGATAGATTCTTAACAAAAGGTGATGAGTATTTTTCATCTTTGTAAGTTAAATCTATTAGAAATGAAGAAGTATACCACATGGAGGAGTCAATAAAGAAGTAGAAAATGATGGATAGAGAAAGAACTGACCATAAAAATGACCATAGAGAAATCACTGACCACATATAGCGTAAAACAAATCCCTCCTTCCAGTGTTGCAATGGGCATGGAAGAAACCCAAGAAGAAACTAATATAGGAAGTGATGATACTGATGTACAAGACCTCCTATACTAGTTGGTGGAAGCAAGGGAAGAGGTCCTTGGATAAATAATCAGTGCAAAGTCAAGGAGGGAAGTAGAAAGTATAGGTACACAAATTTCTTTAATGTGGCATGAAAAAATTATTTCTGACCAACAATTTAAGTCTCAATTTCTCAAAATGCAACACATGGATACCATACAACAACTAGAAAATAAGAACTTAACCCTAATAACAAAGATGGAGGGAGTAAGTGAAAGTTTGAAAAAATGGTGTTTTAGAGAGATCTATCACTAGAGTAGATAAAGTTATGGAGGAGATGCTATCTTATAGAACTCCAACAAGGACTTACACCATGTATCTGGGAGAGCATTGGAACATGTTTAAGTTGAGTAAGATTGGCAAGTACCTACCCTTCCAATTTGACAATTAGAGATATTTTATTGAGATTTGTTATCGGTGTAATGAGAAGGAAAGGAATTTGATGTTTGAATTTTATTTACACAACTATTTCATGCTTCATCATTTCATATGGTATCCTAACTCCTATGTGGGACATGCTCAACTACGTTCCTTCTTTTCATGGGTATATAATGAAGAAAGTAGGGCCATAAATTCCTAAAGATACAAGGAAAAAGAGATTAGTATTTGTCTATGGATCAAAGATAAATCCATTAATCCTGGAGAAGTATATGGAGTAATGTACTAGTCGTCCATTAACCCTCCAAAATCACAAATAAGTCCTCTAAAAAAGGAGCCTAAGATAGCCTCAAATAAGACATTGATGTAAGTTGACTCATTGACTGATATTTTGATCAAGACTTCTCAAAATAAATTATTTTTAGCTTGACCCAGGATAAAATGAGGTGCCATCTCCTACTAATGCTCACATCATCGAATGTTTGGAACAATTCTCTCAAATTAGTATGGGTGTAATAAGAAAACATTATGGAAAATATACATTTATTTTCTTTAAATAGTGTTAGTTCCAAGTAGAAGGGTGGAACTATAGTGTCTTCTTAACATGGTAAAGAAAATGTGTGTACCCTTAAGTAAATCCTCCATTGAAATCTGTTGTTTTCAATCTCCAAGAAAATTGTGTTACCTAGTGGATTTGGTGTCCATGATGCCAATTTGAAGATATCAATTCCTTCAAGAAAATCCATCTCCCAATTTCATTCCCACAAAAATCTTATCCATCGAGGTCTTATCTAGGAGGCATGTTTTCTTGTCAATAGCCAACATCGATCAAACTAGGAGTTCATCCATCAAACTATGTGACACATACCTCTAAATGCACAAACAAGTTGCCACTCCAATATTTGTAACGTGGCATGGCATGAGAGGTCCATGTGCATGAAGAATATCCCCAAACTGCCTATTCCGTTCTGATCAATGCCTTGAGAGTTGTAAGATTGCATCGAGAGTTGTGAACAAACTCAGGTGTTGTGAAGACACATTGGGAGTTGTGAAGATACAAATCAATAACAAATCTCATATTTGTTACTTAAAAATGTACTTTACTCTCAATTTCTCTCTCCCTTTTGACATGTATATGCCACATTTAAATTTCTACTGTTTCTTCTCCTTGGGTTCATATTTCCAATGAGGGTAGTGTTTTCGTTGAGTTAAAGCTCCACCTTTCTTGTTCATTTTTTTCAGAAATACCATGATTTGGGTTGTCTTTAAATTTTCCAAAAACTCTTAGGGTAAAGTTATAAGAGAAAAATTCCCAACATAATAGGATACTAGAAAGAGTAACACTATGGTAATCATTATGAGCTTACTGTGATACTAATAAGATACTAGTAATGAACTAGTGGTACATCTTGATTGACTGATTGGTTCTGTCATTAATGGTTTTATAGGATGTACAAGAAAATAGGTATTTTCCAGATCTATCTTCATTGAGTGAGGAAAGTTCAAGTAGAATAGAGGAAAGTGAGACATCTAGTAGGTCTAACAGGCGGAGATCAACTAGAGGTGAGAAGATCATAAGAAAATTCCATAGACACATGGAATTTTTTCTTGTGGAATGGGGATCATGTTCTTATGATCATGAGAGCATAGATGACATCACGATTCCCTTGAGGTACACACATATATTGAAACAATGGGTACCCAAGGATCTTCCTAAAATAAACACTGATTTTTGTGTAAACGAAAAGATATACTAGATTGCTCCATCATCATTACATGGTTTGGGGCTATTTTCCATGGATGGCATAAAGGTTTTTTATGATGGATTAACTGAATTGATGGAGTACGTCGAACCTTGTTATATCTACAAATATTGGATACAAATAGTCCAATATACAAAAAGTATGTGAAGATATGGCTTGGTTGCAAATTATATACAACTAAAAGACAATGATCAAAATAAAGGAGCAACTATCTACATTGACGGAAGGCCAAAAGCAACGGGGAATATTGCAAGGTTTATAAATAGTACATGATCCGTGACCACAAATAAGAAACCCGATTTCATATTTGAGGGGCATGAAGGAAACCATGTATTTGTATGTGCAATAAAATCAATAGCTGCAGGGGAAGAAATATTGATTGATTACAATTTGAATCGAATAGATACAGATGTTTCTATTATGGGGGTAGTACATATAATAATTTACCAAACCTATAAGCAATGCCTCTTGTATTTTATGATTTTCATTATGTTCTTTACAGTGTTAATCCATTTGGAGAGCTTCGGTCTGTTTAATACTCAATGTGTTCTATTTTTGTTATCAACATTTGAATTTCTCATACATTTGAATTTATCATAATTTTGAATTTATTTCTCATGATAATGATCACGGTTCTAATTTTACTGTGATGTGGCAATATGATCATGGTAAATCAATAGCAGCCTCATAACATGTAAATGAACAACACTTTTCGAATTGCATTTAATGTGCATTTTATTTTTGTGGTGATCAATTATTTTATTTGTTTACATAACTGAATTATCATTTATTTTGTCGAATATGTAGTTAGCGGGACATGATGATGATTATTATTCTCTTGTTGAAAGGGATTTGTTTGAATCCCCCGACCCTATGATTTTAATAATGAAAAGATCAATAAAGGAAACAAGGAACTAGCTCACTTGTTATATATTCTAGATCAAACTCTTGAGGTTGAAGAAAGTATCAGATAAGTTATGACAAGGCTTAAGACATATAAGGTAATAACCATAATTTCAAGTGGTTTTATTTTATGTAATAAGAGCAATTATGAAATCTTGATTTTTAACTTTTACATTATCTAAATGAAAAAATGTTTTCTTTCTTATATAGAGATTTTTTGATCCTGCTAACACTGACATGCATGGTATGGGTAGTAGTGGTGTTGCATAGATGCTAAAGGGTCCCAACACAGACCCTCATATAGATTCCAGGATGCAGCTATTCATATTTTCACCTTCCACACTATTAGGTGGGAGCCATGACACGCCCACCGAGGAAGCGGCCACATAGGTAGGCTCTGGAGGTGGTGACAGAGATGAGGCCTATGATTTAACAAACTATATGGTTTCTTTCCCTAAAGCAAGACGTGTGACCAACATAGAGACCCTTAAGGCCACCTTTATGGTCAATGAGGAAGGGCTTCCATTAAAGAAGGTTAAAGTCCCAGGCAATTTTTAAAATTTTATTTTTTTCATGTTCTCTATGTAGACAAATATAAATAATCTAAATTATTATTTTTAAATTAATAATCATATAATCATTTTGCATGTAGGGAACAACGAGTTTTACAGGTCCTTGGAGAATAAGACTTTGCTGATTTTTGGGCCCACCATACGAGAGAGGAAAAATTCCCATAATTCCAACCTCAAAAAAGAATTGATGGATTATCTAGAAATCCTTTTTGGTGTAGATACTTTTAATAAGACCTTGGTCACCACTACAATTGGCCAATATTTCAAATATACGCAAGAAACATATAGGAAGAGCTTGAAACAAAATGATAGGTACGAGCGTCCTCTAATGCTTCCAGAGAGAGAGTGGAAGGCCCTCATTGAGGATGCAAAAGAGAAGAAATTGCCAGATGAAGGAAAAACACCCTTTGGTACCAGAAGGTAAATTACAATTTCAATTGAATACCTTCAATTTTTTTTTTTGATGTAAATAAAATTGTGGTATATATTAACATACTTGAAACCTTTGATGATAGGTTCACTGACGCATCAAAGGCCACAAAAGAAAGGCTTTTCAAATGTGGCCAACACAGGCAATGCTAGGGCGGTTACTTGAAGTTGCAGTCATGGATTGTAAGTACCTAAATATATTATTTGTATCGCCTTAAAACTTTTAGGTAATTGCATCGAATACCATAAAAAATACATACTCTTATGAAATGCAGGGTGACGAGTTTGCTACTGAAACCACATAGGAAGACCTCAAGCTTGGTTATAAGTATGTCTATAAAGTGGTAGTTGAACACCAAAAAATCTTGGGGCAGATACCAAGAACCACTTTGCAGGATAAGGTAAATAAAATTCAATCCACATTAACCTTTATTATTAAAAGAATATAGTCATGTTGGATATTATTAATATTTACAACTTTGTTTTAATGAGGGGAACAACACTATCAACGAACGCACTAGTACTTTTGGAGAGTAGTGTGTTGATAGTAGTTTGCAACCAGAAGATGGTTCTGATCCCATTCATCCCCAATTTTCCATGGGGGAGCGACCCCACAATGGTAATATGACTGAGATGGCACATGATGGAAACATGGTTGTATTTTAATCATATACTTAATAATTTTGTAGTTATACATTTTGTGCTTCTTTTTTTTTTTACTTATACATATATGATTGTCCTTATAAAGTTTGTGGTCTCAATGGAAGAGAATGTTGTACTTGAGGCTCATACAGTTGAAGAGGATCACACAGGGGAAACCATTCCAATGGTGCCGACCAGTGTATTAGGTAAATAATTACATTGCATGTGTTTTTTTTAATATTATTGAACTAGTTCAATGATATTTAAAAACTGGCCATTCAAATTTTGTATTTTTTTCTTTTGTAGGTGATGCCTCATCACAACAGCCTCCATTACACCATGAGTACCCCATGACTAGGCATGATCTACGTGATAGGATGCAATCACAATAAGATTTTGAAGAGAACCTAGAGAACGAAGATGTAGATATTGATGAAATGATTAGGAACTATAGATATAATAAGAAGAGGCTGGGTACAAGTACTAAATGATGATGTACACAAATATTTTAATATTTTAATATGTTTGTTTTTGCTGTAAATATCTCAATAGATTTATATGTTGGGTATTTCGGAATTGAGAGTGATGTGAGGGGGGGGGGAGGGGCCATAAGAGCTTTCGCTTTCATGTGGTTGGCCCTGTTAAGTAGATAATAATTTATTGGAGTTGTTTAATCTTGGAGCAAACATACCTCGATCCAACAGAGAAACAACAAAGCCAATTTTGACTTCGTTGTTGCTACTTCAAATCAAGGGAGGCAGTTTGATCAAATATTAGATGTGTGGCTCCAATAAATTATTCTCAAAACCAAGATGAGCTCATTCAGGTATGTTCTAACACTCTCATAAAAATGCATCTTAGAGTTAATAATGTGCTACAAATATTACTTGTATTGATTTTTTATATATTTATGGAGGTTGAATGATTTTGGTAGATACTTTAAGATCTTTCTTCATCGATTGAAGGATGCTCAATACTAACATAGGGCCATACAATTGAAGAGAAACACGTGGGTCCAACCATTCCAATTGTACTGTAGACTAGTTCATCAGATCAAGTGTGATTTCTCCTTTCAGCATATAAGTTTATATATCCATTAATTCTAGTTATTTTAATTTAGATATGTTTATTTATTTTATCATATCTTCTGATCTTGTGAATAGAAAAATAAAAAAGGCATTATTTGTTTCTATTTTTCCCTAATTCTAATTACAATTTTCCTATGACTTTGAACAAGGGAACACTACTCTAGGAAGCCTCCTCACACCTTAGTGTGACCATTATTCTATCTATTCTTATCCTATACCAAACATCACTAAACAACACAATGACTGGAATCATACTAAGATTCCTATTACTAAGCTCTTGTTATGGAAATTGCATGATATGACACTCAAAGCATAACTCGTATCTACAGTTTATCGAACTCACTATGAAGATTTTGTATGATTAGAGTGGTATCATTCCTAGGAAGATACAGTATGAATATTAAGACTAACTGACTTATTTCATGTATTATACCAATCTTATTGAGGCAATGACATCAATGAATATGGGAAAGGTGATTGCCTTGTTTCTCTAATAAGATGTCATTACATGTTACCAGTTGTATTGTTTTCCCATGTTCATGCCTATTCAATGGTAAACCTACTACTAGACCCAGTGTAATTTGGCAGTAGAGGTTATACAACCATTGCATGAATGATTTCCATTTATTGATACTCATATGATCTAATAGCATGGACTAGTAGTACCTGTATAGCCTTATTTACTCCTACTGTGTGATGTATGTACCTAATGAGTTCAATGAATATGGAATAAAGGGGCATTTGTTTTATTTCTTCATCTATTTTAAATTATTGCTATGTGATCCTCTTTTTTATAACAAGAAACAGTAAAACATAAAGGTAATCAATAAGCTCATTAAGAGATAAGGGATAAGAGGTGGATAAAAAGGACCTAGTAGTACAGGTCACCATTAGATGAGGGGTTGGTCACTAGGCAAATAAGTACTCCCAAAAACTACCTCTGTGTGCACATGTGAAGTTTTAAAAAAGTCCAGTGAAGCTTAGTTACATGTCTAAGTTCCCCACAAATGATGTTATAATGATCATCGTTACATGGGGAGGTAAAACATGGTGTTTCACTACTTTGTCAAACTCATGATGCACCTCAAGAATGAAGAAATCTTGAACATGACATTCTTCTTGTAGTATGATTATTGAGGAAAACAAAGTTAGAGGGTAAGTGAGCACTGTAATGTGAATTCACCTATAGGAACACTGAAACAATTAATTGCCAAATCCTAAATAAGAGAGCATTAAATGAATTATGTTTCAACAATTGAGATTGATTTAGCATAAGAAAAACATGGGATAAAGATAATTTACATAGAATACCAATACCATACCAATACCAATACCAATACCATACCATAACATACCAATACCAATACCATACCATTAACATACCAATACCAATACCATACCATTGAATACCAATAAAAATACCAAAACCAATACCATAGAAATACCATACCATTGCATACCATTCAATGGAAATGGTATGCATTGAAAATAATATGCATACCAATACCATTACCAATACCAAACCATTCCATACCAATAACATTGCCAATACTAATTGCAATACCATACCATTGCATACCAATATCAATACCATTGCATACCAAAATGATATGCATACCAATACCATACCAATACCAATACTAATACCAATACAATACCATACCATACCAATACCAATACCATAGCCAAAAGCACTCGATAGAGTGTTCTTGAAAATCAACCTCATCTTCAGAAATTACACTATGCTTCATTGACCAAAACCCTAGTTCCGGAGATACTCCAAAAAATGGCAAATGGTTTTATGGTCAACAGAATGATAGAATAGGGGCCCCAATAGCTAAAAAATGGTGCTCTTAATCCAATTCAACTGACGGTTCATGCATCCGAGTCCTAGTTTGAGTTTTATCACGAGTTGCAACTCGCCTTCTCAATCCATTTAAGGACATGTGGTCAATTTGAACTGGGGGCATAAAATCCAAATTGAGTAGCATAACAGACTTCTGTAAGCTCCCACAAGTCTATTTGGCCAAGGCCCACATGACAACACTAGCCAAAAAAACCCAACATAGTTTTCTTTAAAATCGACCTCCTCTTCAAAAATTGCACTATGCCTCATTGACCAAAATCCTAGTGTTGGTGATACTCCAACAAATTATTTTTCGATCGATGGAATGATAGTGTAGGAGACCTAATAGATGAAACCTAGTGCTCCGAATCCAATGCAACTGACGGTTCGTGTATCCGAGTCTCGGTTTGATTTTTATCGATAGTTGCAACTTGCCTCCTCAAGCCATTCAAGGACATATGGCCAATTTGGTCTGAGGGTATAAAATCCAAACCGAGCAACATAATGTTGTTCTGTAAGATTTTTCATGTATGTTTGGCCAAGGCCCATGTGACTACATTAGAAAAAAACACCCAATAGAGTGTTCTTGAAAATCGATCTCATCCTAAAAAATTACACTATGCCTCATTGACCAAAACCCTAGTGACGAAGATACTCCGACAAATGGACTTTTGGTTGACAAAATGATAGCTTAGGGGCCCCACTAGATGAAACCTAGTGCTCTTAATCCAATTCAACTGATGGTTCATGCATTTGAGTCTCAGTTTGAGTTTTATCATGATTTGCAACTGGTCTTCTCAAGCCATTTAGGGACATGTGGTCAATTTGGTCTGGGGGCATAAAATCCAAACAAAGTAGCATAACATACTTTTGTAAGCTCCTACAAGCTTTTTTGGCCAAGGGCCACGTGACTACACTAGCCAAAAAGACCCAACACAATGTTCTTTAAAATTGACCTCCTCTTCAGAAATTGCACTATGCCTCATTAACCAAAATCCTTGTGTTGGAGATACTCCAACAAATTGTTTTTTAGTCGATGGAATGATAATGTAGGAGCCCCAATAGCTGAAACCCGGTGCTCTGGATCCAATGCAATTGAACCTTCATGCATCCTAGTCCTGGTTTGAGTTTTATTGATAGTTGCAACTCGCCTCCTCAAGTCATTCAAGAACATGTGGCCAATTTGGTCCTAGGGCATAAAATCCAAATCGAGCAGCATAATGTTGTTTTGTAAGCTCTCGGATGTATGTTTGGCTAAGGCCCATGTGACTACACTAGAAAAAAATTCCCGACAAATTGTTCTTTAAGATCAAGCTCATCTTCGAAAATTGCACTATGCCTCATTGACCAAAACCCTAGTGACAAAGATACTCCAAAAAATGGATTTTTGGTCAACGGAATGATAGCTTAGGGGCCCCACTAATTGAAACCTAATGCTCTTAATCCAATGCAACTGATGGTTTGTGAATCTGAGTCTCGGTTTGAGTTTTATCGCGAGTTGCAACTCGCCTCCTCAAGCCATTTAGGGACATGTGATCAATTTGGTATGGGGACATAAAATCCAAACCGAGTAGCATAATAGACTTTCGTAAGCTCCCGAAAGTCTAATTGGCCAATGCTCACATGAATACACTAGCCAAAAAGACCCTACATAGTGATCTTTAAAATTGACCTCCTCTTCAAAAATTGCACTATGCCTCATTGACCAAAATCCTAGTGTTGGAGATACTCCAACAAATTGTTTTCCTTTTGATGGAATGATAGTGTAGGAGCCCCAATAATTGAAACTTGGTTCTCCAGATCCAATGCAATTGACGGTTCATGCATCAGAGTCCCAGTTTGAGTTTTATCGATAGTTGCAACTCACCTCCTCAATCCATTCAAGGACATGTGGCCAATTTGGTTTGAGGGCATAAAATCCAAACCGAGTAGCATAATGTTGTTCCGTAAGCACTCGCATGTATGTTTGGCCAAGGCCCATGCAACTACACTAGAAAAAAATGATGGACAAAGTGTTCTTGAAAATCTTTCTCATTTTTTGATTGGAATGCAATCATTAGGTCCCCATGAAGCCTTGATATTCTTCAACAAAACATAATTCCTAGGCATAAAATCCAACTCAATTACCATGGTTGGTGTATCTCCGGCAATTGTGTCGATGAAACCTTGGGAAGAGGACCAAGAGGCCAATTATATCAATTCATACAAGGAGATTAGGATAATGTTGATCTCAACCCACAATGAGAATTGTTGCATGGATCACCATTGTCGATACACCAAAACTAAGACACTAAAATATTAAAGTGGTAGATAGAAAAAAAAAAATCCTTTATTCCCAATCCTCATCCCACCAACCCCTCTCTTCCATCTCCTCCTCTCAATATCCATAAATTAACTCATGTTGAAATGGAAAAACATTAACTTAAATGTATCTACTATAATTTTGATGAAAAATATTTTCTTGGGCACAAATGGAAGGAGTAGAAAGTATTTATGGCTACTTCCAAGGATATTTCAGAAGATGATAGTGATGTTATCCCTCAAGAAAATTTTCCTCAACTAGTTTATGACACCTCCCTATGATCAACCAGATGTGGAACCCCAAATCTCCCTACATGCCTTGAATGGTATTTTTACTCTTTGAACCCTTAAATTAATTGCCTACATCAAGAATTGTAAAGTCATTATCCTAATTGAAAGCAGGGTTTTGTGACACTTTCCAAGGAATCATAGTAGGCTCTCCAAATATCATCAACTTACATTGCATGGGAAAACTCATTAAAAAATTTGGGTATTGTTTCCTAGTTCCATGACATTCAAGCCTTTGATATCCCCTCCCAACCCATCCCTCCTGACATGCAGTTAGTCTTATCTAGACACCAATCAATATTTGAAACCCCCCAAGGAATAACACCCTCTCGTGGTGCACATGATCACTCTATTCCACTCATACCTAGTATTCCCCCACCCAATTTCCACCCTTATCACCACCAATTTCCTAAAAAAATGAAATTAAAAATATTATTCAAGAATTGCTAGTTGTAGGTGTTATCCGCCCTATTACCGGTCTTTATTCATCACTAGTTGTCATGGCACTAAAAAAACAAGGAACTTGGAATACGTGTCTTTACATTCACCCTCTCAAAAATATAATGGTCAAGGATAAATTTCCCATTCTAGTCATTTATGATCTTTTTGATGAAATTAAAGGTGCTCAATTTTTTACCCAACATTATCTCCATCTTGGCTATCATCAAATTCATATGAAGGAAATTGATATTCCTAAAATTTATTTTTTCACTCATGAATGACATGATGAGTTCTTAGTGATTCCCTTTGTCATTTGCAATGCACCATCCACCTTACAAAGTCTCATGAACCACATCTTTAAACCCTTTATACATCATCTTGTCCTTGTCTGTTTTGATGACATCGTAATCTACAGTAAAACTTGGTAATCCCATGTTACCCATGTGGATTAGGTCTTACAACTACTTTATCATCATCAATTATTTCTCAAAAGGTCCAAATGTAACTTTGATGTATTAGAAATGGAATATTTGGGCCATATTGTTAGTAAGGATGGTGTATGAGTGAACCCAAAAAAATATTGAAGCAATGAAGGATTGGGCACATCTTAAGATTCTTAAATGTTTACGATGTTTCCTTGGTCTAATAGGGATTATAGAAATGTTGTCAAGAACTATGGAAAACTTGTTGTTCCTCTCACTTCCTTACTTAAGAAATATGTTTTCGGTTGGATTGAAGCAATAGATCAAGCCTTCCATGATTTGAAGGATGTTATGTGTACAACCCCATTACTTGATCTTCTTAACTTCATGAAGACTTTTTTTTTGGAATGTGATTCCTCAGGAAAAGGCATAGGCACAATTCTCATGCAAGAAGGAAGATTGTTGTCTTTTACCAACAAATAAATTTATGAGTGACTCTTGGGAAAATAGTTTTTTTTTAGTGAGGTTTAGAGAATGAGGATAAGTAATGTGATTAGTTCTAACTTTACCATCCCTTTTAGTGTCTTTTGTTTTCATTGAGTGACATTTCTTGCGCTAAAGTTGACACAAAACATCATTTTGTATTTAGGACCATAATTTTCTTCCTTTTTGGATATTTAGTGCCAATTTTAGTGTCAAAGTGTAATTTGCATAATTTTAGCAACAAATTCAATGCCCAAATTAGCTTCCTTAAGGTGTGTGCATAAAAAATTGCATTGCATTTTAGAGGGCATGTCATAATGGAAATGGAAATGCAATGGAAAGGCACAATACATATACCTTATGTGAACATTACCTAGAATACTTACACCTCCATGTCATCATTACATCAATTAAAGTCATTAATTACATCAACAAGGGTCATAAAAGTCAAACTGTTGAAGATAACAGGCCTTTTGGAAAAAGCCCAATGTGTGAAGAAAAACCATAGCGTGGGATTGCAGGCCACTTTTGGAGGCCTTCCTGAAATCCAAATTGGGATCATGATATCAAATTGGAAATCTCTCTCTGTATTCTACACAATGTACCCCTCAAGAACTGAAAATGATCAAGTATAGCCCCTCAAAAATCAATTCTTCCAACACTACTCCAAAAATGCAACGTGGGGGTGAAAAATCACAACATACTCTTGCAAGTGACTTTTGGAGGGGTTCCCGTGCTCCAAATTAGGATATTTCTAGCTCATTGGAAGTATGTGGATGCCTAGTTATTAGTCGACACATCAATAAAGTCATTTTCACACTCCATGACACAGAACAATGCATTTTCCCAAGACTACTCTAGAAGTGTAGCAACTCTCCCATAGCAATTGTATTTTGGGAATTTATCTCAAATCATAACACCTGTGTATAAACTGAAGGAGGTTTTTGTTCCTTGGTATATTATGGACAAAACGTTCTTTCACCTTTTCCCAATTCATCTTCCTTATTTCAGAAACCAATTTTGAAGTAAGATTAACCCTATGTGTGGCAAATGATTTGTCTCTTGAATGATCTCTTGAGAAATGGTGAAGACATGTTGTCATGTGCTGAAGTGGGCTCATAAATTAATATAAAAGCTACCTTGTTATAGGGATTCTTATTTACTTCCATGAGTAGAAATTGGCAAGCAAACCCTAGTGGACAAGAAGAGAGAAAACAAAGTTTTCTAGGGGGCAAGGGATAAAAATTTGGTAAGTTTAGATGATAGAATGAGGTGGTTAGGGAGTAGGGATGAGTGTAGAAAACATTTAGGAGGTGGGGAGGGATGTTAGGGACCTTAGGGAAGTGGAGGGAGGTTTAAAAGATGAGGGAATAGGGCTATGGAATTTTTACACATACCTATACTCTTGGTTGCCCAAAAACACAACGACTGGAGGCAAAACTCGATTTTTTTGAAAATGTATGGCCCTAAACTTATGAGGAAATGGTTGATGATGAGTGAGAGATTATTTAGCAATGAAATGAATGACATAAATGAACAATGAAATTATTTTATATCTTGTGAAGTTGATTTCTTTTCATAGTAGTGCAGTGGCCCACACTACGCCTTTCTCACTTTTGCTTTGGAAACCATGTGAAGTATAATAAACCTAAGAGACAAGTGATGTAAATTTCCATATCACAGGAAGATCATTTATTTTATGACATCTCAAGGAGAGGTGCTGAGAGCCTTTTGTGAACTTTGCATTTTCACTATGCACCGTGAGCAATTTGCTTTAGGGTCTTTTTGAAAATATTTTTGCAAGAAAAACATTCTTTTCAACCCACAATTCATCATACAGATATCAATTATCATCCTGATTACCCTACAAAATTATAGGTACCTAACACCTTGGAAAAGACGTATCAATACTCCTTTAGAAGGTCAAATATCCTCATGGTTTGCTTCTTAGTCCAGTAGTCACCAATGCGAGCCATTTTTGGTCAACCATCATTTGATATGTCGACTTCTTTGAAGTTTATTTCTACATCCATCCATTTTGGTGGCTTAGATTCATCTAATTTACACTTTGCTTGATGGACTTCGTTGTAAGAAGTTGGGAATTCGAATTGGTCTGAGGATTCATGGTTATCATGCTTTAACAACTTCAATACATATTTTACTTGTTTGGCTATCTCTCTGTGGTCCTTTCTCCATCTGGATATTTTTCTAAGAAAAATTTCATTTTCCATGTCAATTCGACATGCAGTATGAATCCTTTAATTATGGCATGCTATGAAATTACAAGTCGAGGTCGACCATATGTCAACCTGTGCTTCCCCTTTTTGTCTATTTTATTTTGGTGCATTGTTGTTTAATGCAATCTCTTATTTATTGCGTCAGTCAAGTTGGTTTCTGCAGGGTTAAGAGAAAAATCTTTGATAAAGTTTTCTCTGAGGTCCTTCTAAGTGAAGGTTTCTCTATGTGCTTATTCTATTTTATACCATTTATAAGGCATATCATCCAATGTATTAGAAAACAATTGAGGCCAAACCTTTTTTCCTTGTACCAAAATTTTCTCCATTTTCTCTCAAAGTCTTTGACATGGGTGAGAGGATGAAATCCTAGTTTAAAGTTGGGAATATTTGTTGTGGTTGATAGCTTCTTCCCCCTGAAATGTTTGGTGAAGTATTTAGTCACGACAATCCATGTCTATAGTGGGGATGCATGTGTATCCCACCATCTCATAGATTATCTTGTGAATGACTACACCAAGCTCTATAATTGACCATTCTCTCCCACTATCTTAGATACCTCATTGACATGCATCGATGGGGATTTTCTTTCCTTGAATCATAATGGTTTGGTTGAGGTCGACTTAAATTTGGTGGGTATTAGAGTCGGATTATGTTTTTTTTTTCTCATATATAGAAGGAACCACAATAACTGAGAAGCACGATTGAAACATATCTCGAGGGATGGATTTGATTAACCAACATTATTTGTATTTTGATTCATATTTTTCTATCTACCACTTTTATATTTTACTCTCTTAGTTTTGGTGTATGACTCGATATAATTGGCCTCTTGGTCCTCTTCCCAAGGTTTTTTCGACGCAATTTCTGGAGATACTCCAACAAATGGATTTTAGGTCGACAAAATGATAGCTTAAGGGCCCCAATGCAACTGACGGTTTGTGCATCTGAGTCTCGGTTTGAGTTTTATTGCAAGTTGCAGCTGGCCTCCTCAAGCCATTTAGGGACATGTGGTCAATTTTGTATAGGGGCATAAAATCCAAACCGAGTAGCATAAGAAACTTCTGTAAGATACCGCAAGTCTATTTGGCCAAGGCCCACGTGACTACACTAGCCAAAAATACCCGACACAGTGTTCTTTAAAATCAACCTCCTCTTCAGAAATTGCACTATGCCTCATTGACCAGAATCCTAGGGTTGGAAAAACTCCAACAAATTGTTTTTCGGTCGATGGAATGATAGCGTATGTAACATCCCGCTCTGGCGCACTGACAAAACTTATTCTTTGAGGACACTTGCTCGCAAGTGATCTGGATTTTTATGATGATGAACCACTTAACCTTGATGAGGATGCGTCATGATTGATGACAAAATGTTTTACTATTGTTGTATACAGATGCTATTGACTCAGTTTCATTGAGTGTGCAGGGTTTCGGACCTTGAGGATGCAGAGGCATCGGTGGAACTCCCTTGGACTCTGGATTGAGTCAGGGAGTGGGTTGTTTGGGTTGTTTCATTTACAGTGATATTGTGTGGTTTTGATGATATGCTATTGATTTCATGATATGTTGTTGACATGATCTGACATGATGGTTGATGATGCAGGCTGACGATATCTTTCCGACCAGACTCACATATGGAGTAAAGGGGCCACACACGAGTTCCAGAGAGATTGAGGGAGAGGTGTGACAGCAGCCCTGCCACAGCCTATTAGCACTCC
>JASDQU010099934.1:273605-293093 GCA_032191745.1 Picea mariana
CTCTATCAAATCCTACAAGTAGTTGGAGAAGTGATTTATGAACTTTTATATGGGCCAATTCAAAAAGGAGAAAAATGATTCCACATAATTCAATAGAATCTATTTTGTGTACCCAAATATTGGATATGAATGGATAGGTCTAGGGCTTATGTACCAAATGAATCATCAGGTTGGTGAAAGGTCATGAACATTGGAAAAGTCTCTTGAGAAACTTCATCACTTTTGGCACCCCTTTAGGCAAAAGGATTTGGAACAACCTTAATATGAAAACTCTCCTAACTATGTGCATTGTAGTGATCATCAAGGGAATTATGTAGCCAACACTATACAAAAGACATGGGAAGTAGTTAAGCATAAGTTGGTTTGGAAAAGCGATTCCCTAAGGGTTGGATTATCCTTTTAGTGTAAGAATGAGAGGTGGCATGCATCAATGGGGTATTTTCAAGACACAAATACTATTAAATACCCAATTGATGCATAAATACCCCTTTTCAAGGCAAGATTTAGTACAAGAATGAGAGGTGGCATGCATCAATGGGGTATTTTATGCAAGTGTAGGAGGTGACATGCATCAACCTAAGTTCAATGCAAGCGTAGAGGTGAAAAATACCAATGGTACTAGTGGAGGAGAGAGGATCAACGGAAGATATGATGTCACCATTGGGAGGGGCTCCATATTTGCAAGCTAATGAATGTGACCATTAAGGGGGAAATCTTTGAAAAATGACCAAAGAAGTGAAGGACTAGGAAAAGAGGACTAGGAAAAGAAGAAGAGTATGTAGGAGTGCATGGAACACTAGGAGAGGAAGATGACAAGGAGATAACTAGGTAATATTGGGTGCTACCAGGTAAGAAGTGGCTAGATTTGATAATGGGAAGTCTAAGCTAGTAAAAACAACTCCCAATAGGAACAATGGACATCTTATAAATAATTTCATTTTTGTTCATATTATATGTTCAAGAGTAAATTATAGTAATCAAGGTGAGATAAATAGCATTCAAAAATCTCTTGAAAAATCCCTATGACAAGGGTGACTCCACAATGTTTATTAATGAGAAGATGAGTTATGTCCTATTGTACAAAGCCCCAATGATAAGGAGAGGGGTGAGGAGTGATGGAAAATGCGATTATTTTGGTTATAATTGTCAAGGATTATAGTGGCAAGTTGATCTTTGATCTAACAGTTATGAGTAAAAAGGAGACTTAGAGAGGGGAATAAATTTCATTCGTCATTATGAGTAATGAGGGATATTTTTCAATTGAGTTTGTAATAGGGACTATTTTTTGTTGGGGAGAAGTGTCCAAATATTGGTGTACCCTAGGATCATCAAGGCATTTCTCATCTATGTACAAGGATTTGGATGTGAATTATTATTATAAGAATAAGCATTTTGTAGTAGTGTCCTTTGGAGCCTTATAATACTTGCACTAACATGTGGGATGAGAGGGGTCTAGATTATTGGGATTAGCTTCATGCATTGTTTAATAGGAACTAGCATTTGGACTAGGGATAGCAATAAGGTTAGTATTATGGAAATGAATGAAGTGAGGGATCTTTTCTAATTTATTTTCCACAATGAGGATATGGATCAATACTTTGTATATGGGGGTTCTCTAAAATAGTTATACTTCTTTATAAAAAAACTACAAGTAAACCAAAATTATATTTAAAATATCTACAAGTAAACCAAAACACCACATGGAACTTGGTGTTGGTCACTATAATTGCTTGATTAATTTCAAACAACCAAGTGAAACATAAATTATCAACCCAGGGAAGTCTTTTATTTCAAACATAACCATGCACTATATATGCTCAATTCCAAAAGTAGCTTAGTGCTGTAGTAAAGAAACTTATACTAATCTCACTTGCTCAAATAAACTGAAGTTCTGTATTAAATCACAGGAAAGTAACTTCCCTATTGCAAACCTTTAAAGATCAATTTAAGAATCTTGGATTACATTTAAAATAACACTTGCAATGGGAAGGAGCAACTATTCTGCAATCAGAGAACGGGACCCTTACTCTCAAACAGAGACTTCAGTGCTAACACTCTTTTCATGAAATCAACAATGCAGAAAACAATTAACTCTATCTAACAGGAAACAAAGCCACCTAGTTCCTTTCTTTCTAAGCAGGAGCTTTGAGCCTTACTTCTGTTTAGCAAACTTGTGAGGTTGAGGTTTACAGAGAACAGAGTAGTCTGATCCCTTCCTTTCTGAGCAAGGATCACTAACCCAGTTTCTGGCTAGCATTAATGAAAGTCTACAGAGAACAGGATGTTTTGGTTCTTTCCTTTCTGAGTAGGAACCCTTAACCCTATCCCTGGCTAACACACTTGCAGAGGTAAATGAAATCTACAGAGAACAAGGTGTTGTGATTCCTTCCTGTCTGAGTAGGAACCCTTTAACCAAATCTCTAGCTAGCACACTTGCTGAAGGAAATGAAATCTACAGAGGTCAAGGTATTGTGATTCCTTCCTTTCTGAGTAGGAAACCTTTAACCAAATCTCTGGCTAGCACACTTGCTGAAGGAAATGAAATCTACACAGGTCGAGGTATTGTGATTCCTTCCTGTCTGAGCAGGAACCTTTTAAACGAACCTCTGGCTAGCACACTTGCAGCAGTAAACAAATCCTACAGAGGGTATGATGTTCTGATTCCTTTCTGTTTGAGCAGGAACCTTTAATCAAATCTCTGCTAGCATAAAATCATCACACAAGATTGCTGATAAAAGAATTACAAATTCCATTCAATAAACTAAGACAGAGTCAGTAGTGTTTCAGCCAAGCGAAATTCATTAAAACAGTGTTTCAGAAAACGACAGTTAAACAAATCATGAACAAAAATTATACTAACACACTTCTAACTAATGGGTGAATCTTGTGATGAAGGTGGGCCCTCCCTTCTCACAAGATTCCCCTGAAACGGGAAAGCTTAGAGACGAATAATCAAAGCAGTATTATATTCATCTGTCAAAATATCACATTACAAATTGAAAGAATAGAACACGTCTCGCTTCTCTGGAGTTGCTTCAGTACATCAAAACTTGGATATCTCGAATGGTGATTTCCTCTAATTTTAAAGAGGAAATCCCTTCGATACAATCATTACAATGCATCTCAATCCTATCCTAGATTGGATCTTCTTTCTAAATCAGCATAGGATGTCCTAGTCTTACGCAACCGAATGCTATTACAGGAACTGAACGAGGTATTGTTGTTACGGCTGGTGTAACAGCTTCTTCTCATCGTTGCTGATGTTGTTTTAGCATCGCAATTCGCGGGCTGTTTCAGCCACATGAATTGCGCTCTGACTGTGTTGACTGCTGACTGTGGTGGCTTCCTTGTGTTTCAGCATCGTCGGTTCTGGCAGTTTCTTCTGTGTTTCAGCATCTGCAACTCTAGACTGTGTAATAGCTCCGTGTTTCAGCATCTTGCGACCTCGGGCTGTGTAGCAGCTCCGTATTTCATCATCTGCGACCTCGGACTGTGTAGCAGCTCCGTGTTTCAACATCTGCGACCTCGGACTGTGTAGCAGCTCCGTGTTTCAGCATCTGCGACCTCGGACTGTGTAGCAGCTCCGTGTTTCAGCATCGGTTCTGTGTTTCAGCAATAGGTCTTGAATGCAAATCTGCAGTTTTGGACACTTATGCATTTCTAATCAATGGTTAAGTACAAAAGTGATGTAAAATATTATGCAAAACAGATTAAGCATATAGTAATGAGAAAGGACATTGTATACCTTGGAATGATCAGATGAAGTGATATTATGAGTCTAAATACAAGTGATGAAGGGTATAATAATGGCAAAAAGTGTAGGCAAAAAGGTGCATAGTGTGGTCCTAACACTTGGCATATGTATCAATATCTACGTATTCATGAGGATTGTGAACTTTTACTAGTATAAATCCTACTTTTAAAAACATGTCAAAACCCTTACCTTTTCATTGTTCTTTTGCTAGATCCATTAGCCCATACAACTTGATAAGAGTTGTCAACGAGATGCATTTCAATCACCAAGACATGCATGAATCATAAAATAATTTTTTTTATATGAGTAAATAATTTATAATAAGCAAATAAGCATGCATTTAGTTATGTAAAATACTCTAGAAAAAAATTAAGTTGTTGCATACCTTAATGAGCTTCTCTTTTTTCGAGAATAGGTTATTCTCTACTAAACAGAGCCAACCACGTTAAGGTGGAAGCTCATATGGCCCCTCCCCCCCTCACATCGCTCTCAATTTCCCATAGCCAACAAATGATTTTCTCTAGATAGAAAACATATATACATTAATGCATAGATAGGATAGTCAAGGTCATGAACATATAAACATCGATAAAGATCTAAAAAAAGGTCATGAAATTATACATCTAATTTTTCTTTGATTTATGTTTTTTTACATTCATAAAACTGACAATTGGGATATGACAATCATCTAAGGACATTTTATTTTGTGTGCCCTATCCTTTTATTGTTTGTGTGTGCTTAGGTACCATACTTCTGGTACATTGCTAAGAAGGGTTAGCTGCCATCTGTTCAAGGATGTGAACTGGAACAACAAAAATGATCATATCGATATGTTGAAATATAATTGAAATAACTAATTCATTGTTTTGATCAACATTACAATATTGCTCTTTACCTATATCTGTAGCTGGGACAGTTGGCTTGTTAATTTCCTGTCCACTTGGTTGCTCTCGCATTTCACCCTCCTGAGCTACATGCTCTTCAATTTTGAGAAGATAATATATAAGTATGCGTCAACAAATAAATATCTACAATCACAGTAAATATTTATAATTCTGAAGCATACATACCAGAATGGGTACTATGCTCTACACTATCATTGGACATGTGGACCCTTGTATGACGCGGTGTTTTCTGAATACCGCTTGATTCACTACTCCGGTAGCACTGTTTCTTGAAAACAAACATAAATACTTAGTTAAGGGTGATATAATAAAATATGAAAAGACTTTACAAGCATGCTACTGTGGTTTCCTTATTCATTTGATTTACCTGTGTGGCTGGGGAGATAGGAGTCTGGCCCAAGCTTTTTCTATATTCAATGACACTTTTAAAACCATGATTGTAACCAAGCTTCAGGTCCTCCTCGGTGGCAGCAGTGTCAAACATATTTAACTGCAATGCATAACACCATTAAAAATACAAATAACAAAAACATATATTTGTTCGCTACTATTAAATAAATATTAACCATAGTTAATCATTTAAATCTTACTATTCATGCTTTGAGTTTTCCGTAGCCACCCTGGCCTAGTTTATGTTGGCCATGTTTTTCTACTCTAGCCTTTGTTGCTTTGGATGTGTCTGGTAGACTACATATGGAATTTTTGAAAAAAATTAGATATCAGAATTGTTACTTAAAACAAGAAAGAAAAACATAAATGCTCATATTTCACTGATAATATGACATGTGTTGTACCTTGCTTGACCAGTTCGTGGTTGTTGTCCTTGTTTTTTAAATAAGTTCTCCTTTGCATCCTCTATTAGCGCCTTCCACTCTTTCTCAGAAACCATGGGAGGGCGCTCATGCTTTAGGTCTATTTGTAATTTATCCCTCTACTGGGCCCTAGTGTTTTTTAAATTCTCTCCAGCTAAATTTGAAACCACTTTCTTGTTGAAAGTGTTGCCGAACAAGTTCACCATGTGATCTATTAAATCATATTTCTTTTTTCTATCTTGGCCATTCCACCATGTGCAAATGGTGGGGCCAAACAACTCCAATGCTTTGTCATGTAAGTTTTTATAGAAAACATTGTTTCCTGCAGTAATGTGTTATCCATTAATGAATTAATAATCTCAACAAATGTCCATTTCAATTTCATTAAAATAATGAATCAATTAATTGGACAATTACTTTCAATCTTCTAAATCTTTATCGAAACACATGCGTCATCCACCAGAAAGGTGACATCTAGTGAACCAATGCTTTTAATTCGTTCTGCTCCATGCAGAATAGTATCATGTGCACCTGCACTATGTTCCTCTCCGAAGTCATCATGTGGAGTCCCAGGCTCCGGCTCATCATGCTCCGGCATGTCATGCTAGTCAAAATCACTCCTCTCATCAATGGATTTGAGGGGAACCTCAGGAGGCTCAAAAGGCCTCACTTTCACTTTGCTATGTCGACTTTTTTTTTGCATTGGACCCTCACTGTTACCTATAGCAGTTGCAGGATCGACAGGTTCCCCACGAATGGGGTTTAAAAACTCCTACAAGCATAAAAATTTTCTTTATCAGATCATATACAAAATATAAAACTAAAAAATGGATATGAAATATTCATAACTAATAAAAATATGTAAAGATGCCACTTACCCCATAATTAGTTATTGTAGTTTGTAGCTCTACAATTCTTGCCATGTCCTCCTGTGTTAGGGGTCTTTTGCTAATCAAACCTATATATTCCATATTAGCCTTCTTCAAGGCCTTCGTTACAGTTGTCATTAGGTTTGTCGAATAAAATATTTCGTCCTCATCAATATCCTCTGTGGGAGCCTAGATCTATGTTTACACAATAAATCAATCAACAAAAGTTATGAAATTCACCTCTAACATTAAAAAAATGAAATATTGTAGTAATATCAGAAAAACAATAACAAAATTTCAGAAATTTAGTTGTTGTAGTCATAAGTTGTTACTGTATTTAACATTTAACTGGTGAGGCATTGTGGGTGCCTTTCCACGGTCACCTTGGAGAGATGTAATAGGTGAAACTCGAACACATTCACCCTGGACAGAAGTTGACACAATAAATCAATCAACAAAATTTATGAAATTCACCTGTAACATTTAAAAAATGAAATATTGGAGTAATATCATAAAACAAATAATGAAATTTCAGAAATTCAGTTGTTGTAGTCATAAGTTGTTACTGTATTTAAAATTTACTTGGTGAGGCACTGCGGGTTCCTTTCCATGGTCACCCTGGAGAGATGTAATGGGTGAAACTCGAACACGTTCACCCTGGACAGAAGTTGACACAATAAATCAATCAAAAAAAGTTATGAAATTCATCTGTAACATTTAAAAAATGAAATATTGGAGTAATATAAAAAAAAAATAATTAAATTTTAGAAATTTAGTTGTTGTAGTCATAAGTTGTTACTATATTTAACATTTACTTGCTGAGGCACTGCGGATGCCTTGCCACAGTCACCTTGGAGAGATGTGTTAGGTCAAACTCAGACACGTTCACCCTGGACATATGTTGACACAATAAATCAATCAAAAAAAGTTATGAAATCCACCTGTGACATTTAAAAAATGAAATATTGGAGTAATATCAGAAAAAAAAAAATGAAATTTCACAAATTTAGTTGTTGTAGTCATAAGTTGTTACTATATTTAACATTTACCTGCTAAGGCACTGCGGGTTCCTTGCCACGGTCACCCTGGAGATATGTATTGGGTGAAACTCAGACACGTTCACCTTGGACAGATGTTGACACAATAAATCAATCAATAAAAGTTAGGAAATTCACCTGTAACATTAAGAAATTGAAATATTGCAGTTATAATAGAAAAAAAAATAAAAAATGAAATTTATGAAATTTAGTTGTTGTAGTCATAATTTTTTACTATATTTAACATTTACCTGCTGAGGTGAAGTGGGTTCTTTTCCACGGTCACCCTCTCCATCTATTTGATTTAAGTTGCAATCGATCAACAACTCTTCACCTAGAACTATTGTTTTTGTTGCACATACAAATATACGATTTCCTTCACGTGCCTCAAATATGCAATTTGGTTTCTTACTTGTTGTCACTTGTTGTCTACTATTTATAAAGCCTGCAATGTTTCGAGTAGCTTTTGGCCTTCCATCAATATACATAGTTGCCCCTTTATTTTGATTGTTATCTAGTAGTTGTATATAATTTGCGGCAACTCCGTATCTCTGCATACTTTGCGTATATCGGACCAACATCAATCAGTGATTGTATTTGTATAATGGTCCGACATACTCCATCAATTCAGTTACAGTGCCATAGCCGACCTTTATTCCATCCATGGAAAATAACCGCAATCCATGTAAGGACGAAGGAGCAATGCGATACATCCTCCCACCGATGAAGAAATCTGTTTCCACTTTAGGTAGCTCCTTAGGTGCCCATCATTGCACTAGATGTTTATACCTCAAGGGAAACTCAATGTCATCTATGCTCTCAGCATCATAATTACACGACCCTCCGTTGGCAATAAAAAATTCCATGTGAGTATGAAATCTTTTCCTTACCTTTTCCAACCTAGTTGATCTAGAACCGGTAAATCTAGTACAACACGTCTCACTTTCAACCTCACTTACTATATATTTATCATTACTCGAGGAAGATAGATCCAACAGGTACCTATTTGGTGGTACCTACAATCGTTGAAACAATAAGATAATTTATCGTGCCAATATACATTTTTTGGTAGTTTCATATAGTTTCAATATAGTTTCATAAAGTTGCGTAAAGTTGCATAAGTTCCATAAAGTTATTGAAGTTGCATAAGTTGCGTAAAGTTGCATAAGTTGAATGTTGCATAGTTGCATACAAAATTGTCACAATATAGTTGCATAAGTTGCATATAGTTGCATAAGTTGCAATATAGTTGCATATAGTTGCATTTGACCACTCACCAATATTTGAGAATATAGTTGCAATATAGGTGCATAAGTTGCAATATGGTTGCAATATAGTTGCATTTGGAACCATTGGTACGTTTACATAAGGTTTTTAGGTCCTATTTAAATATTCTTAGGATTGTTGCATTATAGTTGCATAAGTTGCATATAGTTGCAATATAGTAGCATAAGTTGCATGTAGTTGCAATATAGTCGCATAAGTTGCAATATAGTCACAACATGTCTCACTTTCAACATAGTTGCATATAGTTTCATTTAGTTGCATAAAGTTGAAATTGCCACACCTATCCGTCATAAAGTTGTATAAAGTTGAAATTGTCACACCTAGTTGCATATAGTTGCAATATAGTTGCATAAAGTTACATAAGTTGCATGTTGCATAGTTGCATATAGTTGCATACAAAATTGTTGCAATATAGTTTCATAAGTTGCAATATAGTTGCATATAGTTGCATAAGTTGCAATATAGTTGCATTTGACCACTCACCAATATTTGAGAATATAGTTGCAATATAGTTGCATTTGGAACCATTGGTACATTTATATAAGGTTTTTAGGTCCTATTTAAATCTTCGTAGGATTGTCTAGGGGAAGAAAGTTGCATTGTTGCATAAAGTTGCATGTTGCATAAAGTTGTGTAAAGTTGCAGGTCCAAGTGCTGAAATCATGGCCTTCCTATTAAGTTTTGAAAAAGTTCATAAGAAGCCCAATCTTTTGAAATGGCTCAATGCCCCCATACCGAAGTGGCCCATTATCCTTGTTTCAGAATTCTCAGGGGGCTTACATTCAAAGTATTGCTATTAGATGGAGTTTAAAAAGTGGTAGGATGGATTTGTAATGGCCCAAAGTTCAAGAATGGGTTGAAGTTAAATTTGTCCCTAATGTTCAAACATGGTCCAAATATTGGAAGGGGTCTAATGACCTAGTCCATAAATGTCTCGAGCAACTATAAGAGGGTGAATGGCACAAAGTTTGAATTTGCATGATGGGTGATGTTTTAGAGTTTCCAATGGAGTTAAGTTCGAAGTATGGATGTTGGGAAAAGTTTAAAAAGTGGCCAATGAGTTTCCTACTTTGTAGATGTTAGGGTTTGTAGGGCCCAAACAAGGGAGTGTTAAGCACTATAGATATTTGATATACATGAGTTTTTACAACAATAATACTCTGTAGGGTTGGTGTCATTTTTTTCCTCTTACTTAAAATTTCTTAAATGGGTATTTCAAAAATCACTAGGAGTGTGAGGAATATGGAAAATAGAATTGGATATATAATGTGTTGGATGTAAGCGACACAAAAGAGTTAAGTTGTTGCACTATTTCCCTAAACCTTATATTTGACTTCACACTTTACAACCATGTAGAGTTCTGACATAACTTTGTAGCGTATCCCTTTTACAGTCATACTTACATACCAGAATATGTTCTCTCAGAATAGTCGTGTTGTATGTTTTGTTTATTTGGCAATCTGTAGTGTTCTTGCTATGCTGTTTCGCTGGCTTCCTAGAAGCTTAGTTGTGATACTATGATGGGGATTTCTTTCATTGGGATATGTTTTGACTCCGGGTACCAAGCTGGTGAGGCCTTATACAAAAGGGGAAGATTGTGACTTTGTCATGAAATTGGGGTAGGCAGATACCATTGAATCAAATAGTTTGTACAAAGCTGTAATGTGTTATCTAGCTATACACCTGAAACTCCAAACCACCCTAAACTATTGATTTTTCTCATTGGTTGCTGTAATTAGCCTAGAGTTTCTATCTTTTGTCTCTTCTTTATCCCAGTCAGATTTCTTGGTACCTAAGTATTGCATGGCTGATATTTTTTTTCATTGGAGAGGCCTTCTACAAGAGGAGCAGATTGTCACTTTGCCACAAAAATGTTCCATGTAGATACCTTTGGAACCAAATGGTGTTTACAAAGATGTATTGTATCATCCAAATATTCACCCCAAACCTGAAGCCATAAACCACTGAGATTTTTAGTGGTTTTCCTCATCCTCCTCAAGTTCAAATATTTTGTCTCTTCTTTTCTTTTGAAGCCCTAAACCTTTGATTACTAAGGGAGTGCACTTTCTTATGTACGAAAGAATTTAAATGTGAAAAACTAGATGTAGAGGATAAAAAAGGTTAGCTTAGTAGAAAAGCTTTTGAGGCAAGCTTGAATTGATAATGGGAGTGAAATGTTTTATATAACAAAAACTGTAGTTGAAAAACAACAAATTGTGGAGAATAGGGAACATGTTTTGATCCTTGAGTTTGCTTCATTTTTAATTCTTGAGTTTAGCGTTTGTTAGGAGTTTCCCTATCTTTAAACTTTCTCTCATTGTGGACCCTAGACTTTGCAAAACCATCAAAATTTGATAGAACAAGAGACACGCATTCAAATATTTGAAAGAGTTGGGAAATGCTTTTCTATTTTTTGTGAGAATGGTAGCTGTTTGGATTTTGGAAAGCTCCTAGGCTATTTCAGGGTCATTTTTTGTCTATTCCTATTTCAAAAATATTTCAGGTGCTATGAAATCTTACATGCACTCATATATGGAATTAACAATGTTAAATTTGTAATTATTGTAGAGAGCAACAGTAATGGTGTGCCTAAATGTTCTCATATCTGCCTTTTTGGTATAATAACATTTATAGGTTTTGTCTTAGGTTTAGGGAACAAGGTAGAGTATTCTCAAGAAATGAGGTGAGAGCATTTCAGATTGGACCTGGTGGATTATTTTTCACTAGCGATGGAAAGGGTGAACTCAAAGTATGGAAATTGGCTAACCAGACACTATGAGAGGCCAACACAACTCTTCAAAATTTATGTTGTAATCAGTGGCCTCAGTTTGAGATGATACTATGGTTGTGTCTTAATGCAAAAGTGACCCTCACTCATATATCCCACATGTGCAACTCGTTATGTACTCCTCTCTCAACACTCTAAATACAATTAATCTGCGATGATACTATGAGTAACATGGAGGGATAAAACCCCTAGGTGGAAAGTAGGTGAGCCCTAGGGTACAGGATTGTACCCGCCAGTTTGGTGTTTATGTTGGTGGATGTTCTCTATGGTATTTGTTTGAATTAATTTCTTGTGTTTTCATGTGATCACCCAATATTGACATTGTGCTAACACAAAACAATTCTCCATTCCATCTGTTCCATTATTTATTTGTTATGTGTCTAGGCAACAATAGTACGAAATAATAGACAAAATCAACCCATTAAAGGATGGAATGGAAGACATCTCAACAATTTAGAACTATCACAAAAAATTGAATTTCACTTCTATAACAGTCCAGACACTAGCAACAGTCATAGCCATTCTGTGTTTCATGACCATGTGAAAAAATATCATTTGTATTATTCATTTCCCACCTATGCAACAGGTTTCACTTATATTTTCTGCCACCTTCCCTCTATACATTGAGATTTTTTTAAAAGTAAGGTTATATATATGAAGGTCTACATGGGTGGCATGGTGATATATCTTGAATCGAGAAAATCAATGATAAAAAAATGATTAAAAAATGGCACGTCACAATGATATTTTGTTAAAATTAAGGTTATATATATGAAGGTCTACATGGGTGGCATGGTGATATATCTTGAATCAGGAAAATCAATGATTAAAAAATGGCATGCGAGGGCACCCACTAAGGCTCAATTCCCTTAGAGGCACAAATAAGAAATTGAAGCAAGGAGCACTCATTAATATAATATCGTCTTTGAAATAAGACTAAACCCTCTTATTGTAACATCTAAAGAAGGTGTTCGTGTTGAGTATCTTTCACTCCAAAGTGTTATTTTCACTAATACAACTAGGCAGGCTTGTGCACAACCTCTTTGGGCAAGTTGTAATGTTTTTCTTGAGTTTAAACCAAGCACTTAAAAAAAGTACAAAGGGATTTTGTTGATTTTAGAAATGTGTTTTTCTATCATGTGTAATTTATACCCAAATATTTGCATTGGCATTTCCATAATGACTTTATAAGGAATTCATCAAAATTACCAAGGGTTTGTTATCATGTTAGTTTTGTTCACTTGTGACACTTAGTGCTTTGTGCCAATGAAATCACAAATCATGTTATAATGTACTTTATAAGTTCAAAATCATGGAGGACAATAGTCAAATCTTAATTTGACCAAAATGGAGCATCACGTGCCCTCATTCATGGGGCATGCAACAATATAGGGAATCCTTCAAAGGCCCATGAAATTTTTGTTACACTAAGAAGGAATCAAATTTTGTGGCTCATTGATTTCCATGATCACTTTAGAAGCTATTTTAATCAACCTTGAAATCCCATATCATTCAAATTTCTTCTCTTAATGAAAGGGCTACATGGCCATACCTGGTGTATGGCTCAGTTGCCCTCAAATCTTTCTCTAAGGAAAAAATTCCAGGCCATATGGGCCTAGACTTTTGTCCTTAGAGAAAGATTTTAGGGCAACTGAAATTTTGAGTAAAGAACAAGGCCTGTCAAGAGAATGAGCTTATGTTCATGTTACTGAATGTGTGAAAATTCTAGCCACCGAGACTTGTGTTTGAAAATTTGTTGATGTGTTCTGTTCAAAGAATGGCTAGAAATGATTAACTATTGCAACTTATAAATCGTGTTGTCCTTTATGGATATGTCCATCTTCAGAGGTGATCTCCCAAATGTAGTTTTTGTTCCTGCTAGGTGGAGTCAAGGTGCATAGGTGGAATCAAGGTGCATAGGTGGAATCAAGGTGCATAGGTGGAATCCATGAGGTAGCATCCACCGTGGTGGGGAAACCAAGAGGAAAAGGTAGTTTATGAAGGTTATGGAACAAGATTGCAAATCCCCCATAATCTTTTTCAAGGTGATGTGTGTCCCTTGGGAAGTAATTAGTTTACAAAGCTATAAACCATTTTAAGTTTGCGACATGTTATGCTCCCATAATTGATGTTAGTCATTGATCTAAGATCAAGCATGGGGAACATGTGCACCAACAAAGTGTTGTTAGAGATGGGACCCTTGCCCATCACATCAACCTATGACAATGTGATAGGTGGAGGATTTGAGGAGAAATAGGGACTCCCTTTCTGATTGATTAATGGAAATGTTCCAAGTGGCAAAAAAAGGATGAAAAGGTATTGGTGGACCTCATTAATCAATAAAGTGAAGTGAAGAGAGATAAAGGGGCCCACGATAACCTGACTTGGCATGCAAAGAGGTAAGGTAATATGAATTGGAATACATGTATGAGGACACGAAGGACCCAACATCCATGCCAGTAGGCATGTTTCATGCCATGTTAGCTACGATGCCACATCAATAAGATAAAAACATTATTCAAAAAAATTCTGAAGACAAAATCTTATTTTGGCCATAATAGGAGAAAGGAAGCTCAAAACCTATTGAAATTTCAGGGGTATCTTTTTAGTGAGAAGGAACAAAAAATTGTGAGCAGTCACTTGCTTATTTATCTCTAGAATTCCATAAAATGGAATTGAGTGGTTCTTAATGAAAAAGGTGGTACTCACAAATAGAAGCCATGTTGATGTTTAAATTTGTCTAGTGAGTAACAAGAGTAGACATAAACAAACCTAGTGAAGCATTTGACCAAATTCCAAAGGGGTTGGAATGGAGATGCAAAAACATGCCAAAATCCTTTATTCCAAGACTATTTTTGGGGATTTTTGGGATATTTGATGGATAAAAAGGGACCTAATATCACCAAACTAGAAAAATTATACTAGTCAACATTTTGTTTCCTCGATAATTCTGATGACTTTGTTGTATTGAAGACTTTCTAGTTTTTCTCCATTTGAAAGAGCCATTTCAGATAAAAAAAATCCAAGTCTAGAGAAAGTGCAAAAAAGGGTAATGTTGAAAATTATCTATTGATGTAGAAATTGACAAGAACATCAATTTACCAATATCAAAGTTTCTATGTAGTCATAAGCATGATTATTATCTACACATGCTACAAAGTTTTTCTTAGTTATTGATATATTTTCTACTAAATATGACAAAATTTGGTCTCCATGGTTGATTGTACTAGTCACAAAAGTGCACAAATGCGGTAAACAAATGGAATCAATGAGCTTGAGATAGGAGAAATAGGTCAAACCATTTTCTCCAACTGTGTGCCCTCCTCCGGTGCAAAACTGTGTGCCCTCCTCTGCAAATCGTGTGCCCTAGCTCAAATCCATCCTCCAAATCCATGGTGGTGGGTGCGTGGAATGTGGAGCAATAGTATGGGCTCCAAATCCATAGCTGCACGCAAGTGGTGGCCATGAGTGCGTGGACTGTGGAGAAAAACTGTGGTGGACTATGCGTGGAGCAGGCTGTGCGGGAGGGGAATATAGCTTTGCTTTTTGAAATGAATTTGATTTTCATTTTTTTATATAATATATTTGTAATATATATTATATATAATATATATTATATATTATATAATATATATATAATATATATTATATATTATATATATTATGTATAATATATTATAAGTTACGCCCCTTAGCTATCTCTTCTAAGATGAGATATTGATGCTACCAGTGTCAAATATTACAATTAGAGGCTCCTTCTTAAGTTAGATATCAACAGAGAATAACTTTTTGAGCTTGATATGACCACGATGCATCATTTGCATCAGAAAAATGTTATGTCACACTATTAAGAACTGATATTTATTTGTATTCTTGATTTGATTCACTTTAATTTTGGTTCTTATATAGATGTAGCCTCTAATTTCCATCCTCAAAATGTCCTCTTTGCTTGCAGTAATTATGGAAGGGGGCATTCTTTGTCTTAGACATTCTCTGTCTATGTTTTGGTGAGAGTTTGTCTTTCTACTATGTGGTCCCATTGAGAGTATTATATTACATGTCATCTATTGACACAATCTTCTTTCCTTGAATAGAAATATCCCAAACAAAATTAGGCTTCCTCCAATGGTCCTTAGACTAGTGTAGCTTGTCGTTTTGACAACCATATTTAAGAGCGCATATGTCCAACATATCAACTTATTTCTAAATTGGTGTTATTCATCTAACAATAGACTTGGTAACCTGCTTTGCTTCCTTTTCCATCACTTTAATCTAATGTTGAAATTTTGAGCGTTGCTAAAAAAATTCAACTCACAAAATTCCACAAATCTACACTAAAAAATGTTTCATCCCTAAGTTGAATTTGATTTCTTTGAATATCCTATTCAAACTTCCAATCCACAACAACAAATAATAATAGGCAACAAATAAAGTGTAGACACCACAAATATGTAATTGTTATATCATTTCAATAGCCTTTAGGTTAATATATAACCCTCAAAACATATTTGAAAATTATGTCAACAAACAATAGCTAAATTAGAAAAACAAATAGGTATGGAAATGCAATTTAAACATGATAAATCAACTCAATTCCATATTGTCTATTCATTAAATCAACTTGATAAATCAACAAAAAATTCACCCAAATATCAAACATGCAACATATTTGGGACAATAAACACATCTCTTTCTATTTCACATGAAAGATTATTATATTACAATGAATCAACTCATCCCAAATTAGACATGCAAAACCGTTTAGCTCATCCCAAGCATAGATTTACCTCACAAAAATTTAGCTCATCCCAAATTGAAAATGTAAAACCATTATAGATTATCGCAAGTGAAGCTTCTCATAAGGATAATGAACACCAACTAGGGAACCCCATGCTATTGAACCCTAGCTTCTCTTCATTCTCCAAAAGCTACATAAACCCAAATGAAGAATAAGAAAACAAGTGGTTACATTCTCTCTATAGTTTCTCCTCTATATTCTTGTTAATAATATTCAAGAAATGTGTGCCTCCATTTTATATAGTAAGAGAAGGAGTTAGTTACAATAAAGGTAAAGTCCCATCCCTAACCTAGGTCCATAAATCGATAATGGGCCCACAAGTGGAACACTCTACATGTGCCAAGTAGGTAGGAACATTCCAACAATTACTAGCTTTCTCACTCGACATATTTTATTACTCATAAGTACCAACTCACCCACTCATATTTTTATGCAACAAGTGCACCCCCTAGTTTAAGTGATAAAATATAAGAAAAGTGGGCTATGAAACAAATCTCCCATCATTGAGACTCTCTCACATGAATCACTCTCCCTCCAAGAAAATATCACTTGACACATTAAGTGCCCATATAGTTGAATGAGAATGGATGACAAGTTTGGAGTAACAAAAATAACTACACTCCCTCTTTGCAAGGAATGTGTTTTCCACAAAACCAATCTACTCCTCCTTTGCCTTTAACTTCCCCTCCACTAGGGGATTTAAATGAATGGTTATTTCCTATGAACACAAAGGAACAGAAAACTCAACCATTTCTCCCTTATGTACCATTAAATATCTTCATAATTTTCAAGGTGTACTTCCCTTGTTTAAGGAAGACTTCATTAGCCTCTCTACAACTTCCAATGTCCTTCATGTCAAATTCATGGGCCAAATTATTCTCACACCATATCCTAATATTTAAAATGTTTCCTGCAATGATAAACTCATCTATGCACATAAATGAGACAAATGGATCGGATCTATTAAGAAACCAAAGACAAAAATATGCACAAATATTAGGAAACCCCAACATTGGTAATAACTCATTGATATTGAAATATCAAGTACCTATTGTATTCATTGACCCATAAATGGCCTTAATTAACCTAGAAACATGGGAATATCACCTATGCACCTCAAAAACTCCATCAAGAAAACAACTCAATGAGGTTAACTCCCCTTTTCTGAGAGAATCCCTTAACAACTAAAGAAAGAATTCGATCAAAGTCAATTCCATATTTCTAAGAGAATCTTTCAACAACAAACTTGTTTTGGTACTCTTCAATACTCACATGAGCTGTAAGCATGGAATCAATCACTAGTTCCATAATAGGTTTCAAAACTATATGCTAGAAATCATAGTCCTCCTTCATGGCATCCATCGCTAGTTCCACAATAGGTTTCAAAACTATCTCCTAGACATCATACTCCTCCATCATGGCATTTCCATACTTTCTCTACACGTTCCTTCTCAAATATGGAAGGATACGCTTCCATCATGGAATCTCACCATACTTACTTTGCACGTTCCTCCTCAAAGTGGGAAGGTTTAATCACTAGAGTGCCACTATCATGCACTGGATCCCTATGTTTCACTGGATCCCTAAGTATCCTATAGAGGTCTCCTTTGTGCACACATCTAGCCAAAATATAAGGATGATCCTAGTTGAAATATTTAATGGTGCACTTCTACTCATTGAAATTAATTATACACTACAAATGTGTGATATTCCATTTCCATGTTGGCATCTTGTTCTCGATATCTATCAAAGGCCTTTCTATAAAAATTTATATGTCAGGATGATCCACTATCCACATACCAACCAACATAAAAAATGGTATTGGTTGAAAGAAAACAAACCATAGAGAGCAATCTCAAGCTTGGATACTAACTCATCCACTATAGCTATAACCTTTGCACTTCCTACCAGCTACTCTTATTGTTTATTTCCCTTCCCTTTCTTCTTCTCTAGACATTGAATGGAATAATTGCACCTTATAGTGGTACCTGGGACAAGTCACATGACTTAAATACTTCTTACCATGGTTATACGAACACGATTCTTCCTCCTTACCAATGTCAAGCAATAAACATACTACAATAATTGGAGTATCTAGGGAATCATGCCCACAACCCATGACATGTTCAAATCACTCCTCTCAAACATAAAAATGTGCTCCAATCATTAGAGCATCTAGGGCATCAAACATACAATCTATCATTGGTACAAATTGCCCCTCTCAGGAATAACAACATACTCCAATCACTAGAGAATCTAGGGCACCACATCCACAACATATCACATTCCCAAATTACCCATCCCATGCATAACAACACACCCAACGAAATCCTCCATTCTTAGCTTTATATCATAGGTGGTTTAATTTTCCACATAATTGACAAAAATTTAAGGTACAAGTCACTCCAATCATTGGAGTGTCATGGGCACCACACCCATTGACCTCTCACAAGTCTTAGTGCATATCTCAGGAATGTATAGACTCCAATCATTAAATATTTCTTGAGCATCCCACTCACTTAAATCTTTCATTCTCAACTCCCTCTAACATGTAGCTGATTTCTCCATGAAAGAGATGGAAAACTTTAGCAAAACCATTCCAATACCACATTCAAATTTGGTGTGATGCTAAAATAATTCACCTCAAAAAATGCCACAGATATCCACCATTTGGATTATATATCCTATGATTGACACATTATAATGTCATGTATGTGCTTATAATGGAATTAGTATTGATCCTAATGCTCAATATTGACATTATTACGTTGATATTGTTAAAGGTTTTGTGTGACTGTATATGAGATTAAGGGAGTATATATTAGACAAAGTTTAAAGTGTTGTATATATACAAAATGGCTAGACAATGTGTGGAATATACTAACATGCGTTTTTGAAACTCTAGACCTCCTAGATGCTCACATCAACTTCTAACAATGTGTTAACAATATTCATAGCCAAACGTTTTCTTAATTAATTATGACTCCCAAGTTTCAAAATGTACTTGACATGTCTTCATAAGTTAATGTATTCAACATCCCCAAGGAATTGTTGTGATAGATAAGTTTTCCAATTTCAATTGTTAAGATTGTGTCAGTGATCATAATGGATACACAATTAGGGCCCATGAATCATGTATTAGAGACTAAATCCTTAGATCTTCATTGTCAATTCATGGATTAGGCCCCAAGGATCATTCTTGTTGTGCTCAATATTTGAAGTTGGGCCTATAATCATC
>JASDQU010099935.1:19963-33610 GCA_032191745.1 Picea mariana
GTATATATCATTAATTGTACAAAACGTGGAAGCAACCAATTTGTTAGAGTTGTACATGTCATGGAAATCTGTCAATTTATTCTACAGGTCATTTTTCTGCTTATTTCATGAAGAATTATATCATGGTTCTTTCAGTTCTAATAATTCCAAGTTGTTCTCCTCATTTAAATCTCAGCCGTTTATATTTTAGTCATCTTTAGTTACGACCATTGTCCAATCAGATATTGGATTGATCTCGATTGTCAATCTTGTCTTGACAGAATCACTATGGGAATAGAGCATATCTCTTTATCTTCTGCGACCTCCAAATTACACTCCCAACTTCCTCCACACTCATTTTGCACCTATACTTAGAATATTTTCAATATTTTCTTTGTAGGTATGAGGTTCTTTTATTTATCTCTTCACGGCCTCCATAATGCACCCCTATGTTCTGTCAGATTCACTTTGCGCTTACACTTAGAAAATTTTTAAGTATTCCGTCATGAATCTATGAGACATCTCGAGCCGTCAGATCTCTTGTCCTCCAAGTCATCCGATCTGTGACACATGGTGACCTCCTATCCATTGGATCTATGACACGTGGTGATCTCTTGGCCATATGATTGACTCTCCATACTTAGTCATTTTCTAGATCGCATCGTGGGCCTAAGCCTTTGTTCGATCCTAACACTTAACCATTTATATAGATATCATTGTGCTTTGTGACATCTTGACACTTAGTCGTTTTCTGAGTTCTTATCATAGGTCATGGGCCTATAAAATTTTCCTAATACATATATATATGTGACCTTGTCTTTCCGATCAATTCTTGATATTTATCCATTTTTAAATATTTCACTGCACTCCGCGACATATTTTACACTTAGTTAATTTTCAAGATTTTGTCGCGGTTCCTCGGGTTTGTGGGGTTACCTCACTTCTTCCCATACCTCAATTATCTATCGTGCTCGTCACCTCCATCACATATTATGACTTATTTGATTTTCCGCATCTTACCATGGGTTCATAGATCGCGATTCTATAACCCTTCTTCACATAACCTTGATTCTTCGTTGCTCGTTACCTCCGCGATGTCTTGGGAATTAACCAATTTTAAGATCTTCCCATGGGTTCGTGGGGCTACCTAATTTCTTTCTATACCCTCTATTCTTCGTCGTGCTTCCACCTCGGTAATATTGAAATACTTAGTCGATTCCTAGATCTTCTCGTGCAGACATTGCAGTTGAGGTGTCCTCCACATGGGCTTTCGCTAATGTGGCATTCATATGAAATTACACATGTTGTTGATGAGGTTGCTACAATGATGTTGACGTGGGTGAGATGGCTCGCCGAGAATCAAGCCCTCATATTTTGATATTAACCATTGATTTCCAGATATCAATGGTTAGAATTCAATCGTCTCTAGATCCACAGTTCTTTCTCACAAAATTTCATTCCCATACGCGGGGTTCCATACCCACCCGCTTTCATTTAAACTACATAACTTCACATTTTATTTATTAATTCTTGGTATTTGTTTTCCCTTACAAATGTGGGATATATACACACACACACACACACACATGCACCATTCACATTGGTCTAAGCAATCGAGACCTTCTTTCATATATTTAACGACACACAAACGTCTTTGCACTTAGAGACTCCTCCATGCACAAGGGTATTCTCTACTCCTCATTCTTGTTCAATTCACAAGACAAAATATTTCATGCAAAAAACTTCTGTAGCAGGTCCTTAAGGCTTGGTGTTACAACCTACAACTCTAATACCAATATGTTACATCACCAACCACCAGGTTAGGGCACACTACTCCAAGAATGATCTAATACCAATATGTCATGTCCCCAACCACTAGGTTGGGGCACGCTACTACAAGAATTCTTTAATATCAATCTTTCAGATCCCCAACCCAATCTAGCACGCAAGCAATCCATAGGACCCCAAAATTTCTTTTACTCTTACTATATGTTATGATAGACTATATATTATTGGAACTCTTGATCAAGATGGTTCTATTACAAGATTATAATGTACCTAGTCTTGGGTTGGGTCATGCCACACCAATGATCGACCTCTATCATAGTTAATCGATTCCTAATCTTGGGACTCTACTCATATCTTGAATATTTTTAGTGATCGTTAAGTACCCATCCACCATTAGGACATATCACAAAAGTAACAAGACTCCTCTCAAGTATTGAGGTCGATCTCTTATAATATTTAGTAGATCAAGAAGCATGCAAGAATAAAATAAAATACATGCATTATCCAATAAATAGTCTATCTTAAAAAGAAATATATATCATTCCATGCAAAACCATATCTAGCAAGAAAATACATTGGATATGTGAATATGAGATATGATAACTAGTACATAGAAAAAATTACAGATATAAACAAAGAAACCATATAACATAGAAAAAAATTATTTTAAAGATAACAATCACCAACTGGTTCCATATCAAGGATGTTTCACCCAACCATAGACACTATTGTTCCAAGTATCAACAATAGGTCACCCCTGAGCCAGGGATATGAATCCAATGGGATGGTTCAATGGATACAGTCATCTTCCCAAACGAGTTAACACTCAATCTATCATAGGTTTCTCAACACACACAACAATCCAAAGTACATCAACCCTCTTATTTCTAGCCTACACAACCCAAGAGCATGGACCCCCTTCTATTCCATGCAGTCCCTCAAGCTTTCCATCGCCTTCCAGGGGTCCAATGATTTTGGACAAGAATCTCCATGTTGGACTCTTAGGACTCGTAGTTGTGATCAAGTATGATTCATGCCAATGCCTCTCAAGAATACATGAATTAATCTATGGTTGGAATACACCATCAACTTTCTATAACCATCAACAATGACTTCATTCCTCTATAAATCATTCTCATGTTCCCCCCCAAGGACCATAATGAAGTGTCTAATAATGAGCAACAATGAACGAGGAAGAACCAACGAACCCCCCAAAACATCTCAAAGGATAGGTTTATATATTTTCTTGGAAATCAAGAGCCAAATAACCTCTTCCCCAAGAAGCTCATGTAACCATTTCTTTCTCTCCCCTAAAATTACAAGATAGTTAAATATAAAGGTCTTGGCCCTTTTAGCCTCCTCTCTCATGGAATCATATCCCCCTATAACTCTGTCCTTTTCCATCTTGCAGCCAGTCATGTATTTTATCATTTTTAATGATCAAAGTATTATATTCCCAAGGCACTCTTGGCTCTTTTAAATTTTTAGGCACTCTAGCCTAAACATACAGGCCCACCAACCTAAGTATCATATGTACAAAACAAATTATTTAATCCGGGGATTCAAAACTGGGGTATCACAATGGAATGTGAGATGTGGTAGTGAAGAGGCACCCTTGCAGGTGAATAAAAAAGATCTTTGTGCTCCTCTACATTCTTGTCGACTTGCTTCTACTGAATATAGAGGTCTTGGGGTGAGGTTGTAGTGGTCACAATGACCTTCTATTCACCTTTTGACGAGATCGTGAAGAGGGAAAAATTTGTGGTTTGAGAGATTAATTTGCAACACTATTTTTCTGAGATCAATGAAGTGGCAGTAGTTGAAGCTACCTCCATTACCCTATAGAGATGACCTCCCAGAGTAAAAATGACACCGCAAGTTTGAGACTCATAGATAGTGTGATGATTCCACATATATGGTTTTCCTAAAAGAATATCACAGACTTCAAGTGGGGAAACATAAAATAGTACCTCATCCTTGAAGGGATTGATGTGATAGGACATGTGACACTGCGTCCTAATGTGGATGTCTCGTCCTCGGCTCAACCATCCGATGGTGTATGGTTGGGGGTGTGGCATCATTGGCATCTTCAATCTCTTGACAACCTCAACTGATATTAGGTTCTTCTGACTCTAATTGTCAATTATGAAATGCAGTGGGGTCCCCTTTACCCACATTTGTGAGTGGAAGAGGTAGCCCCCCTCCTTAGGCTCTTCTAGTTGTATTTTTGTGGTCGTGATGGTAGAAATGGTTTCTGCATTGATGATTTGTTTCCCTTTATTGTGATTTGAATTAGAGTTTGATTTAGGTTCTGATTATTTTTCTTTGAGCTTGGCCACCAATGACTATTTTGAGCAACATTCATCGGTGTTGTGCTAGGGGATTTTTTGGAACTCACACCACTTTCCAATGTCTTTCTTAGACTTCTCATCACCCTTATTAACTAGTTACTTGGGATAATTTTATTGAGATTTATTCTCCTTGATTTGTCCTTCATTTTGTGAGTTAGGGTTGCATTTTCCATGCTTCTGTTATGGCGCATTTGCAAAGATGAACTCCCTCTTACTCCACTTCTTGAATTTCTACTCAATTTTGACTGCATATCGATAAGCATCTCCCAATGAGAATATGTCCAAGAAATCCATCTATGTTTGAATGTACTTGTGCAGACCACTGCGATACTTTAAAACTAGGTGTCGCTCAAAGTCTTTGATACCCAACTTTGAGTGCAAGGTATGAAATATGCTAGTGTACTCCAACACTGTCTAGTCTATTTTCTGACGTAGATTCTTCCATCTAATGTACTAGTCATCATAGTTTTTGACATGGTAGAAATCCTCCTTGAGGGAATATTCAAAGGACATCCAAGTGGGTTCTCTCCTGAATGGAATAGATTCATCTGTGGTGTGCCTCTCCCAGTAACCTTCCCACCAAGCTCTGACACAGAGAAAGGATTTCAGGAGTGTGAAGGTGATATTTTCGCTCTTGATTTTTTTTTGGACATAGTAATAACCTTCTATCATATTCAATGAATTTTCTAGAGCATCTTCATATATCTGGCATTCAAATAAGGGGATATAAAAATTGACTTGTACCTTGAAGGGTGTTGCACCTCCAAAATGGCTACTTGTCGAAGATGCCTCAACCACCATCGACAGTCATCGAAGGATCTGAGAGAAGTTGTCCATGATCTCATTCCTCTTTTGTACAAGGGATTCCTCAAGCAACATCTTGAAAGGATCTACTGCTCCATCGTCTCTCTTTTCTTCCACCGTGGGAGGTCGCTTAGGTTGGTGAGAGCAATTATCCTTAAGAGAAATGATCTCAAGACCTAACTCTCTATACATTGACCTCATCGAGGACATGCTCTGAGGAATGGCAAGGAGTAGACTACTATGATACCACTGATCTGGATTATGCTAAAAATGAAATGAGATGCAAATAAAAATATAGCAGGAACACATAAATACAGTGAAACCCAAATTCTATTAATGAATAAAATAACAAAACACTGTAGAACACAAACTGGATAGAATGGGGTAGCTTATCTATGAAGAGAAAGAGATGTTAGCTACACTTCATTCAAAAAAAGCTTTACATCACACTCCATTGCATGCTTAAAGGACCTGCTTCACCTCGATTATATATGAGAGAGTGAGAGGAGAATAATTCCCATGATGCATGTGGGATAAATTGGTCTAAGTTTACAAAATGCCATAGGCATGTAAAACACTAGGATTTCATGTGAGGTNAAATATGCTAGTGTACTCCAACACTGTCTAGTCTATTTTCTGACGTAGATTCTTCCATCTAATGTACTAGTCATCATAGTTTCTGACATGGTAGAAATCCTCCTTGAGGGAATATTCAAAGGACACCCAAGTGGGTTCTCTCCTGAATGGAATAGATTCATCTATAGTGTGCCTCTCCCAGTAACCTTCCCACCAAGCTCTGACACAGAGAAAGGATTTCAGGAGTGTGAAGGTGATATTTTCGCTCTTGACTTTTTTTTGGACATAGTAATAACCTTCTATCATATTCAATGAATTTTCTAGAGCATCTTCATATATCTGGCATTCAAATAAGGGGATATAAAAATTGACTTGTACCTTGAAGGGTGTTGCACCTCCAAAATGGCTACTTGTCGAAGATGCCTCAACCACCATAGATAGTCATCGAAGGATCTGAGAGAAGTTGTCCATGATCTCATTCCTCTTTTGTACAAGGGATTCCTCAAGCAACATCTTGAAAGGATCTACTGCTCCATCGTCTCTCTTTTCTTCCACCATGGGAGGTCGCTTAGGTTGGTGAGAGAAATTATCCTTAAGAGAAATTATCTCAAGACCTAACTCTCTATACATTGACCTCATCGAGGACATGCTCTGAGGAATGACAAGGAGTAGACTACTATGATACCACTGATCTGGATTATGCTAAAAATGAAATGAGATGCAAATAAAAATATAGCAGAAACACATAAATACAGTGAAACCCAAATTCTATTAATGAATAAAATAACAAAACACTGTAGAACACAAACTGGATAGAATGGGGTAGCTTATCTCTGAAGAGAAAGAGATGTTGGCTACACTTCATTCAAAAAAAGCTTTACATCACACTCCATTGCATGCTTAAAGGACCTGCTTCACCTCGATTATATATGAGAGAGTGAGAGGAGAATAATTCCCATGATGCATGTGGGATAAATTGGTCTAAGTTTACAAAATGCCACAGGCATGTAAAACACTAGGATTTCATGTGAGGTCACCCATCCCAGTACTAATCTATCCCAAGCACACTTAAATGTGGAGTTATAATGGGATCTGATGCATTAAAACTGTAGGCATTACATTACATTACACATGGATATGGCATGACATTACATTCCTCAACAAAAGGGTGAATATCATGGTTTATCAAAACTACATGCTCAGAAATGTTGATTCAGTGGAGAAGGTGGATGGCCACCAAGATACACTTGTATCACAATATGTGGTTATAGTATCTTGGCCCTATTCTAGAACCTTTGGTATGATTAGTGATTGATTCCAAGACTGCAACAAACTAATATTTGCTAAGGCAATTTTAGTTGCGATTCAAAGGGAGAAGCTTGGTGTTGGTGCAAACATTTTCCTCCCAAAGAGGGATTATTATAATTTAGGTTGCTTTGATTTTTTTTACACCATGATAGAGGTGTGATTCATCTAATGTGGGTGCGTGGTGAATCCCTATCCCCTTATTGTATTCAAGGCTATTTTAGTTGGTTGACATTTGGAGAGCTACTAAGGTGGATGCTTGTTTTCAAGATATGTACTAGAAGAGGTGAACTTATGTGGTAGTTCAAATCTTCTTTTACATGGATGCATGTTGAGGAGAATGGGTTATAATAATAAGAGGTGGAGCTATATTGTAGAGGAATTATAGGAAATAGGAGGAAGGTTTCTTGGCCACAAGATCATTGAGACCATATGGCACACTATAGGAGGCTAAGAGATTGGCTTGAGGGAGTATTTCTTGGAGGGAAGACCACTTGGAAGTTGTTTTGGACATAATTCACACATGTGGAGGAGGAACATTAGATCTTGGAGTNGGAGCTATATTGTAGAGGAATTATAGGAAATAGGAGGAAGGGTTCTTGGCCACAAGATCATTGAGACCATATGGCACACTATAGGAGGCTAAGAGATTGGCTTGAGGGAGTATTTCTTGGAGGGAACACCACTTGGAAGTTGTTTTGGACATAATGCACACATGTGGAGGAGGAACATTAGATCTTGGAGTCTTTCTTGAAGAGTGTGCAGATTTGAGATGAGGTGTGCTTAACATGTGGAGATTTAGGTTCAAGAGAGAACCACTTTAGAGGTAGAGTCCAACCACCTGGTGGCATATGTACACCTTGGAGATGAGAGCTCCTCTTGTGGACCTACTCCAATGGATTAAATTAGGTTGTGTCTAGAATTAGTCCACTTTATATTGTTAACCTCCCTCACCTATGTTATATAAAAGGAGGAGAATGTCTTTGTATAACAATTTTCATTATATCATTTGTATCTTCTTGATGTACTGGTCTTGTATTATGTGTGCTCATGTGATAAAAGAGTTGAAAGGCTTAGGTGAAAACTTGAAGCACTATGGTTGAAGTATTGTTGTGAGAAATACCTAGGTTTTGTGGCATGAAACCATAGAGAATACTTGGAGCACTTAATGCTAGTGGCGCTTGGGTGATGCAAGCTTGTGAATATTTTTTAAGACTTGTGTGATGCAAGTGTGAGATCTAAGGGTGGAATTGTTGGTGTAATGCTAACTTGTTATAAATCCTTAGGTGAAATTAGGAGAGCTTGGTGATATTCCTTTCTAACTCGTGGTATGCTAGTTAACGTTTGTTATTGATGGTGGATGTACTAACTAGTGTTTGGTAGCAACTAGAAAGTCCTTGCTTGGGATAACATGAGGTATTGCAACTTTATCTTCATTTGTGTAATATATGAAGTGTAGTGTTTTTTCCCTAAATTTATACATTGTAGATCTAAAAGTTAGACTTTGGTCTCTCCTTGTTAAGAGTAGTTTCAAGGATGTCTGAATGAGATAGTTTGTTGGGACATGTGAGATAAAATGTTATGTGTTTTAGCATTCCTAAATTAAACTAGAAATTAGATTTAGTTTTGTTACATATATGTTGTTATAAAAGTGATTTTCAAATCTATGTATTGGTTGATATTTTTACCTTAAAGTTATGATATTAATCTCTTCTTCAAGCACATTTTTAGTGTCCATATTCTTGAGCTTTCATAGAGAAAATGTTAGAAAAAATTGAAGCATTTGTTGTTGTAATAAATATATCAAGTTCAGTCATAAGGCTTAAAGTTGTATGATATATATCGAAGTAATTTCAAGGAAATGAGGTGGAATTTATGAATCTATTTTAAAGGAAATATTTCTAAAATTTCCATAAGGATTACATCATATCCCCTCATAAGAATAACTTCCTTCACCCCTAGCAAAGATTAGATATGAATAAACTTGGCTTCGGGCTTAGTAGAAATATATGCGACATAATCTTCTGAACAACAAAATTGCAAGTTAAGAACCTCATGACAAATGATTAAGTGTATGTAATGCATATGGACCTCAATGCATTTGGTACATTGGTACTTAATTGGATTGTGGGAAACATGGATGGCACTCTAATTTTTTCACTAAAGAGTGATAGGTGGATACTATGAAAAATCAAACTCTACATGCAGTTGTTGAATTCAAAAATCTTCTCAATTACCATTAACAACTCTTATGTACTATGCTTCTATAGAAGAAATGGAAATAACGTGTTTCTTCTTGTTGGACCAAGTGACAAGATCCTAACCAAGGTGGAAAATATATCTGAAAGTAGACTTCTAAACATAAATGACACTTGCTTAATTTGAGTTTGTAGAAACACTAACAAAGTAGATCCCCCTGCAATATACTTGGTGCCAAACTAATAAGTATCCTCAAGGGGATGAAGCATGCACTTTTCTACCTTCTAATGTCTCTTATGGGGATTACACATGAAGCAAGAGACTAAACCAACAACAAAAAGGAAATGTTTGGTTAGGTATGGGTCATGTAGAGAAAACTTCCTACCAACTTTCTATACAAAGAAGGATCAAACTTAGGTGTTGAACACTTGGYAGAAAGTATGACACCTAATTAAAAAGGAGTGGGGGTGGACATGCAATATTCCATGTGAAAAATTAAGGAGGTTAACGACATACTTTTTTATGAAAAAAAGTATTCCCTTCTTGGATTGTTGGACTTGAAAACCAAGGAAGAAAAGAAGAGGGCCTAAGTCGAACATATCAAATTGGGTCATAAGACTAGACATAACATGGTTGATTTGTTTRTTATCGCTCCCATTTATACTTAGTTCATTGACATAAAACACAAGGACCATGATTTCTTGATTAGCATGTTCGTTTTAGACATTGGGATCTAAGTGACACCTTGAAAAACTAGAACCAAGGAAATTTTCCATTTTCTCATACCAAGCTCAAGGATATTTCTTAAGACCACAAAGTGACTTCTTGATGTAGAAAATAAGGGAGGAGTCACTCTAAAAAAAACTAGGAGGTTTTTCCGCATAGATCTCTTCATTCAAGTCCCCATGCATAAATGCATCTTTTTATGTCCATCTAATGCACCTCCAGACCCAGTGAAGCAACAAGTGAAAGAACAAGTTGGACTAAATCCATGTTTGCAGCAAGTGCAAAGGAGAAACCTTTGACAATAAGGTGATATTGAATTTGTCAACAATTCCATTTGTTGAAAAGTTAGGTTAGTAGACCCACTTATAACAAACAAGTTTGTGACCTTCAAGGAGAAGAGGAAGATTCCACATGCCATTCTTCAATACAGAATGCATTTCCTCATCCATAGCTTATTCTTTTTCGATATTTCCACATACTTATTTCTAATTTTAAGGATATTAAGTCTTAGTTGCTTAGCCATAAGAGTTGAACCAACTATACATAACTCATAACAAGTCTTGCGAAGATCATTCATATTACTAATTGAAATATGAACAACTTCCCTTTTCTTTTGGACCCATTTTGAAAGTGTATAGTTGGATATGCAAGATCAATAGATTGAATTGGGGGATAAAGAGGAGCAAGTGGCTCCTCTACATGCTCATTATCTTAAAAAAGAAGGATCATCATTCAAAAAAGACACAAGTGATTTCTATTAATTACATGCTTAAATTTATTTTCAAGAAGTGCTTTAAAGGCTACAAAAATCATGAAAACATCACTTTTTTGGGTTAAGAAAGTAAACCCATGTGTGCCAAATGAAATTATCAATAAATGTTAGAAGACAATGTGCATGATAAAAGGTGGGAGTGACAAATGGATCACTAATATCACTGTGAAAAACTTTAATGGTGCATGTGATCACCATTATTTCCCTAATGGAAATTTGTCTCTATGATGTTTACCAAGTTCACAACCACAAAACACACCTATATTGCAATAGACAAGAGTGAGGCCATGCACCTATAGTTCTTGGAAAGCCTATGCAAGTAATAGTCATTCAAATTACCAAAACTCTCTCGCCAAATATTTCTCCATTTCATCAACATGAGAGATGAAGACATTGGTAGGTGATTAGGGAACAGGGATACCAAACTTATACAACCTTGGAGAGTCATCGGCCCATCGAGAAGAAATTATATGAATGACTAAATTGGTAAATTGAAAAAAAATTGGCTCATAGGAAGGGAACATTTAATACATTATTGATTTGTCAAATCTATAAATCTATGGTTCTTGTTCCTATAACATCTAATGGGGAACTTTCACCAATAAAAATTTGTTGGGTAGCACAATATTCAATGACAGAAAACAAAGTCCTATTGTTGGCCATAAAATGAGAGCCCCTTGTTCTAAAGTCCACTCATTATCAACAATAAATGTGTTGTAGAAAAAAGTACAAGAGGTTTAGAGGTAGAAGAAGAATATGAGGAAGAACCAAACTTAATGCTAAATTTCCTACTTGTTTCCTTTGACACTTGCATATTATTCCAACAATGAATCAAGAGTGAACAAGTCCAAGTAGGCATCTTCTCGTTTGATTTTGATCCCTTTTTATAATTTGGAGAAGTAGGCACTAAAGATTATTTTGTACTTTTTAATGGCTTTGATCATTTCCATTGCTTCTTGAAAGGATTGGGATCCTTGTTGTTTTGAAACATCAAGGACTTATGTTTTGAACATTTGTCAAGAGTGCCAATGTGCAAGAGCTTATATTTCTATTTGGTTAATTGCTCACAAAAAATATTCAAAATAAGGTATGGAATAGTAAGCACCTAACACATCTTGTAGAGTAAAAAGTAGAAACACACACACACACACACAAACACACAAACAATTGCGATTTTAACATGTAAATAACATAAAGAATGACTTGATCGCTAGGATTAGTGATGCCACAATCATTAAGTTGAATACTCAATAGCTTGAATTTGAAGATTTAATCTTCAATTCGTGAGAAATATGTCTAATTAAGTGAAATTAAACAATTTTCCAATTGATGGGTGTGAATTCAGTTGGTTTCGCCAAATAACTACACAAATTCAAATCATGCTTATGGTGGTGTATCAAGGTGTTGAATATGAATTTACAAATCATCATATGTGGACACATTCCAATAAATTCTTCTTTAGTATTTATGTTTAGACATTTGGGAGCCCCTCATTATCCATGTTGGGTTAATCTTGATTCGGTCATAGAGTCATTTATTTGGTCATTGTTGGGTTTACCATTAGTGGTTTACGGGTGCATGGTATTGTGTAACCCATGGTATTTGATGTGAGTCTTTGCCTGGATATCTCCACACCATGCATGTCTTCGCATGGCTATCTTCACTAAATGCAAATCTTTGCATGGCTATATTGAGGCCATGCATGTCTTTGCATTGTAATCTAATTCTGGTAAAAGAATTAGGGTTGTCATTGATTAAGCCTATTTAATGGCTTACGATACTCCATTATAAGAAGCCTCAAGTGGGTGGTGTTGGCTTGGCTTGGCCGGCTTGTTCAAGGTTAATATATATCTATGGAGGTGTTGGTTCTCCCACTTAAGGGTTTCCAGGATAAATATTGGCTCTATGTGCATGCTTTCTTGTTGTGTTATTTCTCTCCCAGTTTTTAACAATCCATGGGTGTCGAAACTATCCACACTATGATCCAATAAAGGCTTTTACTTTTAAGTACGTTGGGCCTTTCACGAGTAATAGTTTGTTCTTGTAAAGTGGATCTCTCAAGGGTTAGTATCCATTTTACAAATTATAAATAAGAAATTTGAATCAACTAGAACATATCACACCACTACGTAGAGATCAAAAAATGATTTAAATTCAAAAGAATGGCATTCAAAATAGATTTGTTTATGAGAAAATTATGCCCTTCAGAAATCTCCAAAATGGGGTATGATCTTGGTCCAATCTGAAAACTATAAAAGTTGTAGAATAAATGGTAGAATTTGCAATAAATATTTGGACTTGTGCATAAATCTAAAAGGGTTGTCAATTGGGTCTAGCCCAAGTGGTTGTGTGATGGAGTGCTATCTTCCCCCCCAATTTCTATTCCCATAAGTGACATGCCAAATCTTTGAAATTATATAGAATCTAGTTTACCTTGGGTACCATCCTTGGAATGAGGGGAAGTGTCTGGTGGGTTTCCCCAAAAAATGCATTACATGAAAAAATTAAAAAACAATACACACACACACACAAAACATATTTTAATATATAAAAACTCATCCAATTCACTTCAATATACATGCATGGTTCAATATTCAGTTAGGGAAACTTTTTCACTTTCAGGTACTCAACATACACTCTTTCGAGAGAACCAATTCACTAAGCATAGATTAATTGAATGCAAAAACCTTAGCTGAAACTAGAAAGGTGTTCCAAGGGTGATGATGTAGCACTGATTTGACACTAAGGTGGCACTACTGACTAGGTAGAAAGCATTGATGTGGCACTACTAATTGAGTGTTGAACTAGTAGATGGGTCCCAAGGGCGATGATGCAACACTGGCATGAAACTAAGGTGGCACTGTTGACTAGGCAAAAGGGTGTTGATATGGCACTGCTAATTGGGTAAAATTATCTCTTTGATTATGAAAAAAATGTTGAGTGGATTTTATATCTTGCTATGGAAACTTCTGCAAGGTCCCCTTGGTGATGTGATAGCAAGTCAAAGTGCCACACGAGAAGTGTGGTAGAGTTGTTGTCTCTATGTGGAAAATATTCTATTAGTGGTAAGGGGCCATGTGGGTTGTGGCCTTTTCTTCAAAGGAGAGTTGCATGGGAAACTTGATCTTGAAGGGTGGAGTGGGAGAG
>JASDQU010099935.1:44446-82640 GCA_032191745.1 Picea mariana
AGAAATTTGTACTCTCCAATGTTTTTCATTATGCAGTAGATCTAGTTGTTTCTTAGAAATTTGAAGAGGCTATAAAAAAAAAAAAATACGCATGCTAGATAAATAGTAACATATATCTCAATATAAATTTTCAATGTGTGCTTTCTCATGAATAAGATAAAGGATTACAAGGAAATCAAAGAACCTTTGACATAAACTTTGGTTTTGAGTTTTTTTTCATATACATCCAACATGATGAATTACATTTGATGTGAAAGACAATAAGTTATATTACAATGTGGAACTAGGGTTTGTATTCAGATTTGGCAAGTCAAGGAAGAAATTCAACTTGGGGATTACTTGAATGACTCACTCTCTGAAGCAAATTTTTGTCTCATATCCTAATCAGACTTCCCTAGTGAAGAAGTTGGTTGGTGATAATGGGTGTGTGTTGGGGGGTTATTTTGATTCTTCTTCTCAAACTCTATCCCTTAAGAACATAGTGGTTTATGTAGACTTCTCAAGTTTTATGACTTCTGTTATTAGAGCTATCAATGGATGTTGGCTTGAGGTTAATCCTTGGGTCGAGGATATGCAGAAGGAAGTGTTGGAATCAATGTACACTCTAACAATGTTGATGTGAAAAATAATGTGGAGTCTCAATGCAAAAAATCCATTGATCCATCAAATTTGGGGTGTGATCATCATTATGAAGGTGAATTTTCGACTGCACATGTGGTGGTTCAATAGTCTAAGAAGACTAATTCTCCATCAGAGAAGGTTTGTGGTGACAGGTTTGGGAGGTGTGGACTTGATCTTGATTCTTTGGTTGGGTGTATGGTTACTCCTGAAAGGATTGGAGGGGTAAAGAACTCTCTGAAGGTATTGAAGTGGAAAGAGAAATGGGTTATGTTGGTCATTAGGGAATACTTGAGGGTCAAACAAATTATGTAATACACATGCACGAATTTCATCAGAAATTCCTAGACATACACTTTTTTATGGATTCACTTAATGAATTGATTCAATGTCATTGAGATCTTGTTATTGGTAATGGGAATATTTTCTAGGTTTTGACATGAGGATGGTTAGGATTCATATTCAAGACTATAAAGGATGCATCAATGATTTTGGGAGGCAAATGGTTCAAGGATTCATCCTTTATTTCACTGAATGTAAGCCCTAGAAAAAGACACATGTTATGTATAAAACCCCTTATTAAGCCCCTAGATATTGAATTATTACAATTCTAGAGTTATATTAGTATGTCGACTAGAACCCTTAAATGTACCCTTTCATTATAGTTGTACCCTTTGTCTCCTATATATATACCAAGGAGACATAGTCTTAGGAGGATCGTATCCCATCTCATATTTTATTCTAAATTAGATATATTGTAAAAGGAGGTTTCCCCCTTGAAGTGGACTGTATTCATTAAATTTGATCATTTTTAAGGCATTGGATCATAACAATTGGTATCAGAGCTCACGATCCTAGGGTTTCTCTCCTCCAACTCAGGCACCTTGGAATTTTCACTATAATTTTTTTATGGGACATTTCATATCGTGAAATGTTGAGGAGACCCAGGTGAAATATCAAGTTACAGGTGGTAACAATTTCAAGGTATTTTTCCTTATCATTTCAGAGATATGGCCTATGGAATATAGGGTTTTTGACTCATCTTGAATTCAAATTTAAATGAGTTATCTTGGAATTTTCACTATAACTATTTTTCTGGGAATTTTCAGGTAGTGAAATTTTGTGGAGACTCAGGATACATTTCATAGTGCATGTGGTAAAAATTTCATTTTTTTCCCCTACAATTTTGGAGAAATAGTCCATGAAAGACGAGGCTTGTGACTCATCTTGAAATCAATTTTAAAAGATTAATCTTGGAATTTTTGTTGTAACTTATTTTATGTGATGTTTCAGACTCTAAGATTTTCATAATCATGAGGAGACATAGTGAGTTACATGTGGCCAAATTTTCATATTTTGAATCATTACAATTTGTGAGATATATTTGGTGAAAGTTGAGGATTTTTACTAATCCTGAAATTAGTCTTAAACAATTCATTTTGGTATTTGTGCTATAACCTTTTATCAGTAAAGGTTCATAGTGTGAAATTTTCAAGAGTTTAAAAAGTCATATCAGAGTACTATAGGCCGAAATTTCAGACTTGGAAGAGTTCAAACTTCAGAGATATATAAGGACAAAGGTCAGTTATCCATACATACTCCAAATTAAGGGTTTTTGGTGATTCAAAAATTGTGATAAAGAGAAAATAGAGGATTATTATTATTTTCATCCCACATGGGTCTAAATAAATGTCCATAAATCTCACACATGACGTTGGAAGAAAATAAATATTTCAAAAAAAGACTATCCCAATTAAAGAACCAAGTTGATGAACTAAATGTTAGTATGTTGAAACAAGTGTATTTAACACATTCTTAGGAATATCTCAAAAGAGAACTGGAATATCAAATGAAAAATAATATGGATGAAAGTAAGAGTGAAATGGAAAATAAGATAGATGAAATGGAAAAGAAGATGGATAAAATAAGAATGAAATTAAGGAAGAATTACAAAAATCCATGAAGTCTATAGAAGCCATGTTCTTACAAGGGATCCCTAAACGAGATATGGAGATCCAAGGAAATCATGAAAATAACAAGAGTAATGGTGTTGAGACTCAATCACATATGGGGAGTATTTTATCACAATTGGAGAGCACCGATACTGAATTTCAGAATTATTCATCACTTCAAAATCTAGAAGATCAAGGCTTCAAGTCAACACCAAGGAAATACTTCATTCCAAAGATTGATATGAGGAAGTTTGATGGTAAATATCCTATTACATTTATATTCTAGATGGAGCAATACTTTGATCTACACCAAATGCCAAGCTTACAAAATGTACCTATTGCATCCTTGTATTTAGAAAATGATCAATTTGTTTGATATCAATGGCTTTGTGAAAGAAAAAATAATTCTATTATCTCTTGGTCCATTTTTACGAATGAATTGATATCACATTATGGGAATATTAAGAGCAATACATTCTTTAGTCAATTGATAAATCTTTTGCAAAAAGACCCAATTACAAAACACATTCAACAATTCCAAAATCTTGATCTCAAGGTAAAGAACATTCCTAATTATAATTTGTTAGATATATTTATGCACACTTTAAAGGAGAACATTCAACATGAGGTGCGTCTCTTCGAACCTAAATCCCCAGAGCAAGCTTTAAGTATGGTAAGGAAAGTGGAAAACAAAAAGTATGGCTACTATAAGGGTGGCCACTAACAACTATAGAGAGCACCATGATCCCTCTTCTAACCCAACTCAATTGACAAGGTTGACACCGCAACAAATGGATGAAAGAAGAGAAAAGGGACTATGTTTCAATTGTGACAACAAGTACAATAAGCGGCATACATGCGATGAGAATAAATTGTTCTACATAGACTTTGAAGAGGAAGAAGATCAAGAATTGGAATCATCACAAGATCTGCATATAGAAGAGGCCATGACAATGATATCTTGGCATGCATTGGTCGTCATCAATACTCCACAAACCCTCAAGATACAAGGATACATTAAAAAGAGAAAGGTAATAATGTTAATTGACTTTGGCAGTACCCATAAATTCATTAATCCCAAATTAGTAAGAGATCTCAATTGCTTTGTATTTCCAACACCATAGTTTCAAGTAATGATTGCAGATAGAGGTACCAATAATTGTTCTAGGAAGTGTCATAGTATTAAGCTCAATATGGGGGAGTATGTATTGGACAGTCCCATGATTTCCATCCAAGTGGGTAGTGTTGATGTTGTATTATAGGTCCAATGGTTACAATCATTGGGAACAATGGCCCTTAATTTTCAAGATCTTTTCATGAGATTTTCCTTAGAAGGAAAGGAAATTGATATTAGAGGTATCCAAGGGAAACCCTCTATTGTGAGTATCTCTAATAGCATGACAAAATTACTCAAAAAGGGACACCATGGTGTAATTGCACAATTGTGCTCACTAGATGTTTAAACATCTATATCCTCTACTCCAATGGATCTCCAAATGGTTATCAACAACCATTCCAAGGTATTTGGAGAGATGCCTAAGGGTATTCCCGACTTGATATTATGATCATGTTATTCATTCGTAACCCGAAAGTGTACCACCTAACATTAGGCATTACAGGTATTCATATGCATATAAGAGTGAGATTGAGAATATGATCCAAGAAATGTTAGAGGTTGGCATCATTCAACCTAGCCAAAGTTCTTTCTCTTCACCAGTAGAAATTGTTATGAAGAAGGATGGTTCATGGCGTATGTGTCCAAATTACAGACAACTCAACAAAATGACCATCAAATATAATTTTCCTATTCCTGTCATTGATGAATTATTAGATGAATTGCATGGAGAAAAATATTTTACTAAGTTGGATCTTTGTTTGGGATATCATCAAATCGTAATGAGGCAGGAAGACATTCTCAAAACATCCTTTATAACACATGAAGGTCATTATGAGTTTTTGGGTATGCCATTTGGACTTAATAATGCACCTTCAACTTTTCAAATCTTGATGAATTCTATTTTCAAACCCTTCCTTAGAAAATTTGTGTTAGTATTTTTTTATGACATACTAATATATAGAAAAATGTGGGAAGAGCATGTACATGTTTATAGATTATTACAACTTTTGGAAGAGAAACAACTTTATGCAAAACCTTCCAACTGTTCCTTTGAGGTTCAAGAAATGGAATATTTGGGTCACATTGTATCTCATGAAGGCGTAAAAGTGGACCCTAACAAAATTAAAGCTATGAGGGAATGGTCAATTCCCAAAACCTTGAAGAAATTAGAGGATTCTTAGGATTGACAGGTTATTACCACAAGTTTTCCAAGAACTATGGCCAAATAGTAGCACCTCTAATAGCATTATTAAAGAAGGAAGCATTTTCTTGGACTCAGGAAGCAAAAAAAGATTTTGAAAAACTTAAAGAGGCTATTTGTACAACTCCTATCCTAGCCACACCTAACTTCACAATTTTTTTTATTGTGGAGTGTGATGCCTCGGGCCATGGAATTGGTGCAATTAATGCAAGAAGGAAGGTCCCTTTCCTTTGAAAGAAGCCATATTAAAGGAAAAAACTTACTCAAACAAATTTATGAAAAAAAAATGTTGGCCATACTACATGTAGTTAAGAAATGTCACCCGTACCTAATAGGAAGACACTTCAAAGTAAAAACATATCATGACACTTTGAAGCACTTCTTAGAGCAATGGTTATTTTGAGAAGAACAAAAAATGGGTTACAAATATGCTAGGTTATGACTTTGAAATTATTTACAAGAAAGGAAAACATAATATTGTGGTAGATGCACTTTCAAGGAAAGAAGAAGAAACTGAGAGTCCACTATGTGTTATTTCTATTCTGCAATCTGATTGGGTGGAAGAAGCAAGGATATAATGGAAGCGAGATCAAGAGGTATGTATGATTATTCAACAAATATAAGAGGACCCCAGTGCATTAGATAAAATTGTATGAAAGAATTATTTTCTATGGTATCATGATTGCCTATATTTATGTAGGAATTCCCAACTCAAACAGAAGGTCCTTCTAGAATTTCACACTTCTCCAATAGGAGGACATTCATGGTTCTTGAAAACTTACCACATGATCAAGAAGGATTTTTTTTGGGAAGGTATTAAAAATAATGTTCAAAAGTTTGTGTCTAAATGTGTGGTATGCTAACAGAATAAGGGAGAGACAATCAAGACTCCGGGTCTCCTACAACTATTAACTATACCAAGTCAATGCTAGGAAGAAGTTACAATGGATTTCATTATAGGTTTACCCAAATTCGAAGGAAAGATTGTCATCATGGTAGTAGTGGATCGACTGATAAAGTATGGCCGTTCTCTCTCTCTCTCTCTCTCTCATCCTTTTAAAGCAAGTACGATAGCTGCACCATTCATGGAAACTTTTTAAAAGCTACATGGATTCCCTAAGATTATTGTAAGTGATAGAGATCCAATTTTCACTGAATTTTTTTTGTTTGAATTATTTTCTTGTTTGGTTACTCAATTGGCTCATATCTCATATTAACCATCCTCAATCTGATGGAAAAAATGATATTTTTAAAAAATATCTAGAAGGATATCTTCATTGCTTTTCATTTGGTAAACAAACACAATGGGTCAAGTGGTTTCCCTTGGAAGAATGGTGGTACACAACATCATTCCATACTTCATAAAAAATGTCCCCATTTCTAGAACTTTATGCATATCATCCTCCATCCATCACATCTCCCTTGAATCAGAATGCAAAGGTCCAGGTAGTGGAGGACCACATAGGGCACCAAAAAGAGGTTCTCAAACAACTGAAGGACAACTTGGTTATGGCACAACATAGGATGAAACGACAAGAATATCAACATCACAATGAAAGGGAATTTGAAGTGGGGGATTGGGTATTTTTGAGGCTACAAACATATAAACATTTGTCCCTCAAGCAAAAAAATAAGGACAATAAATTAACACCCAAATATTATGGCCCCTATAAGGTCTTGCAAAGGATTGGAAGTATGGGTTACAAATTGGAGTTGCCTCCATCTTCATGTGTACATATAATATTCCATGTTTCTTGCTTAAAGAAGGTAATCGGTGACAAGATCTTGGTACAAACTATTTTTCTAGAGATTAATGAAGAAGAGAAACTCATACTAGAAACACTTGAAACAAGGATTAAGTGGCTACAAAATTGAGCAATTAATGAGTACCTCATCAAACGGAATAACATACCAGTGGAAGAGGTGACATGGGAATATTATTTCTTCATGTAGAAACACCCGCAATTAGTCAAGTGTTGAGGAAAACACTTGTTTGAATGGGAGGGGCATGTTAATCCCTAGAAAAATATCCATGTTATGTATAAAACCCCTTATTAAGCCCCTAGATATTGAGTTATTACAATTCTAATGTTATATTAGTAGGGTAGATAGAACCCTTAAATGCACCCTTTCATTATAATTGTACCCTTGTATCCTATATATATACCAACGAGACCTAGTCTTAGGAGGATATTATCCCATCTCATATTGTATTATGAATTGGATATATTGTAAAAGGAGGTTTCCCCCTCCAAGTGGACTATATTCGACTTTTTTTTTTTATCATTTTTAAGGCATTGGATCATAACATTAAATCCCTAACACCCTTATTTCAGCCCAAGAGTGGACGTAGTGATGAGTATACCCATCTAGGTGAAACTTCCTAGCTTTCCTATTGAGTTATGGTAAGATAAAACCCTTGTGGACATTGGAAATATTTTGGGAAAAACTGTTATGGTGGATGATTCCTATAAGACAAGTTCTTATTGAACCATGGCTTGTATTTTGTGGAAATTGATATTAGAGGTGGTTTGTTTGATTATGCAAATGTTTTTATGGGTGATGTAGTGTAAACACAAATTTTGGATTACATTGATGTTCCTTTCCACTGTCGACAATGTAATTCTTATGGTCACATTCCTAGGGATTGTGAGCTTCCCTTTGTGAGGAAATTTTGGAGAAGCAAGGATACAAATCATGTTCAAAAGCCTCGACAAGATGAAATTTAGATACTAAAAATGTTGAAGAAGGCATGTTTGGGTTTGATAAGGTTTGTGGTGGGGATTCATTAATTCAAAGGAATATGGTTTCATTTAGTTTTGAGAAGAATGCAGTCAATGAATCTATGGTTGGTGATATTCCAACTTCCTTACATCATAATACAATTTCAGATCATGCTACTCTGAATAATGATTTCCAAATTCCTATGAATGTGGGGAAAGTTGGGGACAAAAAAAATGAAGAAGGATTTTTAGGGTCTCCTTCACATCTTGAAGGTGAAATTCCTAGTATGTCTTATGTAGAAAATATATTGAATATCTTCACTTCTCATACTTCTCCTAAGGATTCTTAGATAACCCTTGTTTAATTGTAGAATTATGGTAGTATTTTGGGTAGGGATAAGAGATTATATATTAAGACTAAAACTCCAAACTCATCTTCGGTTACAGAGGAGGGAAATATTTTTTCCTTGTCATCAAAGTTAGAATATTGTTCTAGCTATAATTTTATTTTAGAAGGGTATAAAGGGGATATTACTGTTGGCTTTATTTCTCATGGAGGTGGTCACTATCATTTAATAACTAATAAGTATAAAGTTGTTTTGGAGGGTTCTACTTTTTTGGATTTGGGGAAGTATTTTCTAAAATATCTTAGTCCTAGCTTTTTGTATATGGAATCCTTACTTCGCCATGCCCAGGAGAAGGATATTAAAGAGATTAGAAGGGGTGCCAATGACCGATCATTGGGGTCCTTAAAGCAAGTATACCCCATATTTTCAATTCAAAATGAAAATATTGTTTATGAATATTTGGGGCTGGGAAGCCAAAATAGATAAATGGATCTTATAGATAATTTGTATAGGTAGAGAAGCCTAAAATATTATTGCTTCAAGAGATAGTGGTGAGAAGAGATATCTTAGTGGTGAAGTGAGAATATTTGTTTTGGGTCATTTTAGCATTACAATATAATCGTTTATCTAGAGGTATTATAACTTTTTGGACTCAAAATCTAGTCCTAACCAATACTTATGCTATATTTTCATGCTCGTGCATGGATTTTTCAATAAAAGTTTGGGTTCACCTATAACTATATTAAATGTGTATGGACCATATGATGAAAAACAAACTTTATCAAAGAATATTGTTGATTTGTAGTGTATTCATGATGGTAAGGTCACAGGGTGATCATGGGAGAGCATTTAAATTTCACATTAAATAGGAGGTAAGTTTGTGGCTTATTTACGAGGATTGACAAGCTTGTTGATTTTTTCAATTATCAAATTAAGGCCATTGGTTTAATTGATGTTGAATATATCTACATGACCCCCACATGGAGGAATAATATGATTGGTAATGAAGGAGTTTCAAAGAGAACTGACCATTTTTTGTCTCATATTTTTATCTACAAAAGGTGGTCCATAGATACAAGTCCTTGATTGACCCAAATAGATGCTCTGATCATAACCCTAGATTTATAGAACTTGAGTATTGAAATTCTAAGCTTGGTGCACCCTTTAAATTTTATCATGGATGTATTTAGGAGGAAGAGCTTCTGTTAGTGGTAAAGGATGTGTGGAAACTTTGTGATCCACATTTATGGACTTTTGCAAGTGAACAATTCGTAGCCTCACTTAGGGCTGCAAAAGAGAAGGTGGTTTTCTAGGTTTGGAAAAGATATAGGAACAAAGATAAATTACTTAAAGATATTGAATTGGATTATTGGACATGTTATCTGGGAAAATGGGAGGTGTATTTAATGCGGTTCTAAGGATAAAAATATTGGAAGAAAGGAAGGTGAAGTTGTTGAGGGATTGAGAGATTGACTAGAGGATGAAAAGCAAGGCTACTTGGCTAGAGTTAGTTGATTGAAATACTAATATTTTTCACAAATTTGAAAATCATAAGAAGAGTGTTAATACTATTTAGGAAATGATAAACGAGGAAGGTGTTCTAGTACAATTTTTCAAAGAATTAACTATGTTGGGGGTTAAGCATTTTAGGAATTTATATAAATATCTAGAGTAGGCAAATATTGCAGAGATTGTCAAAGTAGATTATTTTCTTGAAGGCTTGTTTTTGAAGAGGATAATCAGTGGTTGTATGAGGATAAGAGTCATGGACTATATGGGTGGGTTGTTGATTTCTTCCAAGGTTTATTTGAGATTCTGGGTGAGGATTTATTCTGAGTGGTGGAAGAAGTAAGAACATCTGGGAAGGTATTAGGGTCTTTCAATTCCAATTTTATTGCTCCCACTCCTCAAGTTGATCATCCTGAATCATTTGATGCATTTATACATATAGCTTTGTGCCATTATCTGTACAAGATTATGTCCAACTTTATCTCTCTTAAACAATTTGGATTCTTAGAAGGTCACTAAATCCACAAAGCTATAGGATTGTCTCAAGAGGGTATTCACACTATTAAAACTAACATCCGTCAACAATGGTGATCAAGTTGGACTTAAGCTTATGATAGAGTGTGTTGGCTCTATTTGAGATTACTTTCAATTCACATTAGTTTTAACTTATCTATGGTTAATTGGATCATGGGGCATGTCACATCAATTTCATATGGTGTTCTTATCAATGGCTCAACTTCACCTTTTTTCAAACCTACAAGAGGTTTGAAACAAGGGTGTCTATTGTCCCCATATTCATTTATTCTTAGTGGCTAAAGTGTTGAGAAAATCCATTATAAAATACAAAAAAAACAAGATCTATTCAAGGTATTTGGGTTGGAGGTAATGATTCACTTACTCATTTATCATTTTTGGATGATGTACTTTTGTTTTATAATGATTTTTTTTAGGAGGTAAGGAAATTTAGGGAGATGCTTCAACTATGTAACAAATCTACTCGAATGAAATTAAATATTCACAAGTCTACTATCAATTCTATTGAGCTTGATGGAAGTGGTACAAAAATTGAGAGGATTATTTCCCTTTGGGATTTGATACTTTTGGGAAGGAACTAAGTATCTTGGTTTCAATATTAATTAAATATTCACAAGTCTACTATCAATTCTATTGAGCTTGACGGAAGTGGTACAAAAATTGAGAGGATTATTTCCCTTTGGGATTTGATACTTTTGGGAAGGAACTAAGTATCTTGGTTTCAATATTAAACCAAATGATTATGGTAAGAGGGATTGGACCTAGTTACTCTCTAATATTAAGAAGATAATTTTTGGTGTACTAGATGACTATCTAGAGGTGGTATATTGGTCTCAGTCAAATTTGTTTTAGAGGCCATTCTAGTTTAATAACACTCTTTGGCACATATTCCCAAAGGAATTTCATAGAAGATAAGAAGGGATTTCCTTAATTTTCTTTGGAAAGGAACCTCTAATAAGATTATCACTCACTTAGATAAATGGTGGACTATAGTCAGGCCTAAGGATGGGGAATGATGGGGCCGTAACAACATTCATGTATTTGGCATATCTCTTACTACAGAAAATTTTCGGAATCTAATTTCCAAAAAGAGGCGATGGAAGAGAAACATTTTTCAAAAATATATAGTTCTAGGTTCATTATTATATGGATCATAAGTGATTGGAAAATTGTTTCCATTCAATAGAAAGCATTGACACTTGCTTTTCCAATAACTAGGTCTTGTTTGGCTTAGAAACTTGGTGATGGTTCACATGTAAGGGTGGGAGATGTTTCTATCATGGTGTGCAGGAAAGAGGTATTTTTATCTGCTGATTTGATCCAATATCTTCAAGATTTAGGTAGATACACACTTAATTTGATAGGGGGTCATATAACTACTAACATAAGGATATGTAGAAAAACTAATGGAATATGGTAATAGGGGTGGATGTTTTCTCAAGATTTAGGTTTGGTGGTTGATCATGTACATTATTGGAATATCTTCCAATCTAAATTGCGTAGAGATCGTTTTGGGTTAAAGGAAGAATGTAATATTTTGGTGAGGGAAAAAAATAAGACTGGTGGGAACTATATTACTAAATTTGGCTACATGAATCTTCAAACCAATGCATATCACGATTTTAAAATGGTGGTGGGATAAAATATTGAAGAATAATGCCCCTATGAAGTCTAATTGTTTTATGTGGATAGCCTTGACTAAGAAGGTACTTGCTTGGGAGATGCTCCAAAAAAGAAACAAGGAAGGTCCTAGTATTTGTTTATTGTGCAAATAGGGAGCTTAAATTACTAATCATCTCTTTATTAAATGTGTTTTTGCATAGAAAATATAGATGGATATGGATCATTGTATGGGTTATATTAACATTTGACATGAAACATGTTTATAGGAATGTTTGTGTAACACCCTTGTTTCCCCCAACTTGTAATTAATCATTAATTATGATTACCATGTTATGGCATGTGAACAATGTAAATGTATTATTGTTTATATTTCCAATCACTGACTATGGGAGTGAAGCCTTGAATTACTGGCCATGATATCTCTAGAGGAAAGAGTGATGAAACTATGGAGAGGGTTCATTATGTCAAAATGACCCCAAATTCTCTTTGTTGAAATAATAAGCCTCATCCTGATTCCAAGGAAAAATCAGTTAATGAGAAAAGGACTGGTGGTTGAACAATCAACTCCTGAATGAATGGAATCATGGAGGGTTTGGATGAAGGGATAGAAAATTGTCAGCCCGAAGTACCATAGAGGGCAATTTTTCTTGCAGGCCCAGATTGACCAGAGTTCCTTCTAACAGAAGGAAGAGGACAGGTCCAGAACCTTCCTGGGGAGGGAAAAAGGCGTGCAAGAACACACAAGAAGGAGAAAACACCAGGGAGGGGGGTGTGGCTGGGATACGCAGAGAGAAAGAGGAAGAACACGTGAGGCTCTCCAACTGAGAAGAAGAACTGGAAGATTATTTTTTTATGGTTGCTGAAGAGAAAAAGAGAAAGGATCTCTGAGAATTTGCAGAAAACAAGACCTGAGCAGAAGGTCGCGAGCTTGATGTTGAGGGAGAATCTGATAAACCTCACAGAGGTTGTGACAGAGATAGAACCTCTGAGAAAGTGCAAAATTTCCATAGTGATATGATGGCTTGGCACAGGGGTGGCCAAAGTACTAAGAATGAATGCCTCTAAGCCTACAGTTGGGTGGAAAGGCAAACCCCCACATTCAGTTGGTCGGTGATCAACTGTAATAGATAAGTATTTCATTTACCTTGTGCAGTTGAATTGAAATGCATGATTTGAATGTCTGTAATTGTGATAAATTGTGCCTCACATGAAATTGATGGTAATAATGCTTATTTTTCTTCTACAAATTGTTGCATTTGAATGGTTGTAAGATGACAAGTTTGGCCTCTGGGCTGGTTGGGAAATCCTCAAGGTATTTTTCCCAGGGATCTACTTCCTAGTTCTAGATTCAGGGTAGACCCTACGGGACTGCTACAGTCTCGTTGATCCCTCAAAAATACCTTTTCTTGTTTTAGAATTTAAGTTCTGTGAATGGAGGGTGCTTCCTTCAAACCAGTCGTCCAAGTAACTGTGGGCTCATGCCCACAAATTTAACCAAATTTTGGCTAAGATATAAGGGTGTATCCCTCGAAACATGTCAAAAACCTCATATGACCAGGACCATGGAACCCAATGCTACGCCCAACGGGAGCTAAGCCTTTTGAGCTTTGGGGCTTCGGGGGCCTAGAGCTCTGAGGTGTTGGAATCCTCATAGTATCCAGATTGCACTGAAGGTGACCTATCAAACTGGTAACTTGACGGATGACTGAAAATTGACGGTCACTTACCCATAATCGTGGGATTCGTCCCCTTACTAAACCCTAATCAACTTCGCAGTCGTGAGTTAACACGAGTCATAGATATGAGGATATTAAGGATATCTCCTAAGAGTTGGACCTACGTCGTGGTTAGTCCGACATTGACCACTTCGAGAGAACAGAGGTGTTATAACACCAAAACCCTCAAATTTCAGAGTCATGAAGTAATGTGGGTCGTCGATCTAAGGATCTTTCGGGACCCCTCCCAACCGTTTGATCATGGGGATGTGTGTATCACGTCGAGAGAACATGGGGGTCCATGTGTTGAGCAACGATGATGCCATGTGTGGTGGCCTTGTGACATAGTAAAGAGATGTTGGTGACCTAAGGCACGTGCCACACATCTTGCCAGCATGTTTTGGGTTGACATGTGTCCCTCTAGGTGTGGCCTAACACTGAGACCAAGTGACCTTTGAACTAGAGTTGTGAGTCATTGATCTGGGAAGTCCATGAAGAACCTCTCCCAAGCATCAGATCAACTAGTGGAAGGATATCATGTAACACTCTGGTGAAGTCATACTTCGAGAGAGAAAGGGCGTAAAACAATCATAACCTTCGAACACCAAACTCGCGAAGTAATGCAGCCCATCAATCTGAGGATGCTTCAAGATCTCTCTCGACCGTTGGATCTATACTGTGGTCAGTCTAAAATTAATCTACTATGGGGGAAAAAGAGTGTTAAATGGGTGGAATCCCCGAACATCGAAGTTGCAGAGCAACGAATTCCGTGGATTCCAAGATCTACATGGACCTGCCTCGACCGTGGGATAAAATGTATTGGAAGGTTATCGGCAGGAGTTCAAACTTCGGAGCTTCGGGCGATTTCGGAGGTAGGAGAGGTCAGAGACTTATGGAAGTTGTTTGTATGGAGTGACATGGCACATTGACATCACCTAGGGTGACATGGACCCATGTTCATCATGACACATGTCACTTTGGTTAGTGATTTTTACAGACCTCATATGCTAATTGGAACGTGACACATGCCTTCCATTAATAGGGCCAAGCATCATATTCATATTTTTCCACATGTCACCCCCTGGTGCGCAGTTGTTTGAACTAATGGTAATGGGACCCTCGAGAGTTCGGAACTCCAGGAGGTTTAGGATGTTAGAACGTATGCTCCAAAATGGTCGAAGGTCGGAGCTACGTGGCAGGACCTCGGGAGTTCGGGAGTTTTGCGAGTATGTTCATAAAAACACGATGAGGAACCTCGTCGAAGGCCGGAGCCATGTTGTAGGATTCCGGGACTTCAGGACTCCAGGAATGATTCAGACATGGATAGGAAGGATGAAGGGGCAAAGGCCCGGTGATCGCGAAGGCGCAGTGAACATCCCCTGTAATCGCCTCTCTAGTGGCCATGTCATTGTTAAGGGATGACAACCATGGTCAAGTCCATTCTAGGTGTAATGGTATGAATGAAGCGAACCCATGCGGGTGCCATGTGGCCTTTGACCAATGATTCTTGAAGAGCTTCGGAAGGGCATAACTTCCAATTTGGAGCTCGGATTGAGCATGGTAACAGTCATTGGAAAGCTCTTGATGAGAAGAAGGTGATGGAGATCTTGGGAAGAGGATTCGAGATGATGGAGGAAAGCAAATTTTTTATGCCCCATCCCTTAAAAAGTTACTTAAGGGGTTGGGTGTGTTACAGTTTGACGAAATGGTGTGAGAGGCAGGAATTGAAAAAATACAAAACCAATCCTTTTTTGGTTTTGTGGGGAATCTTGATTGCTTGTAATGTTGTGTTATTTGAAGATAGACCTATGCCTACATTCTAGTTTACTGCTCAAGTATGTGCTATATTTCATCAGTGAAAATATTCTTTAAAGGTTGGGGGAACTACATAGGTGGGAGAGCTCAGATGGTCAACAAGTCCATACCTTGGGTATATTTTGATGTTGTTTTTCATGGACCTAATTCAATCAATAGTATGGGGGGCATACTATATCTTTCTAAAAATCATTTTTTTCATTTCAAATCCAATTTGGGTAGAGGAACAAAGAATTATGGTGAATTCATAGCATTAAAATACTTAGTGAACATAGCAATGAAAAAGGGGTTGCACCAGTTATTGGTATATGGGGATGCACTTCTAGTAATCAATTGGATGAGAAATTTGCGACATGTTATAAATATTACATTACTTCCTCTTGTAGAAAAACTTAAGAATAATTTACTACTTTTTAACATGATTAATTTAATCATATTAATTGATAGTTTAACACTATTTTCGATGCTTTGTCTAAGGTAAGGTTAATCCTGCCTAAGGGTCATCTCTTATTGGAAGAATATTTAGATGGCATTATTGTTGAATCTAGACTAGATATTTATATGCATCTGATCAAATGAGGAATGTTTTGATGATGTTAGTCTTTAGTTTTTTATTTGAAGTACTTGAACTTTGTAATATGTCATGGTGTGGACACTACTAGTATTTTTTAGGAGATTTGGTTCGCTATCATAATTCCTTTTTAGGATAGTATTTATATGTATCTATATAGTTTTGGAGTACTGTTTATTTGTATGGGGACAAACGTGGACAGACCCATTTGTAGGTAATGTGTCTTGAGTACCTAAACATAGTGTTTCTTATTCAAGATTACAACTAGGAATTTATCCCTACATGCAATGTTAATAGCTTAAGAATTTTATATTCAATTTGAAGGCCGCAACTTATCAATGTGTCCCAAATAAAAATTTTGAGCCTTTGCAAGTCATCCAACTACTTGAGATTGGCATACAAGTTGTGTTCGCCATGTACCAGTTCTTTAAACTATTTTATAAAACCTAATATTTGTATCTAAGCCATATACTTAGGAATGATAAACCCTATAATTCTTGCCTTGGATTCCTTAAGGTCTTCCCTTGGTTATACTTCTAGGATCGATTGTTTTGGGAGGATTTGAAGTATTATCCTACACAAATATATGTTGTGTTGATAGAGAATGTGGATCTCTTACAAAACTTGACTATTGTGTTTAATTAGGTTAATTGTCTCATCCCTTACTACTTGATTGCATTGTTATAGTCCATGAGTAAACTTCTTATACTTACCTTTTTCAATCTTAATTACAATTATTATATTAAAGTCTTTGCGGAACCCTTGTTCACTAAGAGTGTTAATACTATTAGGAGTGTATTCAAGTATTCCGAGTTGTTTATCATATACATGTTCAAAGCATACATTTTCATACAATTTTTACTTGGCTAGGTTTTAATGACCAATAGTAACTTAACTTGAATGGACTACTTATTTTTCCTTGTGATTCTTGAGGAATTGAATGTTGGAGATGTGTTATATTATTTGCATGTAGATTGGCCATCCATACACAATGTGTTAATTGTAGCATATAGAATATGCACTCATTCACGAGCATTAGCTAGGGTTTGGGGATTTTTTGTGCCTTATCAACAAATGGTTTCTGACCCATTGTGATCTAATATTGATTAATAGAATAGGGTTGTAATTCTAATCTAGGTTAGTGAATTAGGGTTTTGAATGCTATGGAATATCTAAATATTATATTGTGAATGATGAAGTTAATACAATGAAGAAGAGAGAGGCATGGCTTTAGTTTTGTTGGTTTTTCTAATTAAGGGTTTCTAGAGTAAATGTCTATGTACTATGTGGTGTACCATTGTTTACTTTCTATTTTCTTGAAGAATATATATGCATTTATTCAATTATACATATTTAAAACTTACATTAAATTAATTAAATATCTTGCCCTGTTTTTGGACAAGTAATAGATCCATAAGGAGAAACCTATACTTTTATTTGTTGTTTGGTATAAGGTAGTCATTTGATAGTTGGTTTCTTTATTGAGTTTTGTTTGTGGTTTTTCTTAGCTTCTACAATTTTGTCCTTGATAAACTTGTATCTATTATAGCAAGATTTTCCTCACCCCATGCAATATTGCACATACGGCCTTTTTCCATTTCACTATGCGGACTTGAAGTCCCTTTTTGCAAATCCCAGAGCTAAAAATATGATTTTTCCACATATACGTGCCCTGCCTATATTACAGCATGCGTATACGCAACTTGCACCACTACAACCCGCTTACATCGGTAAATGTGCCCAAAATTGAAAAATGGTGTTGGGTTTCCATGTCACGTCACGAGATCAATGATCCTTAGCCTTCCGTATACTAGAAATGTTTCGAATCGACCCTTCAATTCCACTTGAAGGCTATAAATGGGCCAAATCCAAGCTATGAAAAAGAAGAGAAAGAATTCAATTTTGAGAGAAAAGTTACTCTGGAGAAATTATTCACTTCATATTGAGTCTCCATCCCATTGTCCTTTAAGTTTGAACACATCATTCAACCCCCAAGCTCTTCCCTTATTGATTCATAAATCCATTGTCTCTTTTATGTGAGCTTGCCTTTGGTGGGGGATTGAAGTGGTGGAGGCCCAGCTAGAAGGAACTTAGTTTCTCGGTTCCGAACCATGCCGACATGGAAGTTTGTAACTCATTCACTTATGTTGATTATATATTAATAGAAATACTCTTTTCTCGTCCAATTAATATCTTGAAAATATTTGAACTGTTATTCCATGGGCATATTTTTTATCAATGTTGATGGATTATGCTATTGAATGTACTAACATTATATATTATCACCATATGATTGTGTTTCTTGGTTGTTGAGGACTAGTTGCAGGTATATTGTTTTGGGTCAAGTGCTCAATGGTGGACTTCATCGAACATCTGGACGAGGTAGGCCTCTTATCTTGTATTGTTAGCATATTTGTTTATATATCATACTTGAGATTATAGTTGATTTCTGCAGTCATTTCCGTCTGTTGTGGTTTACCCCTAGCCATAGAGAGATTTTACTCGTAACAGAATTGGCGACCATACTGGGGATATAATCTTCGTTTTTGGGGTTTGGGGTGTTTTTCTCCTTAGATTGCTCTTGTTCATATTGAGTTTCTTGTCGTATGATTTCTTGACAACCTTTGTTCACTTTGGGTTTGAGTTTCTTAGCCTTCTCCTTAGCTTGGTTGTGTTTTGACACATATACACGGGTTTTTGCTTGACACGTACATACGCGTGTTGTACTTCTGCAAGATGCATACATACACACTTTTCTCTTGAACAATCGCGTAAAACAACCTTTGTTTCTTGATTGCTGGGTTTGGTGGTTGTTGGGTAGGTTTTGATGATTGTTGAGTCTTCTTGGGTCTCTGTGGTGACTGTTAAGTGTCTGTGGAATGACATGAAGCCTATCTTTGGTTGAATTTTTGGGCAGTGCCTTTCTCATCATATTTTCACTTTGATTGTCCTTGCGCACCTTGGGCTGGGTGTTTTGCTCCTTGATATTCTACTTGGGTTGTCTCTATCTATACATAGTAGAGTCTTTATGTCAAGTTGTTGTTCAGTCCTTGCATATTATTTTTATTATATTGAAAATACAAAAAATATTAGGCATTTTGCATTGATTGGAATTTTGATCTTTTGAGTCTTTGTCATTTATCCTAGTGCATGTAAAGAAAGATTGAATTTTATTTAGAATTGCAGAATTGAATTGAAATTTGCATTTTTGAAGCATATCATTTATTGGAAATTGAGGTTAGGACTTTGCATTGTATTCATATTCATTAATTTTGCTTACTGAGTCATAACATCACTAGTTTCATGACTGCACCTTTTGAGTAAGCTAGACATTAAAATTAACTCTATAATTTAAAATTGATTACTAACGATTTTATTTTCTAGGGTGCACAAACTAGCTTAGGATTTAGAGCCTTGGAATAGCATTTTGTGAGTAAACTTCTCCAAGGCTATTAAACCAACATATGTGTCTGACTAAGGGAGTGGAGAAATCCATTGTATAATCGATAAGATCAGGAGGCTCTGCTTACACTGGAGTTAAACACAAGGTCGGTTGAAGGGATATCCCCCCGATACCTTCTTAGTGTCAGAGATATTTCTGGGGATCTATTCGTATATGGGGATATTGCTAGTGCCCTTACCTCTGTGAGAGGCGGTGATTTTAAGGTTTTAGGATTTGCTACCCTGCCCATACGGTGGACCTAATTTACAACTGTTTGCCTGTGCATCAATTATACCATGGTTGATTAGTTACTTGACATAGGTTCCACCTAGGTTACTTGCAGGGGTTATTCTGTAGGTACCCTGGGTCAGATAAGGGTCGAACAACACACAAACTTTATGGAGGATTACGTCTACAGGGGGATCTGACTGACTGGTTGTTAAGTCCATGAGGGCCCTTATAATTGATTCTGTTTCCTCCAATTTTTAGCAACAAAGTCTCAGGCCCCCCTTGGGTGAGGCATACCTACTTTAGAGAGGGAGGTCCCTTTAGTCACTTTATCCTGTTTGTGTGCATATTGGTTGTTTGATTTTTTTTTGTGTGCTCTTTGATTACTATTTGGCCTTAGGATTTGTTTTTTATATCTCGAATCTTGAGTCATCATGGAGCCAGACCAGCTTCCTCACAGGTCTCGTCGCTTGTTACATTTACCACTGAGTTTTGAGTCTTTGCCTTATAAAAGGCGTAGAGTTGTTAAACATGGTACACACAACTCCACTTTTCAGAATTTTGATTCTACAGGGATGAGTAATGAACCGGGTCATCAAGATAATGGGAGCCCTTCAAATCCCACACCTACTATAGTTAATGGTACCCCTTTGACTCCTCCAACCACAATGGTTGTAGTGTCGAGGAAACATATCATCACCATTGCCCATCGTATAGTGAACACTTAACCTATTTCCACGAACCTGTTTGGGTCTCTTGGTCATTCACCTAGCTATAATGTTCAGTCCATCCCTTTGGCCTCTAGTCCCTTTTCCTATTGTAAGCCGAATTTTACTTCGCAGTTTTCAAACTTCATCCCAACTATTGGCCCTAATGTTAGCATTGGACTTGGGGGCACAACTTCTCCTTATACTCCATTCTTTTTTGGTGGCACCCATGTCCCTCAAACGACTCCTACTGTGGGAGGCTTTCCCTCTTTTAATCTTGGGTCTAATCCTATTGCTTTTGGGTGGAGTAACCAACATGGCTGACAAGCTTCTGCTCAAGTTCCATCCTTTACACCCACCTCCTCAGTGTTGATTCCGACCAACACGTTTGGCATGGCGAATCCACCTTTATCCTCTGAATTCACACATGGAGGAGGTTAGTTTCACACCTTGGGCAACCCCCAACCTGGGTCCACTCCAGCTGGGGGTAATTTTTATAACCCTCATCAGAACATTTCTACTGGAATGATGCCCAACCAACCCCTTATGAATTATCCTGGAGGAGGCTCTTACAACCCCGGACAGGGCCATGGTGCTTACCAGAACCATGGATGGGCTGCAATTGCCCAACCACAATCTTTCCAGGGAGCTTAGGGCCAGATGTCGCAACTTCGTCTCCCTTTTCTGGCCACGCTCAATCTGCCAGAATTGTCTAAGTTTATAAACGACCCTGTGTGTCATGATCCTACATGGCCCCCCGTCCCCACCAATCTTCCTTCAGATATCCCAAAATTTGAAGGCAAGAATGGTGAGGATCTTGGTGATCACGTTGCCACCTTTCACCTATGGTACTCTTCGAATTCCCTTAATAACAATTCCATTCGGTTAAGATTGTTTCAATGCACCTTCATGGGGGTTTCCATGAAATGGTATATCGAGCTACCTAGGGGGGCATACATGACCTTTAGTCAGATGGTTTTAGTCTTCCTTAACCACTTCCAATTGTATGTTCATTACGATGTTGGCCTAGAAATTTTGTCAACCTTACGCCAGGACAAATCCACTCATATCTTGGATCATATCCAGGAGTGGTGTAGATGGAAGATGTTGATCAAGACATGTATACCCCCATAATTCCTGTTAGAGTGGTTCCTTAAGTCTCAACAACCTTCCATTTCGAAGGATGTTGCTACATCCGGGGTTACATCTTAGGAAGAAGCAATTTTCAAAGAATATTAGTTAGATCTTATATACGCTCAGTCTGGGCTGTTATACACGATTCTTCTTAATGCACCGAGGTCAAACTATGACCCTAGACAAAAACCCAGGCCTCATGTCGATGACATTGTAGGCTCCACCAATGTGAAATTCCCAGACTTAGTGATAATCCATTTGAAAGAGTTGTCTCTAAATCAGTATGCAAGAGGGCCAACTTCATCTATGTCTTTCAATCCCACTCAGTCAGCGGATGTACATTCCGTGCAATCGTCAACTGACCCAAATGGTAACCAACAACCAGGAAGGAATAAGAAGAAAGGACTTAATAATAATCGTAAGGGTGAGAAAAATAATAAACCCAAGGACAATGGTAATAATGAGAAGATGAATAATAATGTTGGTGAGGTAAAGAGAGAAAGGCGTAAGGTGAAGTTTCATGTAAGCTTTGTACGAATGATTGTTGAGGAAAAGATATGAAATGATCTTACTCAAGCATTTTCAAATTCTTCTTGGCTAAAGAAAAATAGACAGGAATATCACTCTATGTTTATAGCCAACAAAAATAACATCCTAACTCACAAGTATTAATTAAAAGTGCTTAGGCTAGTCTTTTATCAACAAAAGATTGCTGGAAATTCACTTTTTTTGAAATTTTCTGAATATATTAGTTGTTGAAATAAATTTAAAGATAGAAGAAAAGTCACCAAGATGATAATCAAGACATATGAGACATAAATTAATCCTTTATTTCATTCAAATTCACCAAAGAGTCATTTTCTTTACAAAATCTCATGCAGAAACTTTGGACCAAAGTCAAACTTAGACATCCTTGATGGAACATACAAAAGGATCTCTGACAGAAAACCAAAACTGAATTCTAAAAGTTGGATCATCTTGCCACAGATTGTTTCCCACTCGACTCTGCACAATATCCTTTGTCAGTCATGAAAATTAATTTACAAACAAACAAGTCTACACAAACTATCAAAGATAGATCAACACCTCTGAAAAACAAGTGTCTGGATGATGTGATTCAACCCCGAATATTGTCTTCTACAATAAGACCTTGCTATCATAAAAGAGAATTAGGCTTGTGATGAATAATGAATGAATGAAAACTAAATTATCTCAACATAAACTCAAAGAGAAAACCTTAGCATGCTTCTTCTTCTATCCTCCTCTTGGTCTTCCCTTTCCTTTTGCTTTTAACAAATTAGAATTGGTTGAAGTAGTTGAACCAACTCATTAGTTAAGTTAATTAAAAGACTCAACTAACTTTAGTTAGGGGGAAGAGAAATAATTAAAATAAGGGTCATAAATAAATAATAACTAGTAGGTGGGACCCCTTGTGACTCCATTTAGTTCATAACAATCATAACATAACCATTATTTAAACAAAACACACGTCCTTGTGCCTCCCATCAACAGATCCACTTTTGGCAATTTTAGCTTATGAAAATTGAAATTATTTCAAAAATAATACTCATATATCCAAAATAAAACATGTCGTCCAAAGATCCCTAAAGTCAACTGTCATAGAACAATAGATAAAATAAAACTCAAAAGCCATATTTCCCAGTCTGTGATGCAACCCTTCCTTGATTGCTACTGTCACCTCTTGATTTTCCTGAATTTGCCTTTGGTTGTGCAGAGCCTTTAGGCCTAATCTCGATGATCACGAGTGAACAATCATCCCTCAAATGCATCTGGGAAGACACATATTTGTCAGATCCATTGGAGGGTGAGGAAGGGGCAGTAGTGGCTTTTCCTTTATCAAGGGCATGGTGGGCCTCAATTTTCAATCTCTTTCTAGCATGGGAGGATTGCACTGGCAAGTGATCAGGGGCATCTTGGACAATGGGGTTAATAGGCAGAGGGGCAAACAAGGACAATTTGGTCCAGCCATGATGTTGGGAGACTGTCGGGTAGGCAATCTCCTTCCATCCATCATTTTCTGAGACCTTGGGTTGCAATGAGACATGAGGAGGTACGGGGATACTAGGGGCTTGCGGGGCTTGGAAAGGAGGCCTTTTAGGCCTTGTTTGGACTATTCCCTACCCAATCCAATGGAAAAATACGGCATGAAACAATTGGTCGAGCTCTTTTGAATCAACATCAAAATGTATGGAGAACCTGGGACTTCCTGGGCCTCAGTTCCAGTTACCTCTACCTCTGTTTCCTCGGCCATGGCTACCTCGACTGAAAAAACTCATCCTTCATGTGTGATTGATTATCAAATAGTCTTTTAAATAACCATACATGACAACTCTTAAAAATATGAAATAGATTTGGCTCATCAATGTATCAGACTCATGCAATCCAATCCATACAAATTGTTTTACTATTAATCAATGAGCAAGGGATGAAAAGGGTTATGGGATATGCGATGGGTTTGTATTGAGAGAAACATGATGCAATGAGGGGGAAAATAACATGGTTACTTCTCAATGACAACAACAATCAACTGCAAATCAAACCAATAAAACATCATTGTAATCCATGCAAGACACTGGCACTTTCAACTGCTTTAACACCGAAATTCTCTTTACAGTAATTAATCTCAGAACATGGAGTGAAAAAATGAATATGGGAGGTGATGGGGTTTATAATTAGGGGAAAATGAAATAATGGAAGGGAATAAAGATGATTAATGTTCATGAAATTAATTATGCGATCCATAAAACATTCTGCGAAAAGAGATGCATTAACCATCAATCATTTTTACCAAATAACAATATTTGTGCATTTAACTAGTTCATTGTTCATAATCAAATATCCAACACAGTACCATCACAAGACAGTATGCATTCCACACAATCTGTAAATAGGATTTTGTTCCCTTCTTTGCATCTTCTAACAATTTCCAGACAATAGCCATTCCACTCTGTTAACCATCAAAATCAACCACTGCCCATACATTACTTCAATCAACAAATATACTCAAATTCGTGTTTCCAAAATTAACAATGAAGTCACACTATCACTACAATCGGGTCTGTCATTTAAATTCACTGATATTCGTTAAACATATATATATGCAGTAAACCCAATAATCTAGATTAAATTGCAAAATTCGAATTGATATTTAAACATACAACCAACAACAACCATTTAGACACAAGCTATGCACATGGTAATTCACCCAGGCAATGTAATTTTTCCACTGTAAAAATAACAATTCAATGTGACTTAAAAAGCAGGGCCATCCATCCAATACGATGAGGTCTCGAAAACATGCCCTTGTTAACAAATGATTGATTACAACAAATAAACATGCTTAAAACTCTATGAAACCCAAGCTATCCATGTTATACATAGTGCGCAGTCACCAAAACACTACGATGCAATATCTCCATTTAACAAAATCAAACACACAGTCACAGTAATAACTCAATCCATCATGTTGAGTCATTAATAACACAATATTACTTCAATTTAGTCCAACTATAATCAACTATGTTGTGCAAACTCGGGCTTATACAATCAAACAATCATAAGGATATAGTGGATATAGTTTCTACAGCCATCCGGCTCCATAATCATTCGGCCCCAAAGAAAACAATAGTTACCATGACTATTAATTCATTGTGCAAAACACCATACACACAATGCGACATGCGTGAGCAATGTCAAGCACGTGTAACCAATGCCAGCTAAACATCCAAACAATCCTTACTGCAAAATTACTAGTGACTATACCAACCAACCAATTTTTCACTGTCGTAAAATCAATTGACCTAACAAGCTATGACAACAATAAATACCCACGCATTGATTCAAATCGGGGCAGCGACCCTCTCCATTAATGAATACCGAGTTATTAATCACAAGGAGTGCAACTGTGTAATTTGAGTGGTACCAATAACAATGCAGGATTTGTCATTATTATCACAGAGGCAGTAACTAAATGTCAAACCAACATGACTACCATACAACCAACTGGGCGAGTCTGTATTCAAAGTAATCGACCATACCTTCAATCTACAATAACCCATAGAAACTTGATAGGCCCGACAACCTTCTTTATAAAACTCCAGACTGGAGAGTTAAGGGTCTGCTGTGTAGCCAACACAAGGGGAATAGAGCCAACTCCTCGTAATGGTGAAGCCTTCAAGGCCAATGGTATACATACAGAGAGAGCCATTATTCATTCGTGGAAAGGTAAAAAATCCATGACATGGGCCATAACAGAGGGTGAGGCTCTAATTTTGTCTTGGCAATGCAATTTAACACACACATGGTATTAACCTCGTGCTCTCTGATCAAACAACCACAACACAGAGGTGAAGACAGGGCCGAGTAAGAATAGGGAAACCCATTTTGTGACCCTTAGTTGTGAAACCAACCAATGCCCAAATGAACAAAACATTGTGACACAAAATGCCTTCAACCATTAGACCCATAAAATCCAAAGACTGGATTTAGTGACAAATGCGTGAACATAGCCATCCACTCAAGACCAAAAAAAAACCCTCCAACTAAACCAGCAAGGATAACAGAGAGCTACCACCCAGGATGACCAATAACTTCCATGAATTCAATATTATAATGGGAATAACCATCCACTCTTCATTCCAAGAACACAATTTCACACAGTTGCAACACTTAGTAAAACACAAACCAATACACATGAGCTAGTAATCATTTCATAACTAGAGCAGAATCACGAATGGCCAAAAAAAGACATACATGTAATCGAATTCCTTAAAATGAGAGTTGGTTGAGCGGTTCCTCTCTGCTAAGAATTCAGAGCATAACCACATCAACAAGATCGAACAATAGCCCGACTAGGGTGGCGGATAACGAGAGGTGTAAAGGTGACGTGCAGTAAATGCACGTTGCCTCCACCCACAATGCATTAATTCATCAGTACATGCCAACGAGTTCTTCATTAACACCATCAATCAACCCATGTATCGAGACCATCACCCATTAAAACCAACAGCGTGGCCATATCACCTTTCTAACTTATGCCATAACATAATCCCCAAATTCTATATAATTCAACAATTCACATAACAAATAGAACTATTACCTTGCCAAATGTGCCACCAACATTTTATAGCATATGCGTATCAACGATATAACTCAATCAGAATTGCATAACCATTTACTTGCTAGCTAGGATTTAACAATAATCGTTAAGTCTTTCATGCATGTAGTATAGTTTATAAGATAGCTTTAAATTATTCCCTTTTGCAATTGTTTCTCATTTCCTTCCAATTGTTCGCATGTAGTATTGCAGAATTGGATCCCTTTTCTTTGCATTTGTTATAGTATTTTTTCCTTTCTCAAAACTGCCCTTCATGTAATTTCACTAACATGTTTGTCGTGCAGGTGCGATAAGAACATATAGAAATGTTATTAATGAATATCATAGGTTGTAGTAACATAAGGAATCAACACTTCATAAGCTCAAATCATGACCAATAACAACAAGATCTATCAACCATGTAAGTCGTGTCATACATCATCATAACATAAAAAGTGAACATATATGATCTTCAATAGTTTAAGGGGGTCCCACCTACTAGTATTATTTAATTTTTATAATAATAGGATTTTAGCAACACTTTGTGGGAGAAACTTCGTTGACATTTTTTAATCGTCAACAATAATCACCTTACTCATTTATTCCATAAAATTGTGGAAGCTGCAAGGATCTTATCTCTATCGCCTGCTGTACTGACGAATCCTTTACCACATAACCAACACATGGCCTCGAGCTCCTCAAGTACCGGAAATGTGGCCAGTGGGATTCAAAACCCACCGACACAAGACGATGATCGTTTATACATCAATATGGTCGAATATGAGGTTAATGTAGCCACTCGATCTCGTGATTACAGTTCTCCACAAATTGTACCTAGTGTAGAGTCTCCTCCTCCTTTGGATATGCCCTTACAGATCGAAAAACCATAGCCACCACCTCGTATTTCGAAAGGAGTACTCAAGCACTCTACCCACAATCCTAATGCTAGATTTGCCCAGAATTATTCTATTGTTGAGGACCTGGGTCAAACCCCTTATGCGATGTCGGCTCTGAAGTTGCTCCAGACATCTCCTTCACAGATGAATGCCTTGCTATCTACTTTAGGAGCTATAGATCCGAGTGGCTCGAAAGTTATCAAGTTTGATGTCACAAATGTGAAGTCTTGCTTTCCTTACCATGTGGAATTCCAAATCCACGTGGGTTACTCGAAGTATACCATAAAGCGTACTGTTGTTGATGAAGGAGCTGTAACATGTGTGATGTCCCTGGTCTGTTGGAAATCCCTCGGCTCTGCGACACTCTCTCAGTCTCCTACCATGTTGACTTATTTTGACAGTTATTCCTTACACCCTCACGATATTCTTCCTGTCTTTCCGGTCCAGTTAGGTGGGAAGACGATAGAGGTGGATGTCGAGGTGGTTGATGTGCCCCTCTATTATAAATTGTTACTAGTACGCAATTGGAATTACACTATGATTGCCATCGTATCCTCTATCTTTCATACTCTTTATTGTCCTCATGATGGGAATATCATGACGATCGATTAGTTGTCCTTTTTGTATGCTATCCCCAGTGCATCTGTTGGACCGTTAATCCCCGTGGTCAACAATTCTCAGTCGACAACTGAGAATATCAGTGTCAGAATGTATTCATCCCTTATGGGTACCTTCGACTTCATGGCACCGATTCACCATATTTATGCCATGTCCAGTAGGCCCATTTCGTTAGATAGGTTCGTTCCTTTCTGCACTTCCTATTTTAATGATCCTTGGACCCTACTATTAAAATTAGTTCATAAATTCACTATATCATACCTAGATTTAATCCTCCAATTAAGTCTCAACAGTCAAGCATGAAAACCTTTACTAGCTTCATTTAATGAGCATAAACACTAAACAATATAGTTCTGAAACTAAATTTGCAGTGAAATCATATACTAACAGTAGACGAGATACACAATATGCACCATGAAAAATATGGGTAAAACCCCAAGAAGAATAACACAGAAATTAGTGACAAATTGAGGAGATTTATTTATTAATCTCCAGAGAAAGATGACGATATTACAACAGTCATTTATAGCAATGATATAACAAAACCCAACTCAGAAAAATGTGCCTCTTCTACACTCAGAGAAATGTGCCAAAAATTCCAGAAATATGTGCCAAGTTTCAGCCTATAAAACTGCATGAAAATTTTGTTATAAAGCTAAATTGTACAGCCTGTACTTCAGTAATAACATTCTTGGAATAGTGGGCACAAACTTTTGTACCAAAAGTTAAGGGAAACCTAGAAATAAACCAACAACTTGCCTTGAAATTAGAACCATGATTTCAGTGCATACCTTAGATGTTCCTCTAGCAAATCCGTACAATACAGATTCCTTTAGCAACTGTACAGTTATGTTCCATATCAACAGCTACTATCTTGGGATGTGTGCCCACTTCCTCTCCTGAAAGATGTGCCTCCCTTGCTTGTTGTCCTTATCCTTTCTTCACACTCAAAAAATCTCTTGGGATGAGTGATCCTTCACCTCCCACAACTCTCTCCTCAAAGTGTGCGCCCTCCTCTCCTAATGAGCTTCCTTTTATCAATTTTCCATTGTAACTACCCTAACCCTTGGTTTTCCAATGAGATTGATGGTCAAGATTAGATATTTCCCTCATGAGATCAATGGTCTCATGAGATCAATGGTCACGACTTAATCATTCATTGAGGTCACTTAAGTCATTAAAGTGACGCAAAACATCATAAAGTCACTTTTACATTAAAAAATGAAAAGACCCAACTTTATAAAATCACTTTATAAAGTCACTAGGAGAAAATTTGCTTGGTCCCTTCCGCATGCTGAGCACTACCAATGCAGAAGTACCTCCAAGCTACCAAATCTCAACACCTACCTTCCTCGACTGCATCTTGCGAAGGTCAGTCGCATGATGGAATGACCATGCCACTATCGACAACAGAGATAACGTATCAAGTTTTTCTTGACTCTTCTGCCAATCCTAATCTTATTGCCTCGCAGACAAACAAGGAGGATCATGTTCTTAAGCCCGTGTGGGCCATTTCGTCGTCTTGTTCACATAACTGCCTCGATGAGACTTTTTCCTCGGATGAAGATATCATCGAGACCATGAATAGTTCTGAAAAACCTTGGGATGATATGCATCATCACTCTTATTTTCTCCCAGAGATTTCTAGAATCGAACAAGATGAGTTTCAATCTACTATGAGTGAGATAGTCGGTCACACCGTAGTTCCACTTGATACACACAAAATTTATGTCGAAGGAAATATGGCGATTATCTCCCCTACCGTCATGATCGATATCTCTCGTACCCCTGACAAGATTGAAAATGTACACATCGGTGCAGATTGTTTGCCAGAAGAAATCCTGATCTATACCGAACTCTTCAAGGAATTCTGAGATGTATTCGCTTGGTCATATGAAGAGATGCCAGGAATCGACCCTCGAATTGTCAAACATTATATTAAAAATTATCCGGATGCTAAGCTTGTTCGACAATGTCTTAGAGATGTCAATCCACGGAAGGCCCTTGCTATTAAGGCAGAGGTAAAGAAACCACTTAATGTTGGCTTCATCTACCTGGTTCCCTTGACTGAATGGGTATCCAATCCTGTTCCTATGAATAAAAATCAAGGAACCATCTGTGTATGCATGGATTTTTCGTGATCTGAACAAGGCATGTCCTAAAGACAACTTCCCGACACATTTCATCGATCAGATCCTCGACGAGTGTGTGGGAAGCGAAGTTTTTTCTTTCATGGATGGATTTTCAGGGTATAACCAAATTCAAATTAAACTCGAGGATAAACATAAGATGACATTTATTTGTCCTTGGGGTACTTTCGCATACCGAGAGATGCCTTTCGGCCTTAAAAACACCAGAGCAACCTTCCAACGTGCTATGATCTTCGCATCCACGATATTAAGCATATATTCGAAGCTTATCTTGAGGATCTTGCTACTCACTCTCGTAAGAGAGTGGATCACCCTAAGAACCTTCAGCTAGTTTTTGAAAGATGTTGTCATTATTGCATCTGATTAAACCCTCATAAACACATCTTTTATGTTAGGTCTGGACATCTTCTAGGATTTTTAGTCTTTGAGACTGGGATCATGGTAGATTCGTTAAAGGTTGAGGTAATACTTCGATTTCCTCTGCCGCGCACTATTCGACAACTTCAAGGTTTACAGGGGAAACCTAACTTTTTATGTTGGTTTATAGTGAACTATGCAAATACTACTAAGGGTGTCATGCGTCTCTTGAAGAAGGACACCCCTTTTATCTAGGATGAGAGAGCCCCGAAATCCTTCAATTCTTTGAAGAAATCCTTGGTATCGACATCTCTGTCATTGAAGTCTCCTGACTACAATAAAGATTACTTGCTTTATATCGCCACGTCCAAAGATACGATTGGTATGGTCTTGGTCTAGGAGGATGATGAGCTCCACGAGAACATCATCTACTATCTTAGTTGAAACTTAGTCGGTCCTAAGCTCAAATATTCTCACGTCGAAAATCTAGCTTTGGTTGTCGTTCACGCAGTCCAACGATTACACCATTATATATTTCTTTGCAAAACTACTGTGGTTTCCGATGTCAATCCATTTCAATACGTCCTTACTAGGCATATCATAGGGGGGAAATAAAATAAATGGATTGTTAATTTACAAGAATTCGATCTCGATTTTGCTTCTACGAAATCCAAGAAATCACTAGTCTTTGCAGAGTTAATATCCAACTTCCCACGATTAGACAAGGATGTTATTCATGTTGATTCTTTTACGGATGAACACATTTTCCTTGTCTCGTCGTCCAAACCCTAGCATGGAGACATTGTTCTCTATCTTCAAACTCTGAAGTTCCCTCAACATCTCTCACGAGATGACCAACGACATATATGATACCAAGCTAAGAATTACCTTATCATTGGTGACACTCTGTATCGTCAAGGAATAAACAATATCTTGCATCGTTGTTTAACTCACAAAGAAGCCAAGTCAGTTCTAAACGATTGCCATAGTGGGGCTTGTGGTGGTGATCTGTCCGGGCTTGCGATAACCCAGAGAATTTTGTGAGTCGGTTATTTTTGGTTGGCTATCTTTAAATATTGCATCGAAGCAGTCAAGAAGTGTCACCCCTGCTTGGTGTTCACTCGAAAAATGCGCTCGCATCCAACCCCTCTCCATCCTGTCATTATTGTCGGTCCCTTTGCCAAGTGGGAGATGGATTTTTTGGATTGCAACCCAACTTTAGTTGGGAGGCATCAACACATTATCATGGCCGTAGAATACTTTACTAAGTGGGTTGAGGCCATGCCTACAGTTAAATCCGACGGGAAGACTGTCACCTTCTTCATATTCAATCAAAATATCGCCAAGTTCGACATCCCAAGTGATATTTTCACTTATCATGGCAATCACTTTCAGAATGAAATGATGGAAGAGATAGCATCCAAACTGGGGTTTAAGCATGGTTATTCTTCTCGTTACTACCCCCCAGGAAAATGGATAGGTAGAGGCTGTAAACAAGTCTCTCAAGACCATTTTGCAAAACACTGTCAGCCAGAGAAAATATGACTGGCATATCATGCTATATCCATCACTTTGGGCATACCAAACCTTAGTTACGACTGCCACCAACTTTTCTACTTTCTTTTTAGTACACGGTGTGGAGTCAATATTACCTATTGAATTTGAAATCCCTTCTCTTAGATTGGCATTTGCACTCCTACCTGACACTTCTGATCTTGAATGACGCCTCATGCACTTAGAGAGACTTGACGAGCAACGTCGAGAGGCCTCTACGACTATTGAAGCGAATAAAAGACATGTCAAGGTCCAATACAATAAGTCTGTCTATCCATGGTTGTACGCTAAGGTTGACTTGGTCCTTTTATATGATCAAGCCAAAGAACCACTGGGGGAAGGCAAGTTCAAACCCATGTGGCATGGTCCCTATATCGTGCGATGTGTCCTAGAAAAAGGAGCCTATGAATTAGAATATTATGAGGGGAACATGTTGGCTAAGCCCAGGAATGGGCTCTACTTGAAAAGATATTATGCTTAAGCCCCAAGCTTGGGAATAACTCTTTGTATACTAATGTAATTTAGTGCATATACATCTTTTCCCTTTATTTTTTGTCTTCAACTTGCTTATCGAGTTTTCCCTTGATTGGCAGATGTCAACAGAGTCTTCTGTCTACTTAGGATTTGTAGACGGAGCCAGTTGTCATACATAGAACTTGGCTTCCGCCGCTTGGATTTTTTACTCACCCGAGGGTCTAGTTACTGTGTGCGTGACCCTACGTTACTTCGATGATTCCTACAAGTACGCGTTTTAGAATGGCATTTTGATTTTATTGCTTATCATATGTACCTAGGAGTTCTAATTATGTATCTGATGCATATGTTAATTTCGTTTACATTGGCATTTTTCACATAACTAAAGAAAAGAAAACATTCTCATCAATGTACACATTGTAACACAAGTAATCTTGAAGAGCCATGTCTTTATATATATTTCAAAAAATATGATGTTTATAGTACAAAATTGGGGCTAACACCCTCAATACACATATACAACCGATAATAAAAAAGCCATGACGTCTACACTTGTGGCACCGGATGTGTGTCATGATAACAAACTATGGCATTTGCAAGATGCCGAAATAGTCGCACCCAAGTTCTAGGCATGCCTACCACCTCCCACTGCATAGCCTCCGAAAGATCCTCCTCCTGAACCATCAAAATCCTTTGTGTCAAACGAGACAGGTTTCCCTACACATTTCAAAGGACTCTCTCTGCTTCTCCTCCCTCCACCTCGTCTCCCCGGTGCCTCCGACGATGTTGTGGAAGCCCATCCAATCGTCGTGGACCTACGTCTGCACCACATATGTATCTAATTAGTACTTAAACATCATACAAAAATATTTTTGTTTTCATATACAAAAACACAAAAAAAATGAAATATTTAAAGAACATTGACATAGCTATGTCCTCGTAGATGGTCCCTGGTGGTAATGGCATGTCAGGGTCCCCTCTGAAGTCAATCCCTGCATAGGGGTAGTCATCCATAGCAATGACCTGCCATCTCCACCAGTAAAATAAATCATCGTTGTAGGGTGTGGGAACCCTACCTCCCCCTTGTCGTCTCATCACCTCGATCCATCATCCCATGGTTGGATCGCGAGGTCCTCGCGGAATAATCTCAACTCTAGGTCCCAAACCTGGAACTTGCTCGAAGAAAAAGCTACAGAAGATAGAAGTGAACTCGAAGTTCCTCTTACTATCCTGTTTGCATTTTGTCAACTGGGTATTCATGTTAGCCAATAGTGAGGTGCACTATTCATACACCATGGGTCTCAAGCACTATATGGAGTAGAACATAAGTGGCCTCAATTCCTGGTGCAATGAGGCCGATCCTATGATTCGTGTCAAAACAAGGACAACAATATTGAGGCTTATATTTTTTATCGCTCGGATGGGGAGTTGAATCTCGACCTTATCAGTCCCTCCAATGTAATGGGTGGCTATGTATTCTTCTATCTTCATACCGCTCCAAAATCCTCAAGTTTTGAGGTTGACCACCTCACCCCGACGCGACAACCCCGCCAAGAAATAAATATCCTCAACCTCAATCTGTAATGGTTTCCCATCAAGGTTGAAGCTCTCATTGTCTGGATCCCAGTAATCCACGAGCAACTATAGCAAACTCACTTGGGCCCTCATACCTTTGAGATCTCAAAACTTATACAACCCGCATATTTTCAAGGCCATTTGGGCCCCCAGATCTCTTTCCACGGCAGCAACAACCTCCTCATGTTCCCTTTCCCTCCACTCTAGCACCATCCTACAGGAGAAGAATAATTTTTTGAGCTATCATTCACTAAAAGACATTGTTTTCGGACATATACGTAGGTTGCAGTGTTTACAGTAACGTATAGGTTTGATTATACGCTGGTTGTATTTTAGACAGCCGCATATAACCACACATATATGCGGCTTGATGAATAGTAGCTTGCATACACCTAAACTTATAATTTGCGCCCTAAATAACTTAAAATTTGAAACCTAAATACAAAATGCAATCCACTAAAACGAAAGATGATGGGAAGAGGAATTACCTGGTCCAAACGGTCGTTGATTCTGTCACTCATAGCTCCCGCAATCACCAATTGAAGATCAGAGGTAATTTGGTCCAAAATCCACTATTTGGGTAAAAAACTAAAATGATATAGTAAATTTGTTTTTTTTTACTATTTATAGCAAATTTTTACCCACTTTGCATAGTTTTGGATAATATTTTCGTCTAATGGACTAATACAATAGTGGATTGATTTGGTTTTTGTAGTTTTGTCTAGGGATTCTTGCGGTTTTCAACGTTATGTCGATCGTTCTTAACTTCGGAAAAGTATTTTCGCTACCCAACATATAGGATAGGTATCCATTCCATCATGCACACTTGCATCATCCTATAACTTTCACTCATGTGCCTTAGGTACGAACGCATTTTTTAGCAACACATAACTTTATATCTGCTACTAGAAGTGTCGTTATCAAATGGTAGAGACTTACCAAACATGGGTACCCTAGTTAGAACCTCTGCTTCATTCAGTGCCCATTCTGAGATTTTCTCCGTAAGACCGGAAGTCCCTTATACCTAATACATGACTTTATGTCGAACCTCATTTCTCACTCATGAACATGTTGATCTATACCTAGAGGACTCCCATCTGAGTTTGATTTAAGCTCTTTTCCGACTCGTTTTCAAAAAGAGAAAATATTGTCGAGTGAACTTGTCTCTTTCACACTCATAAGTTGGATTTGAAAGGACGTCTATTTGGTACAAGTTTATCCCTTTTTCAAACCAAGTAGACTAAGATTACAAAAAATGACATTTTTTGGCGTTAAGTTGTGATTGCATCTCATGACCTTGCTTGTAGTATTGAGCCTATTTCAGGTTCTCGCTTTGCGTTATAAACCATTTTCCTCAGTAGTTTTGCATCCTCAACCAAGTAGAGCCTTGTTTATATCCTTCACAAATTGACACCCTATACCTAGGAGGGAAGATTCCCCTGAGTTTCCATCTCCCGCATGTACCTCCTTGCATTGAACATAGGTATGTTCTACTGCTAAAACTAGTTTTGCTTACTTGCAACATTTGTTCCCTCCTATGTTTCATAGCATTCATTTGACTATGAAAAAACAAAAAAAGACGGGTGGGAAGGGAGTATTATCTTATATTGGCAGCAGTCGTGTCACCTTTGAACATAGCACAAAATTTTTGAGTCCACTTGTCATCATAATTTTTGGTTTAGCATGGCCTTAGGAAGTTAAGCTCATTATAGAGATTTTTCTCCCTCGACTGGTTACTCTTCCAGTCTCTATGGAGAACTGAATTGATGTCTCCTGCATATCATGGTCTGATAATTGATTCTATGTTTCATGAGTCTTCCATGTGTCTCATGATCTTGTTCAAAGGATGTCTATAAGCCTATGTCAGACATTTCTCAGAACTCTTGACTTTGCATGTCAGCCATACCCTCAGATTGTCTCAGAATCACATGAAGTTGTAGTCCTATTGCGCACCCTAGTCCTACTTTCCTCATTGATAGGTAACCTTGAACCCAACAATCGACATTTCATCATTGGTCGTTGACTGGGTGGTTTCCCTTGTGTTCGACGGAAAGACAACTATTCACACATTGGGATTCGTGTAGTGTCTTGGATGACATTAGCCTTATTGTTGGTTTCCTCGCCTTTGTCAGCAGTTTTCCTCATTGGCTTCTATTCATAGGGTCTTTTTCGTGTACCACTTGCACCTGGCACACATGAAAGACGCACATGGTCGTTGGTTCGTGAACATATTCTTCATCTGATTTCCTCCTAATCATTAAGCTCATGCTTTGTACCTCGTGTTGAATGATGAGAGATTCCTTAATTCTCTCCTTTTAGTGGGTCTCCTTCCATTGACTTCATCTCATCTATTTTGGAGACGAGACCTAGAGTCCTATGAGTACCTAGAGGCTTATAGTCATTAGTGGCAGGTTCTCTCATCATCGACAGCTGACAATACATCAATATCTCTTGATCGATGGATTCTTCAAGTGTTTGACCCCAACTCCTTTATGCACACTTGTAAGAATGTACTCAGTGCCTTGATACCTACTTTCATCATCGATAGGTTGTCTCACGTTTGTTAACGATATACCTCAATGATCAGTAATCAAACGAAGTCTCATTGTGTTCGACCTCAACTCATTTATTCACATGATGTAGACTTTCACCTTTGGAGGATTGTGTAGAAGACTTGAAGACATCAGTTTATAGTCGCAGCTTTCCTGAGTTGTTGCTACCTTTTCATTGGACCAGTACCTATGTGAATTCAGTGATAATGGGAGATCAGATTGTACTCCATTTGTATACATATATCTTCACATAGATTTTGAGATTGGATTCACTGGGCCTTATTTGTGACTATGACAACCTAAGGCATGTATCCACATTTGTATTTGCATATTCATGGTCATGGATAGTTGTTTGGTATATTTTCACATGGATCTGCGGTGTAATTCAAATTGGCAGCCATGTATGCAAAGTTAATATAGATTGTCATGAGCAACTAGTCTTTCCAGTTGAGTCCCCATTACTCCACTTATGGGTTTTATAATGTATTTCGACCATCACAGATACTCCTCTGACCTCACACATTAGGGGGGCATCTGTTATAGCAACGCCTCACCCCACACTATCTTGCACAGAGGGCCTTTTTCCATTTCCCTATGCAGACTTGAAGTCCCTTTTTTCAAATCCCAGAGCTAAAAATATGATTGTTCCACATATGCGTGCCCTGCCTATATTACAACATGCGTATACGCATGTTGCACCACTACAACCTGTGTACATCGGGAAATGTGCCCAAAATTAAAAAATTGTGTCGGGTTTCCATGTCACGTCACGAGATCAATGATCCTTGGCCTTCCATATACTGGAAACATTCCTTCTCGGCCCTTCAGTTCCACTTGAAGGCTATAAATGGGCCAAATCTGAGCTATGGAAAAGAAGAGATAGAATTCAACTTTGAGAGAAAAGTTACTTTGGAGAAATTATTCACTTCACATTGAGTCTACATCCCTTTGTCCTTTAAGTCTGAACACATTGTTCAACCCCCAAGCTCTTCCCTTATTGATTGAGAACTCCATTGTCTCTTTTATATGAGCTTGCCTTTGGTGGAGGATTGAAGTGGTGGAGGCCCAGTTGGAAGGAACTTGGTTTCTCGGTTTCGAACCATGCCGACACAGAAGTTTGTAACTCATTCACTTATGTTGATTATATCTTAATAGAAATACTCTTTTCTCGTCCAATCAATATCTTGCAAATATTTAAATTGTTATTCCATGGGCATATTTTTTATGATTGTTGATGGATTATGGTATTGAATGTGCTAACATTATATATTATCACCATATGCTTGCGTTGCTTGCTTGGTGAGGACTAGTTGCAGGTATATTGCTTTGGGTCAAGTGCTCAACGGTGAACTTCATCGAACGTCTGGACAAGATAGGCCTCTTATCTTGTCTTGTTAGCATATTTGTTTATATATCATACTTGATATTAGAGTTAATTTATGCAATCATTTCCATCTGTTGTGGTTTACCCCTAGCCATAGAGAGATTTTCCTCGTAATAGTATCCCTAATTCTTCTTACATTTCCTTGACTTATTCTTATCCTTTGGGGCATACATTTTTTGTTTTCTTTACTTGTCATCATCATAATCCCCCATTGTCATTATCATTCCTATGAGATTTCCCCACTGTGGATATCTTTTTTACTCGGGTGTATGTTCTAGTGTG
>JASDQU010099935.1:83466-145308 GCA_032191745.1 Picea mariana
ATAGAGATCCAATTTTCACTGAATTTTTTTTGTTTGAATTATTTTCTTATTTGGGTACTCAATTGGCTCATATCTCATCTTAACCATCCTCAATCTGATGGAAACAATGATATTTTAAAAAAATATCTAGAAGGATATCTTCATTGCTTTTCATTTGGTAAACAAACACAATGGGTCAAGTGGTTTCCCTTGGAAGAATGGTGGTACACAACATCATTCCATACTTCATAAAAAATGTCCCCATTTCTGGAACTTTATGCATATCATCCTCCATCCATCACATCTCCCTTGAATGGGAATGCAAAGGTTCAGGTAGTGGAGGACCACATAGGGCACCAACAAGAGGTTCTCAAACAACTGAAGGACAACTTGGTTATGGCACAAAATAGGATGAAACAACAAGCATATCAACATCACAATGAAAGGGAATTTGAAGTGGGGGATTGGGTATTTTTGAGGCTACAAATATATAAACATTTGTCCCTCAAGCAACAAAATAAGGACAATAAATTAACACCCAAATATTATGGCCCCTATAAGGTCTTGCAAAGGATTGGAAGTATGGGTTACAAATTGGATTTGCCTCCATCTTCATGTGTACATATAATATTCCATGTTTCTTGCTTAAAGAAGGTAATTAGTGACAAGATCCTGATACAAACTATTTTTCTAGAGATTAATGAAGAAGAGAAACTCATACTAGAACCAAAAACAATCCTTGAAACAAGGATTAAGTGGCTACGAAATCGAGCAATTAATGAGTACCTCGTCAAATGGAATAACATACCAGTGGAAGAGGTGACATGGGAATATTATTTCTTCATGTAGAAACACCCACAATTAGTCAAGTGTTGAGGAAAACACTTGTTTGAATGGGAGGGGCATGTTAATCCCTAGAAAAATCTCCATGTTATGGATACAACCCCTTATTAAGCCCCTAGATATTGAGTTATTACAATTCTAGTGTTATATTAGTAGGGTAGATAGAACCCTTAAATGCACCCTTTCATTATAATTGTACCCTTGTCTCCTATATATATACCAACGAGACCTAGTCTTAGGAGGATATTATCCCATCTCATATTGTATTATGAATTGGATATATTGTAAAAGGAGGTTTCCCCCTCCAAGTGGACTGTATTCATTGACTTTTTTTTTTAATCATTTTTAAGGCATTGGATCATAACATTAAATCCCTAGCACCCTTATTTCAGCCCAAGAGTGGAGGTAGTGATGAGTATACCATCTAGGTAAAACTTCCTAGCTTTCCTATTGAGTTATGGTAAGATAAAACCCTTGTGGACATTGGAAATATTTTGGGAAAAACTGTTATGGTGGATGATTCCTATAAGACAAGTTCTTATTGAACCGTGGCTTGTATTTTGTGGAAATTGATATTAGAGGTGGTTCGTTTGATTATGTGGATGTTTTTATGGGTGATGTAGTGTAAGCACAAATTTTGGACTACATTGATGTTCCTTTCCACTGTCCACAATGTCATTCTTATGGTCACATTCCTAGGGATTGTGAGCTTCCCTTTATGAGGCAAGTTTGGAGAAGCAAGGATACAAATCATGTTCAAAAGCCTTGACAAGATGAAATTTAGAATACTAAAAATGTGGAAGAAGGCATGTTTGGGTTTGATAAGGTTTGTGGTGGGGATTCATTAATTCAAAGGAATATGGTTTCATTTAGTTTTGAGAAGAATGCAGTCGATGAATCTATGGTTGGTGATATTCCAACTTCCTTACATCATAATACAATTTTAGATCATGTTGCTCTGAATAATGATTTCCAAATTCCTATGAATGTGGGGAAAGTTGGGGACAAAAAAAATGAAGAAGGATTTTTAGGGTCTCCTTCACATCTTGAAGGTGAAATTCCCAGTACATTTTATGTAGAAAATACACTGAATATCTTCACTTCTCATACTTCTCCTAAGGATTCTTAGATAACCCTTGTTTAATTGTAGAATTATGGTAGTAGTTTGGGTAGGGATAAGAGATTATATATTAAGACTAAAACTCCAAACTCATCTTCGGTTACAGAGGAGGGAAATTTTTTTTCCTTGTCATCCAAGTTAGAATATTGTTCTAGCTATAATTTTATTTTAGAAGGGTATAAAGGGGATATTAGGGTTGGCTTTATTTCTCATGGAGGTGGTCACTATCATTTAATAACTAATAAGTATAAAGTTGTTTTGGAGGGTTCTACTTTTTTGGATTTGGGGAAGTATTTTCTAAAATATATTAGTCCTAGCTTTTTGTATAGGGAATCCTTACTTCGCCATGCCCAGGAGAAGGATATTAAAGAGATTAGAAGGGGTGCCAATGACCAATCATTGGGGTCCTTAAAGCAAATATACCCCATATTTTAAATTCAAAATGAAAATATTGTTTATGAATATTTGGGGCCTGGGAAGCCAAAATAGATAAATGGATCTTATAGATAATTTGTATAGGTAGAGAAGCCTCAAATATTATTGCTTCAAGAGATAGTGGTGAGAAGAGATATCTTAGTGGGTGAAGTGAGAAGATTTGTTTTGGGTTGGGACATTTTAGCATTACAATATAATCGTTTATCTAGAGGTATTATAACTTTTTGGACTCAAAATCTAGTCCTAACCAATACTTATGCTATATTTTCATGCTCGTGCATGGATTTTTCAATAAAATTTGGGTTCACCTATAAATATATTAAATGTGTATGGACCATATGATGAAAAACAAACTTTATCAAAGAATATTGTTGATTTGTAGTGTATTCATGATGTTAAGGTCACGGGTGATCATGGGAGAGCATTTAAATTTCACATTCAATAGGAGGTAAGTTTGTGGTTTATTTACCAGGATTGACAAGATTGTTGATTTTTTCAATTATTAAATTAAGGACATTGGTTTAGTTGATGTTGAATATATCTACATGACCCCCACATGGATGAATGATATAATTGGTAATGAAGGAGTTTCAAAGAGAACTGACCATTTTTTGTCTCATATTTTTCTCTACAAAGGGTGGTCCATAGATACAAGTCCTTGATTGACCCAAATAGATGCTCTGATCATAACCCTAGATTTATAGAACTTGAGTATTGAAATTCTAAGCTTGGTGCACCCTTTAAATTTTATCATGGATGTATTTAGGAGGAAGAGCTTCTGTCAGTGGCAAAGGATGTGTGGAAACTTTGTGATCCACATTTATGGACTTTTGCAAATGAACAATTCATAGCCTCACTCAGGGCTGCAAAAGAGAAGGTGGTTTTCTAGGTTTGGAAAAGATATAGGAACAAAGATAAATTGTTTAAAGAGATTGAATTGGATTATTGGACATGTTATCTGGGAAAATGGGAGGTGTATTTAATGTGGTTCTAAGAATAAAAATATTGGAAGAAAGGAAGGTGAAGTTGTTGAGGGATCGAGAGATTTAATAGAGGATGAAAAGCAAGGCTACTTGGCTAGAGTAAGTTGATTGAAATACTAATATTTTTCACAAATTTGAAAATCATAAGAAGAGTGCTAATACTATTTGGGAAATGATAAACGGGGAAGGTGTTCTAGTACACATTTTCAAAGAATTAACTAAGTTGTGGGTTAAGCATTTTAGGATTTTCTATAAATATCTAGAGTAGGAAAATATTGCAGAGATTGTCAAAGTAGCTTATTTTCTCGAAAGCTTGTTTTTGAAGAGGATAATCAATGGTTGTATGAGGATAAGAGTCATGGACTATATGGGTGGGCTATTGATTTCTTCCAAGGTTTATTTGAGATTATGGGTGAGGATTTATTCTGAGTGGTGGAAGGAGTAAGAACATCTGGGAAGGTATTAAGGTCTTTCAATTCCAATTTTATTGCTCCCACTCCTCAAGTTGATCATCCTGAATCATTTGATGCATTTATACATATATCCTTGTGCCATTGTCTGTACAAGATTACGCCCAAATTTATCTCTCTTGAACAATTTGGATTCTTAGAAGGTCACTAAATCCACAAAGCTATAGGATTGTCTCAAGATGGTATTCACACTATTAAAACTAACATCCGTCAACAATGGTGATCAAGTTGGACTTAAGCTTATGATAGAGTGTGTTGGCTCTATTTGAGATTACTTTCAATTCACATTAGTTTTAACTTATCTATGGTTAATTGGATCATGGGGCATGTCACATCAGTTTCATATGGTGTTCTTATCAATGGATCAACTTCACCTTTTTTCAAACCTACAAGAGGTTTGAAACAAGGGTGTCTATTGTCCCCATATTCATTTATTCTTAGTGGCTAAAGGGTTGAGAAAATCCATTATAAAAGACAAAAAAAACAAGATATATTCAAGGTATTTGGGTTGGAGGTAATGATTCACTTACTCATTTATCATTTTTGGATGATGTACTTTTGTTTTATAATGATTTTTTTTAGGAGGTAAGGAAATTTAGGGAGATACTTCAACTATGTAACAAATCTACTCGAATGAAAGTAAATATTCACAAGTCTACTATCAATTCTAATGAGCTTGACGGAAGTGGTACAAAAATTGAGAGGATTATTTCCCTTCGGGCTTTTATACTTTTGGGAAGGAACTAAGTATCTCGGTTTCAATATTAAACCAAATGATTATGGTAAGAGGGATTGGACCTAGTTACTCTCTAATATTAAGAAGATAATTAATTTTTGGTGTACTAGATGACTATCTAGCGGTGGTATATTGGTCTTAGTCAAATTTGTTTTAGAGGCCATTCTAGTTTAATAACACTCTTTGGCACATATTCCCAAAGGAATTGCATAGAAGATAAGAAGGGATTTCCTTAATTTTCTTTGGAAAGGAAACTCTAATAAGATTATCACTCACTTAGATAAATGGTGGACTATAGCCAAGCCTAAGGATGAGGAATGATGGGGCCTTAACAACATTCATGTATTTGGCATATCTCTTACTACAAAAAATCTTCGGAATCTAATTTCCAAAGAGAGGCGATGGAAGAGAAACATTTTTCAAAAATATATAGTTCTAGGTTCATTATTATATGGATCATAAGTGATTGGAAAATTGTTTCCATTCAATAGAAAGCATTGACACTTGCTTTTCCAATAACTAGGTTTTGTTTGGCTTAGAAACTTGGTGATGGTTCACATGTAAGGGTGGGAGATGTTTCTATCATGGTGTGTGGGAAAGAGGTATTTTTCTCTGTTGATTTGATCCAATATCTTCAAGATTTAGGTAGATACACACTTAATTTGATAGCGGGTCATATAACTACTCACATAAGTATATGTAGAAAAACTAATGGAATATGGTAATAGGGGTGGATGTTTGCTCAAGATTTAGGTTTGGTGGTTGATCATGTACATCATTGGAATATCTTCCAATCTAAATTGCATGGAGATAATTTTGGGTTAAAGGAAGAATGTGATATGTTGGTGAGGGAAAAAAATAAGACTGGTGGAACTATATTACTAAATTTGGCTACATGACTCTTCAAGCCAATGCACATTATGATTTTAAAATGGTGGTGGGATAAAATATTGAAGAATAATGCCCCTATGAAGTCTAATTGTTTTATGTGGATAGCCTTGACTAAGAAGGTACTTGCTTGGGAGATGATCCAAAAAAGAAACAAGGAAGGTCCTAGTATTTGTTTATTGTGCAAATAGGGAGCTTAAATTACTAATCATCTCTTTATTAAATTTGTTTTTGCATAGAAAATATAGATGGATATGGATCATTGTATGGGTTATATTAACATTTGCCATGAAACATGATTATAGGAATGTTTGTGTAACACCCCTGTTTCCCCCAACTTGTAATTAATCATTAATTATGATTACCATGCTATGTTATGTGAACAATGTAAATGTATTATTGTTTAGATTGCCAATGACTGACTATGGGAGTGAAGCCTTGAATTACTGGCCATGATATCTCTAGAGGAAAGAGTGATGAAACTATGGAGAGGGTTCATTATGTCAAAATGACCCCAAGTTCTCTTTGTTGAAATAATAAGCCTCATCCCGATTCCAAGGAAAAATCAGTTAATGAGAAAAGGACTGGTGGTTGAACAATCAACTCCCGAATGAATGGAATCATGGAGGGTCTGGATGAAGGGATATAAAATTGTCAACCCAAAGTACCACAGAGGACGATTTTTATTGTAGGCCTAGATTGACCCGAGTTCCATCTGACAAAAGGAAGAGGACAGTCCCAGAACCTTCCTAGGGAGGGAAAAAGGCGTGCGAGAATACACAAGAAGGAAAACACACCAGGGAAGGGGGTGCGACTAGGATACACAGAGAGAAAGAGGAAGAACACATGAGGCTCTCCAACTGAGAAGAAGAACTGGAAGATTAAGTTTTTATGGTTAATGAAGAGAAAAAGAGAAAGGATCTCCGAGAATTTGCAGAAAACAGGACCTGAGCAGAAGGTCGCAAGCTTGATGCTAAGGGAGCATCTGATAAACCTCGCAGAGGCTGTGACAGAGATAGAACCTCTGAGAAAGTGAAAAATTTACATAGTGATATCATGGCTTGGCACAGGGGTGGTCAAAGTGCTAAGAATGAATGCCTCTGAGCCTACGGTTGGGTGGAAAGGCAAACCCCCATAGTCAGTTGGTTGGCGATTGACTGTAATAGATAAGTATTTTGTTTACCCTGTGCGGTTGAATTGAAATGCATGATTTGAATGTCTGTAATTGTGATAAATTGTGCCTCACATGAAATTGATGGAAATAATGCTTATTTTTCTTCTATAAATTGTTGCATTTGAATGGTTGTAAGATGACAAGTTTGGCCTTTGGGTTGGTTGGGAAATCCTCAAGGTATTTCTCCCAGGGATCAAATTCATAGTTCTAGATTCAGGGCAGACCCTACGGGACTGCTACAGTCTCGTTGATCCCTCAAAAATACCTTTTCTTGTTTTAGAACTTAAGTTCTGTGAATGGAGGGTGCTTCCTTCAAACCAGTCGTCCAAGTAACTGTGGGCTCATGCCCACAAATTTAACCAAATTTTGGCTAAGAGCTAAGGGTGTATCCCTCAGAACTTGTCAAAAACCTCATATGACCAGGACCATGGAACCCAACGCTATGCCCAACGGGAGCTAAGCCTTCTGAGCTTAAGGGCTTCGGGGGTCTGGAGCTCTGGAGTGTTGGAATGCTCATAGTATCCATATTGCACCGAAGGTGGCCTATCAAACTGGTAACTTGATGGATGAATGACAGTTGGCGGTCATGTACCCATAATCGTGGGATTCATCCCCTTACTAAACCCCAATCAACTTCACGGTCATGAGTTAACACGAGTCGTAGATCTGAGGATATCAAGGATCTCTCCTAAGAGTTGGACCTACGTCATGGTCAGTCCAACGTTGAGCACTTTGGGAGAACAGAGGTGTTATAACACCAAAACCCTCAAATTTCAGAGTTGCGAAGTAATGTGGGTCATCGATCTAAGGATCTTTTGGGACCCTTCCCAACCATTTGATTGTGGGGATGTGTGTATCATGTCGAGAGAATGTGGGGGTCCACGTGTCGAGCAACGATGATGTCATGTGTGGTGGCCTTGTGACATAGTAAAGAGATGTCGGTGACCTGAGGCACGTGCCACACATCTTGCCAGCATGTTTTGGGTTGACATGTGTCCCTCTAGGAGTGGCCTAACACTGAGACCAAGGGACCTTTGAACTAGAGTTGTGAGTCGTTGATCTAGGGAGTTCATGGAGAACCTCTCCCAAGCATCTGATCAACTAGTGGAAGGATATCATGTAGCACTTTGGTGAAGTCATACTTTGAGAGAGAAAGGGTGTAAAACAATCATAACCTTCGAACACCAAACTCGCGAAGTAACACAGACCATCAATCTGAGGATGCTTCAATATCTCTCTCAACCGTTGGATCTGTATTGTGGTTAGTCCGAAATTAATCTACTTTGGGGGAAAAAGAGTGTTAAATGGGTGGAATCCCTGAACATCGAAGTCATGAAGCAACGAAGGCTGTGGATTTCGAGATCTACGTGGACCTACCTCGACCGTGGGATAAAATGTATTGGAAGGTTGTCGGCAAGAGTTCGGACTTCGGAGCTCTGGGTGATTTCAGAGGTAGGAGAGGTCATAGACTTTTGGCAGCTGTTCGTATGGAGTGACATGGCACATTGACATCACCTAGGGTGACATGTATCCATGTTCATCATGACACATGTCACCTTGATTCGTGCTTTTTACAGACATCATATGCCAATTGGAACGTGACACGTGCCTTCCATTAATAGGGCCACACGCCATCTTCATATTTTTCCACATGTCACCCCCTGATGCGCAGTTGTTTGACCTAATGGTAATGGGATCCTTGGGAGTTCGGAACTCTGGGAAGTTTAGGATGTTATAACGTATGCTCCAAAATGGCCGAAGGCCGAAGCTATGTGGCATGACCTCAGAAGTTCAGGAGTTTTGTGAGTATGTTCATAACAACATGATGAGAAACCTTGTAGAAGGTCGGAGCCATGTGGTAGGATTTCGGGACTTTGGGACTCCAGAAATGATTCAGACATGGATAGGAAGGATGAAGGGGCAAAGGCCCGGTGATCGTGAAGGTGTGGGGAACATCCCCTGTAATCACCTCTCTAGTGGCCATTTCATCACTAAGGGATGACAACCATGGTCAAGTCCATTCAAGGTGGAATGGTACGAATGAAGCGAACCCACATGGGTTGCATGTGGCCTTTGACCAATGATTCTTGAAGAGCTTCAGAAGGGCATAACTTCCAATCTGGAGCTCAGATTTGAGCATGGTAATAGTCATTGGAAATCTCTTTATGAGAAGAAGGTGATGGAGATCTTGGGAAGAGGATTTGAGATGATGGAGGAAATAAATTTTTTTATGCCCCATCCCTTAAAAAGGTACTTAAGGGGTTGGGTGTGTTACAATTTGATGAAATGGTGTGAGAGGCAAGAATTGAAAAAATACAAAACCAATCCTTTTTTGGTTTTGTGGGGAATTTTGATTGCTTGTAATGTTGTGTTATTTGAAGATATACCTATGCCTACATTCTAGTTTACTACTCAAGTATGTGCTATATTTCATCAGTGAAAATATTCTTTGAAGGTTGGGGGCATTACATAGGTGGGAGAGCTCAGATGGTCGACATGTCCATACCTTGGGTATATTTTGATGGTGTTTTTCGTGGACCTAATTCAATCAGTAGTATGGGGGGCATACTATATCTTTCTAAAAATCATTTTTTTCAATTCAAATCCAATTTGGGTAGAGGAACAAAGAATTATAGTGAATTCATAGCATTAAAATACTTAGTGAACATAGCCGTGAAAAAGGGGTCGCACCAGTTATTGGTATATACATATTTAAAACTTAGTTATTGGTGTACCATTGTTTACTTTCTATTTTCTTGAAGAATATATATGCATTTATTCAATTATACATATTTAAAACTTACATTGAATTAATTAAATATCTTGCCCTGTTTTTGGACAAGTAATGGATCCATAAGGAGAAACCTATACTTTTATTTGTTGTTTGGTATAAGCTAGTCATTTGATACTTGGTTTCTTTATTGAGTTTTGTTTGTGGTTTTTCTTAGCTTCTACAATTTTGTCCTTAATAAACTTGTATCTATTATAGCAAGATTTTCCTCACCCCATGCAATATTGCACATATGACCTTTTTCCATTTCCCTATGCGGACTTGAAGTCCCTTTTTGCAAATTCCAGAGCTAAAAATATGATTTTTCCACATGTACGTGCCCTGCCTATATTACAACATGCGTATACACAACTTGCACCACTACAACCCGCTTACATTGGGAAATGTTCCAAAAATTAAAAAATGGTGTTGGTTTTCCATGTCACGTCACAAGATCAATGATCCTTGGCCTTCCATATACTGGAAACATTCTGAATTGACCCTTTAGTTCCACTTGAAGGCTATAAATGGGCCAAATCCGAGCTATGGAAAAGAAGAGAAAGAATTCAACTTTGAGAGCAAAGTTACTCTGGAGAAATTATTCACTTCATATTGAGTCTCCATCCCTTTGTCCTTTAAGTCTGAACACATTATTCATCCCCCAAGATCTTCCCTTATTGATTGATAAATCCATTGTCTCTTTTATATGAGATTGCCTTTGATGGAGGATTGAAGTGGTGGAGGCCCAGCTGGAAGGAACTTAGTTTCTCAGTTCCAAACCGTGCCGACATGGAAGTTTGTAACTCATTCACTTATGTTGATTATATCTTAATAGAAATACTCTTTTCTCGTCCAATTAATATCTTGAAAATATTTGAACTGTTATTCCATGGGCATATTTTTTTATCAATGTTGATGGATTATGCTATTGAGTGTGTTAACATTATATATTATCACCATATGATTGTGTTGCTTGGTTGTTGAGGACTAGTTGCAGGTATATTTCTTTGGGTCAAGTGCTCAACGATGGACTTCATCGAACATCTGGATGAGGTAGGCCTCTTATCTTGTATTGTTAGCATATTTGTTTATATATCATACTTGAGATTAGAGTTGATTTTTGCAGTCATTTTCGTCTGTTGTGGTTTACCCTTAGCCACAGAGAGATTCTACTCGTAATATAATTGGCGACCATATTGGGGATATAATATTCGTTTTTGGGGTTTTGGGTGTTTTTCTCCTTAGATTTCTCTTGTTCATATTAAGTTTCTTGTCGTATGATTGCTTGACAACCTTTGTTCACTTTGGGTCTGAGTTTCTTAGCCTTCTCCTTAGCTTGGTTGTGTTTTGACACATATACGCGGGTTTTTGCTTAACAATCATGTACATATGCGTGTTGTACTTATGCAATCTATGTACATACGCACTTTTCCCTTGAACAGTCGCGTACAACGACCTTTGTTTCTTGATTCCTGAGTTTGGTGGTTGTTGGGTAGGTTTTGATGACTGTTGAGTCTTCTTGGGTCTCCGTGGTGACTGTTAAGTGTCTGTGGAATGACATGAAGCCTATCTTTGGTTGAATTTTTGGGCAATGCCTTTCTCATCATATTTTCACTTTGATTGTTCTTGCACCTTGGGATGGGTGTTTTGCTCCTTGATATTCTACTTGGGTTGTCTCTATCTATACATAGTAGAGTCTTTATATCAAGTTGTTGTTCAGTCCTTACATTTTATTTTTATTATATTGAAAACACAAAAAATATTAGGCATTTTGATCTTTTGAGTCTTTGTCATTTATCTTAGTGCATGTAAAGAAAGATTGCATTTTATTTAGAATTGCATAATTGAATTGAAAATTGCATTTTTGAAGCATATCATTTATTGGAAATTGAGGTTAGGACCTTGCATTGTATTCATATTCATTTATTTTACTTACTGAGTCATAACACCACTAGTTTCACGACCGCACCTTTTGAGTAAGCTAGACATTAAAATTAACTCTTTAATTTAAAATTGATTACTAACGATTTTATTTTCTAGGGTGCAAAAACTAGCTTAGGATTTAGAGCTTTGGAATAGGATTTTGTGAGTAAACTTATCCAAGGCTATTAAACCAACATATGTGTCTAACTAAGGGAGTGGAGAAATCCATTGTATAATCGATAAGCTCAGGAGGCTCCGCTTACACCGAAGTTAAACACGAGGTCGGTTGAAGGGATATCCCCCCGATACCTTCTTAGCGTCAGAGATATTTCTGGGGATCTATTCGTATATGGGGATCTTTCTAGTGCCCTTACCTCCGTGAGAGGCGGTGATTTTAAGGTTTTAGGATTTGCTACCATGCCCATATAGTGGAACTAATTTACGACTGTTCGCCTGTGCATTGGTTATACCGTGGTTGATTAGTTGCTTGACTTAGGTGCCACCTAGGTTACTTGCAGGGGTTATTTTGCAGGTACCCTAGGTCAGATAAGGGTCGGACAACACACAACCTTTATGGAGGATTACCTCTACAGGGGGATCTGACCGACTGGTTGTTAAGTCCATGAGGGCCCTTATAACTGATTCTATTTCCTCCAATCTTTAGCAATGGACTCTCAGGCCCCCCTTGGGCGAGGCATACCTACTTTAGAGAGGGAGGTTCCTTCAGCCACTTTATCCTGTTTGTGTGCATATTGGTTGTTTGATTATTTTTGGTGTGCTCTTTGATTACTAGTTGGCCTTATGATTTGTTTTTTATATCTCGAATATTGAGTCATCGTGGAGCTAGACCAGCTTCCTCGCAGGTATCGTCGCTTGTTACATTTACCACTGAGTTTTGAGTCTTTGCCTTCTAAAAGGTGTAGAGTTGTTAAACATGGTACACACAACTCCACTTTTCAGACTTGTGACTCTACAAGAATGAGTAATGAACCGGGTCATCAAGATACTGGGAGCCCTTCAAATCCCACACCTACTATAGTTAATGGTACCCCTTCGACTCCTCCAGCCACAATGGTTGTAGTGTCGGGGAAACCTATCATCACCATTATCCATCGTATAGTGAACACTTAACCTATTTCCACGAACCTGTTTGGGTATCTTGGTCATTCACCGGGCTATAATGTTCAGTCCATCCCTATGGCCTCTAGTCCCTTTTCCTATGGTATGTCGAATTTTACTTCGCAGTTTTCAAACTTCATCCCAGCTACTGGCCCTAATGTTAGCATTGGAATTGGGGGCACAACTTCTCCTTATACTCCATTCTCATTTGGTGGCACCCATGTCCCTCAAACGACTCCTACCATGGGAGGCTTTCCCCCTTTTAATCCTAGGTCTAATCCTATTGCTTTTGGGTGGAGTAACCAACATGGCTGACAAGCTTCTGCTCAAGTTCCATCCTTTACACCCACCTCCTCAGTGTTGATTCTGACCAGCACGTTTGGCATCGCGAATCCACCTTTATCCTCTGGATTAACACCTGGAGGAGGTCATTTTCACACCTTGGGCAACCCCCAACTTGCGTCCACTCCGGCTAGGGGTAATTTTTATAACCCTCATTAGAACATTCCTACTGGAGCGATGCCCAACCAACCCCTTATGAATTATCCTGGAGGAGGATCTTACAACCCCGGACAGGGCCATGGTGCTTATTAGAACCCTGGATGGGTTACAATTCCCCAACCATAATCTTTCCAGGGAGCTTGGGGCCAGATGCCACAACTTCGTCTCCCTTTTTTGGCCATGCTCAATCTGCCAGAATTGTCTAAGTTTATGAATGACTCTGTGTGTCATGATCCTACATGGCCCCCCGTCCCCACCAAGCTTCCTTCAGATATCCCAAAATTCGAAGGAAAGAATGGTGAGGATCTTGGTGATCATGTTACCACCTTTCACCTATGGTGCTCTTCGAATTCCCTTAACGACAATTCCATTCGGTTAAGATTGTTTCAATGCACCTTCACAGGGGTTTCCATGAAATGGTATATCGAGCTACCTAGGGGGCATACAGGACCTTTAGTCAGATGGTTTTAGTCTTCCTTAACCACTTCCAATTGTCGGTTCATTACGATGTTGGCCTAGAAATTTTTACGACCTTACGCCAGGACAAAGCCACTCATATCTCAGATCATATCTAGGAGTGGTGTAGATGGAAGAGGTTGATCAAGACCTATGTACCACCAGAATTCCTATTAGAGTGGTTCCTTAAGTATCAACAACCTCCCATTTCGAAGGATGTTGCTACATCTGGGGTTACATCTGAGCAAGAAGCAATTTTCAAAGCATAACAGTTAGATCTTAGATATGCTCAGTCTGGGATGTTATACGCGATTCTTTCTGATGCACCGAGGTCAAACTATGACCCTAGACAAAAACCCAGGCCTCATGTCGATGGCATTGTAGGCTCTGTCAATGTGAAATTCCCAGACTTAGTGACAATCCATTTGAAAGAGTTGTCTCTAAATCAGTATGCAGGAGGGCCAACTTCATATATGTCTTTCAATCCCACTCAGTCAGTAGATGTACATTTCGTACAATCGTCAACCAACCCAAATGGTAACCAACAACCAGGAAGGAATAAGAAGAAAGGGCATAATAATAATCGTAAGGGTGGGAAGAATAATAAACCCAAGGACAATGGTAATAATGATAAGACGAATAATAATTTTGGTGAGGGAAAGAGAGAAAGGCATAAGGTGAAGTTTCCTGTAAGCTTTGTACAGATGATTGTTGAGGAAAAGATATGAAATGATCTTACTCAAGCATTTTCAGATTCTTCTTGGCTAAAGAAAAATAGACGAGAATATCACCCTATGTTTATAGCCAACAAAAATAACATCCTAACTCACAAGGATTAATTAAAAGTGCTTAGGCTAGTCTTTTATCAACAAAAGATTGCTGGAAATTCACTTTTTTTGTAATTTTCTGAATATATTAGTTGCTGAAATAAATGTAAAGATAGAAGAAAAGTCACCAAGATGATAATCAAGACAGATGAGACATAAATCAATTCTTTATTTCATTCAAATTCACCAAAGAGTCATTTTATTTACAAAATCTCATGCAGAAACTTTGGACCAAAGTCAAACTTAGACATCCCTGATGGAACATACAAAAAGACCTCTGACAGAAAACCAAAAATGAATTCTAAAAGCTAGATCAGCTTGCCAAAGATTGTTTCCCACTCGAATCTACACAATATCCTTTGTCAGTCATGAAAATTAATTTACAAACAGACAAGTCTACACAGACTATCAAAGATAGATCAACACCTCTGAAAAACAAGTGTCTGAATGATGTGATTCAACCCTGAATATTGTCTTCTACAATAAGACCCTGCTATCATAAAATAGAATTAGGCTTGTGATGAATAATGAATGAATTAAAACTAAATTATCTCAATATAAACTCAAAGAGCAAACCTTAGCATGCTTCTGCTTCTATCATCCTCTTGGTCTTCCCTTTCCTTTTTCTTTTAACAAATTAGAATTGGTTGAAGTAGTTGAATCAACTCATTAGTTAAGTTAATTAAAAGACTCAACTAACTTTAGTTAGGGGGAAGAGTAATAATTAAAATAAGGGTCATAAATAAATAATAACTAGTAGGTGGGACCCCTTGTGACTCCCTTTAGTTCATAACAATCATAGCATAACCATTAGTTAAACAAAACACACCTCCTTGTGCCACCCATCAACATATTCACTTTTGGCAATTTTAACTTATGAAAATTGAAATTATTTCAAAAATAATACTCATATATCCAAAATAAAACATGCCGTCCAAAGATCCCTGAAGTCAACTGTCATAAAACAATAGATAAAATAAAACTCAAAAGCCATATTTCCCAGTCTGTGATGCAACCCTTCCTTGATTGCTACTGTCAACTCTTGATTTTCTTGAATTTTCCTTTGGTTGTGCAGATCTTTTAGGCCTAATATCGATGATCACGAGTGAACAATCGTCCCTCAAATGAATTTGGGAAGACCTAGATTTGTCAGAGCCATTGGAGGGTGAGGAAGGGGCAGTGGTGGCTTTTCCTTTATCAAGGGCATGGTGGGCCTCAATTTTCAATCTCTTGCAAGCATGGGAGGATTGCACTAGCGATTGGTCAGGGGAAGCTTGGACAATGGGGTTAATAGGCGAAGGGGCAGACAAGGACAATTTGGGCCAGCCACGATGTTGGGAGACTGTCGGGTAGGCAATCTCTTTCCATCCATCATTTTCTAAGACCTCAGGTTGCAATGAGACATGAGGAGGTACAAGGATACTGGGGGCTTGCGGGGCTTGGAAAGGAATCCTTTTAGGCCTTGTTTGGACTATTCCCTGTCCAATCCAAAGGAAAAATCCGGCATGAAACAATTGGTCGAGCTCTTTTGAATCAACGTCAAAATGTATGGAGAACTTGGGCCTTCTTGGGCCTCGGTTCCAGTTACCTCTACCTCTGTTTCCTCGGCCATGGCTACCTCCACTGAAAAAACTCATCCTTCATGTGTGATTGATTATCAAATAGTCTTTTAAATAACCATACATGAAAACTCTTAAAAATATGAAATAGATTTGGCTCATCAATGTATCAAACTCATGCAATCCAATCCATACAAATTGTTTTATTGTTAATCAATGAGCAAGGGATGAAAAGGGTTATGGGATATGTGAGGGGTTTGTATTGAGCGAAACATGATGCAATGAGGGGGAAATAACATGGTTACTGCTCAATGACAACAACAATCAACTGCAAAGCAAACCAATAAAACATCACTGTAATCCACACAAGACACTGCCACTTTCAACTGCTTTAACACTGAAATTCTCTTGACAATAATTAATCTCAGAACATGGAGTGAAAAAATGAATATGGGAGGTGATGGGGTTTATAATTAGGGGAAAATGAAATAATGGAAGGGAAGAAAGACGATTAATGTTCATGAAATTAATTAAGTGATCCATAAAACATTCTGCGAAAAGAGATGCATCAACCATCAATCATTTTGACCAAATAACAATATCTGTGCATTTACCTAGTTCACTGTTCATAATCAAATATCCAACACAGTGCCATCACAAGACAGTATGCATTCCACACAATCTATAAATGGGATTGTGTTCCCTTCTTTGCATCTTATAACGATTTCCAGACAGTAGCCATTCCACTCTGTTAACCATCAAAATCAACCGCTGCCCATGCATTACTTCAATCAACAAATATACTCAAATTCGTGTTTCCAAAATTAACAATGAAGTCACACTATCACTGCAATCGGGTCTGTCATTTAAATTCACTAATATTCGTTAAACATATATATGCAGTAAACCCAATAATCCAGATTAAATTGCAAAATCAGAATTTATATTTAAACATACAACCAACAACAACCATTTAGACACAAGCTATGCATAGGGAAATTCACCTAGGCAATGTAATTTTTCCATTGTAAAAATAACAATTCAATGTGACTTAAAAAGCAGGGCCATCCATCCAGTACGACGAGGTCTCGACAACATGCCCTTGTTAACAAATGATCGATTGCAACAAATAAACATGCTTAAAACTCTATGAAACCCAAGCTATCCATGTTATACATAGTGCGCAGTCACCAAAACACTACGATGCAATATCTCCATTTAACAAAATCAAACACATAGTCATAGTAATAACTCAATCCATCATGTTGAGTCATTAATAACACAATATTACTTCAATTTCGTCCAACTATAATCAACTATGCTGTGCAAACTCAGGCTTATACAATCAAACAATCATAAGGATACAGTGGATATAGTTTCTATAGTCATCCGGTTCCATAATCATTCGGCCCCAAAGAAAACAACAGTTACCATGACTATTGATTCATTATGCAAAACACCATACACATAATGCGACATGCGTGAGCAACGTCAAGCACTTGTAACCAATGCTAGCTAAACATCCAAACAATCCTTACTGCAAAAATACCAGTGACTCTATACCAACCAACCAATTTTTCACTGTCATAAAATCAATTGACCTAACAAGCTGTGACAACAATAAATACCGACGCATTGATTCGAATCGGGGCAACAACCCTATCCATTAAACAATACTGAGTTATTAATCATAAGGAGCACGACTGTGTAATTTAAGTGGTACCAATAACAATGCAGGATTTGTCATTATTATCACAAAGGCAGTAACTAAATGCCAAACCAACATGACTACCATACGACCAACTGGGTGAGTTTGTATTCAAAGTAATCGACAATACCTTCAAGCCACAATAACCCATAGAAACTTGACAGGCCCGACAACCTTCTTTATAAAACTCCAGACTGGAGGGTTAAGGGTATGCTCTCTAGCCAACACAAGGGGAATAGAGCCAACTCCTCGTAATGGTGAAACCTTCAAGGCCAATGGTATACATACAGAGAGAGCCATGATTCATTCGTGGACAGGTAAAAAATCCATGACAGGGGCCATAACAGAGGGTGAGGCTTTAATTTTTTCTTGGCAATGTAATTTAACGCACGCGGGGTATTACCCTCGTGCTCTCCAATCAAACAAACACAACACAGAGGTGAATACAGGGCCGAGTAAGAACAAGGAAACCCATTTCGTGACCCTTAGTTGTGAAACCAACCAATGCCCAAATGAGCAAAACATTGTGACACAAAATGCCTTCAACCATTAGACCCACAAAATCCAAAGACTGGATTTAGTGAAAAATGTGTGAACATAGCTATCCACTCAAGACCAAAAAAAAACCCTCCAACTAAACCAACAAGGATAATAGAGAGCTACCACCCAGGATGACCAATAACTTCCACAAATTCAATATTATAACAGGAAGAACCATCCACTCTTCATTCCAAGAACACAATTTGACACAGTTGCAACACTTAGTAAAACACAAACCAATACACCTGAGCTAGTAATCATTTCATAACCAGAGCAGAGTCACGAATGGCCAAAAAAAGACATACATGTAATAGAATTCCTTAAAATGAGAGTTGGTCGAGTGGTTCCTCTCAGCTAAGAATTCAGAGCATAACCACATCAGCAAGATCGAACAATAGCCCGATTAGGGTGGCGGCTAACGGGAGGAGCAAAGGTGACGCGCAGTAAATGCACGCCACCTCAACCCACAATGCATTAATTCATCAGTACATGCCAATGAGTTCTTCATTAACACCATAAATCAACCCATGTATCGAGACCATCACCCATTAAAACCAACAACGTGGCCATATCACCTTTCTAACTTATGCCATAACATAATTCCCAAATTCTATATAATTCAACAATTCACATAACCAATAGCACTATTACCTTGCCAAATGTGCCACCAACATTTCATACCATATGCGTATCAATGATATAACTCAATCAGAATTGCATAACCATTTACTTGCTAGCTAGGATTTAACAATAATCGTTAAGTCTTTCATGCATGTAGTATAGTTTATAGGATAGCTTTAAATTCTTCCCTTTTGCAATTGTTTCTCATTTCCTTCCAATTGTTCGCATGTAGTATTGCAGAATTGGATCCCTTTTCTTTGCATTTGTTATAGTATTTTTTCCTTTCTCAAAACTGCCCTTCATGTAATTTCACTAACATGTTTGTCGTACAGGTGCGATAAGAACATATAGAAATGATATTAATGAATATCATAGGCTGTAGTAACATAAGGAATCAACACTTCATAAGCTCAAATCATGACCAATAACAACAAGATCTATCAACCATGTAAGTTGTGTCGTACATCATCATAACATAAAAAGTGAACAGATATGATCTTCAATAGTTTAAGTGGGTCCCACCTACTAGTATTATTTAATTTTTATAATAATAGGCTTTTAGCAACACTTTGCAGGAGAAACTTTGTTGACGTTTTTTAATTGTCAACAATGATCACCTTACTCATTTATGCCATAAAATTGTGGAAGCTGCGAGGCTCTTATCTCTACCGCCCGCTGTGCTGACGAATCCTTTCCCACATAACCAACACATGGCCTAGAGCTGCTCAAATACCAAAAATGTGGCTAGTGGGAGTCAAAACCCACTGACACAAGACAATGACCGTTTATACATCAATATGGTCAAATATGAGGTTAATGTAGCCACCCGATCTCACGATTACAGTTCTCCACAAATTGTACCTAGTGTAGAGTCTCCTCCTCCTCTGGAGATGCCCTTACAGATCGAAAAACCAGAGCCACCGCCTCGTATTTCAAAAGGAGTACTCAATCACTCTACCCACAATCCTAATGCTAGAGTTGCCCAGAATTATTCTATTTTTGAGGACCTGGGTCAAACCCCTTATGCGATGACGGCTCTGAAGTTGCTCCAGACATCTCCTTCATAGAGGAATGCCTTGATATCTACTTTAGGAGCTCTAGATCCGAGTGGCTTGAAAGTTATCAAGTTTGACGTCAAAAATGTGAAGCCTTGCTTTCCTTACCATGTGGAATTCCAAATCCACGTGGGTTATTTGAAGTATACCATCAAGCGTATTGTTGTTGATGAAGGTGTTGCAACATGTGTGATTTCCCTGGTCTGTTGGAAATCCCTCAGCTCTCCGACACTCTCTCAGTATCCTACCATGTTGACTTCTTTTGACAGTCGTTCCTTATGCCCTCACGCTATTCTTCCTGTCTTTCCGGTCCAGTTAGGTGGGAAGACGATAGAGGTGGATGTTGAAGTGGTTGATGTGCCCCTCATTTATAACTTGTTACTAGTACGCAATTGGAATTACACTATGACTGCCATCATATCCTCTATATTATGTACTCTTTGTTGTCCTCACGATGGGAATATCGTGATGATCAATCAGTTGTCCTTTTTGTATGCTATCTCCAGTGCATCTGTTGGACCGTTGATCCCCATGGTCGACAATTCTCATTCGACAACTGAGAATATCAGTGTCAGAATGTATTCATCCCTTATGGGTACCTTCAACTTCATGGCACCGATTCACCATATTTATGCCATGTCCAGTAGGCCCATTTCGTTAGATAGGTTCGTTCCTTTTTGCACTTCCTATTTTAATGATCCTTGGACCCTACTGTTAAAATTAGTTCATAAATTCACTATATCATACCCAGATTTAATACTCCAATTAAGTCTCAATAGTCAAGCATGAAAACCTTTACTGGCTGCACTTAATGAGCAGAAACACTAAACAATATAGTTCTGAAACTAAATATGCAGCGGAATCATATACTAATAGTGGACAAGATACACATTATGCACCATGAAAAATATGGGTAAAACCCCAAGAAGAATAACACATAAATTAGTGACAAATTGAGGAGATTTATTTATTAAGCTCCAGAGAAAGATGATGAGATTACAACAGTCATTTATAGAAATGATATAATAGAACCCAACTCAGAAAAATGTGCCTCTTCTACACTCAGAAAACTGTGCCAAAATTCCAGAAATCCTTGCCAAGTTTTAGCCTATAAAACTGCATGAAATTTTTGTTATAAAGCTGAACTGTACAACCTGTACTTCAACAATAACATTCTTGGAACAATGGGCACAAACTTCTGTACCAACAATTAAAGGAAACCTATAAATAAACCAACAACTTGCCTTGAAATTAGAACCACGATTTCAGTGCATACCTTAGATGTTCGTCTAGCAAATCCATACAGTACATATTCCTTTAGCAACTGTACGGTTATGTTCCATATCAGCAGCTACTATCTTGGGATGCATGCCCACTTCCTCTCCTGAAATATGTGCCTCCCTTGCTTGTTGTCCTTATCCTTTTTCAACACTCAAAAAAACTCTTGGGATGAGTGACCCTTCACCTCCCACAACTCTCTCCTCAAAGTGTGTGCCCTCCTCTCCTAATGAGCTTCCTTTTATCAATTTTCCATTGTAACTACCCTAACCCTTGGTCTTCCAATGAGATTGAAGGTCAAGATTAGATATTGCCCTCATGAGATCAATGGTCATGATTTAATCATTCATTGAGGTCAATTAAGTCATTAAAGTGACTCAAAACATCATAAAGTCACTTTTACATTAAAAATGAAAAGACCCATCTTTATAAAATCACTTTATAAAGTCACTAGGAGAAAATTTGCTTGGTCCCTTCCGCATGTTGAGCGCTACCAATGCAGAAGTACCTCCAAGCTACCAAATCTCAACACCTACCTTCCTTGACTACGTCTTGCAAAGGTCAGTCGCATGATGGAATGGCCATGCCACTATCGACAATAGAGATAGCATATCAAGTTGTTCTTGACTCTTCTGCCAATCTCAATCCTATTGCCTCACAGACGGACGGGGAGGATCATGTTCTTAAGCCCGTGTGGGCCACTTCATCATCTTGTTCACATAACTACCTCAATGAGACTTTTCCCTTGGACGAAGCTATCATCGAGGCCATGAATGGTTCTGAAAAACCTTGGGATGATATGCATCATCGCTCTTATTTTCTCCCAGAGATTGCTAGAATCGAACAAGATGACTTTCAATCTACTATGAGCGAGATAGTCGGTCACACCGTAGTTCCGCTTGATATGCACAGAATTTATGCCGAAGGAAATATGGTGATTATCTCCCCTACTGTCACGATTGATATCTCTCGTACCCCTGACAAGATTGAAAATGTACACATCAGTGCAGATTGTTCGCCAGAAGAAATCCTGATCTACACCGAACTCTTCAAGGAATTCAGAGATGTATTCGCTTGGTCATATGAAGAGATGCCAGGAATCGACCCTCGAATTGTCAAACATGAGATTAAAAATTATCCAGATGCTAATCTTGTTCGACAACGTCTTAGAGATGTCAATCCTCGGAAGGCCCCTGCTATTAAGGCAGAGGTAGAGAAACTTCTTAAGGTTGGCTTCATCTACCTGGTTCCCTTGACTAAATGGGTATCCAATCCCGTTCCTGTGAAAAAAATCAAGGAACCATCCGTGTATGCATGGATTTTTCGTGATCTGAACAAGGCATGTCCTAAAGATAACTTCCCGACACCTTTCGTCAATCAGATCCTTGTCGAGTGTGTGGGAAGCGAAGTTTTTTCTTTCATGGACAGATTTTCAGGGTATAACCAAATTCAAATTAAACCCGAGGATCAACATAAGATGACATTTATTTGTCCTTCGGGTACTTTCACATACTGAAAGATGCCTTTCGACCTTAAAAACACCGGAGCAACCTTCCAACGTGCTATAATATTTGCATCCACGATCTAAAGCATATATTCGAAGCTTATCTTGACGATCTTGCTACTCATTCTCGTAAGAGAGTGGATCACCCTAAGAACCTTCGGCTAGTTTTTGAAAGATGTTGTCATTATCGCATCCGATTAAACCCTCATAAATGCATCTTTTATGTTAGGTCTGGACGTCTTCTAGGATTTTTAGTCTCTGAGACCGGGATCATGGTAGATCCGTCAAAAGGTTGAGGCAATACTTTGATTTCCTCCGCCGCGCACTATTCGACAACTTCAAGGTTTACAGGGGAAAGCTAACTTTTTATGTTGGTTTATAATGAACTATGCCAATATTACTCAGGGTGTCATGTGTCTCTTGAAGAAGGACACCCATTTTATCTGGGATGAGCAAGCCCAGGAATCTTTCAATGCTTTGAAGAAATCCTTGGTATCGATTCCTCTGCTGAAGTCTCCTGACTACAGTAGAGATTACTTGATTTATATCGCCACATCCGAAGATATGATTGGTATGCTCTTGGTTCAAGAGGATGATGAGCTCCACGAGCACGCCATCTACTATCTTAGTCAAAACTTAGTTGGTCCTGAGCTCAAATATTCTCACGTCGAAAATCTAGCTTTGGTTGTCGTTCACGCAGTCCAACGATTATGCCATTATATATTGCTTTGCAAAACTACTGTGGTTGCCGATGTCAATCCATTTCAATACGTCCTTACCAGGCGTATTATAGGGGGGAAATACAATAAATGGATTGTTATTTTACAAGAATTCGATCTCAATTTCGCTTCTGCGAAATCCAAGAAATCACTAGCCTTTGCAGAGTTAATATCCAACTTCCCATGATTGGACAAGGATGTTATTCATGTTGATTCTTTTGCGGATGAACACATTTTCCTTGTCTCATCGTCTGACCCCTAGTATGGAGACATTGTTCTCTATATTCAAACTCTAAAGTTCCATCAACATCTCTCATGAGATGACCAATGACATATACGATACCAAGCTAAGAATTATCTTATCATCGATGACACTCTGTATCATCAAGGAATAAACAATATATTGCGTCGTTGTTTAGCCCATGAAGAAGTCAAGTCAGTTCTAAATGATTGCCACAGTGGGGCTTGTGGTGGTGATCTGTCTGGGCTTGCGACAACCCATAGAATTTTGTGAGCCAGTTATTTTTGGTTGGCTATCTTTAAATATTGCGTCGAAGCAGTCAAGAAGTGTCACCCCTGCTAGGTGTTCACTCGAAAAATGTGCTCGCATCCAACCCCTCTCCACCCTGTCATTACTGTCGGTCCCTTCACCAAGTGGGAGATGGAATTTGTGGATTGCAACCCAACTTCAGTTGGGGGGAATCAACACATTATCGTGGTTGTAGAATACTTTACTAAGTGGGTCGAGGCCATGCCTATAGTTAAATTTGACGGGAAGACTGTCGCCTTCTTCATATTCAATCAAATTATCGCCAAGTTCGACATCCCAAGTGATATTTTCATTGATCATGGAAATAAATTTCAAAATGAAATGATGGAAGAGATAGCATCCAAACTGGGGTTTAAGCATGGTTATTCTTCTCCTTACTACCCCCAGGAAAATGGACAAGTAGAGGCTGTAAACAAGTCTCTCAAGACCATTTTGCAAAACACTGTCAGCCAGAGAAAATGTGACTGGCATATCATGTTATATCCCTCACTTTGGGCATACCAAACCTCGAATAAGACTGCCACTGACTTTTCTCCTTTCTTGTTAGTACACGGTGTGGATTCGATCTTACCTATTGAATTTGAAATCCCTTCTCTTAGATTGGCATTTGCGCTCTTACCTGACACTTTTGATCTCGAATGACGCCTCATGCACCTAGAGAGCCTTGATGAGCAGAATCGAGACACCTCTACGACTATGGAAGTGAATAAAAGACATGTCAAGGTCCAATAAGATAAGTTTTTCTGTCCTCGGTTGTACGTTGAGGGTGACTTGGTACTTTTATATGATCAAGCCAAAGAACCACTGGGGGAAGGCAAGTTCAAACCCATGTGACACGGTCCCTATATCGTGCGATGCGTCCTAGAAAAAGGAGCCTATGAATTAGAATATTATGAGGGGAACATGTTGGCTGAGCCCAGGAATGGGATCTACTTGAAAAGATATTACGCTTAACCCCCAAGCTTGGGCATAACTCTTTGTATACTAATGTAATTTAGTGTATATACATCTTTTTCCTTTATTTTTTGTCTTCAACTTGCTTATTGAGTTTTCCCTTGGTTGGCAGATGTCAATGGAGTCTTTTTTCTACTTAGGATTTGTAGACGGAGCCAGCCGTCATACATAGAACTTGGCTTCCGCTGCTTGGATTTTTTACTCACCCGAGGGTCTAGTTACCGTGTGTGTGACCCTACGTTACTTCGACGATTCCTACAAGTACGCATTTTAGAATGACATTTTGATTTTATTACTTATCATATGTACCTAGGAGTTCTAATTATGTATCCGATGCATATGTTAATTTCGTTTACATTGGCATTTTTCACATAACTAAAGAAAAGAAAACATTCTCATCAATGTACACATTGTAACACAAGTAAAGATGAAGAACCATGTCTTTATATATATTTCAAAAAATATGATGTTTATAGTACAAAATTGGGGCTAACACCCTCAATACACATATACAACAGATAATAAAAAATCCATGACATCTACGCTTGTGGCACCGAATGTGTGTCATGATAACAAACTACGACATTTGCAAGACACCGAAATAGTCGCACCCAAGTTCTAGGCATGCCTACCACCTCCCGTTGCATAGCCTCTGAAAGATCCTTCTCTTGAACCATCAAAATCCTTTGTGTCAAACGAGACACGTTTCCCTACACATTTCAAAGGAATCTCTCTGCTTCTCCTCCCTCCACCTCATCTCCCCGGTGCCTCCAAAGATGTTGTGGAAGCCCATTCGACTGTTGTGGACCTACGTCTACGCCACATATGTGTCTAATTAGTACTTAAACATCATACATAAATATTTTTGTTTTCATATACAAAAACACAAAAAAATGAAATATTTAAAAAACTTTGACATAGCTATGTCCCCGTAGACAGTCCCTGGTGGTAATGGCATGTCAGGGTCCCCTCTGAAGTCAATCCCTGCGTAGGGGTAGTCATCCAGAGCAATGACATGCCATCTTCACTAGTAAAATAAATCATCATTGTAGGGTGTGGGCACCCTACCTCCCCCTTGTCATATCATCACCTCGGTCCATCGTTCCATGGTTGGATCGTGAGGTCCTTGCAGAATAATCTCAACTCTAGGTCCCAAACTTGGAACTCGCTCGAAGAAAAAGATACACAAGATAGAAGCGAACTCGAAGTTCCTCTTACTACCCTGTTTGCATTCTGTCAACTAGCTCTTCATGTTAGCCAATAGTGAGGTGCACCAGTCATACACCATGGGTCTCAAGCACTCTATGGAGTAGAACATAAGCGACCTCGATGCCTGGTGCAATGAGGCCGATCCTGTGATTCGTGTCAAAATGAGGACAACAATATTGAGGCTTATATTTTTTATTGCTCAGATGGGGAGTTGAATCCTGACCTTATCAGTCCCTCCAATCCAATGGGTGGCTATGTATTCTTCTATCTTCATACCACTCCCAAATCCTCGTTTTTTTAGGTTGACCACATCACCCCGATGCGACAACCCCGCCAAGAAATAAATATCCTCAACTTCAATCCGTAATGGTTTCCCATCAAGGTTGAAGCTCTCATTGTCTGGATCCCAGTAATCCACGAGCAACTGTAGAAAACTCACTTGGGCCCTCATACCTTTGAGATCCAAAAACTTATACAACCTGCATCTTTTCAAGGCCATTTGGGCCCCCATATCTCTTTCCACAACAGCATCAACCTCCTCATGTTCCCTTTCCCTCCACTCTAGCACCATCCTACAGGAGAAGAATCATTTTTTGAGTTAGCATTCACTAAAAGACATTGTTTTCGGACATATACGCGGGTTGTAGTGGTTACAGTAACATATAGGGTTGAGTATACACTGGTTGTATTTTAGACAGCGACATATAACCACACGTATACGTGGTTCGATGAATAGTAGCCTGCATACACCTAAACTTAAAATTTGCACCCTAAATAACTTAAAATTTGAAACCTAAATACAAAATGTAATCCACGAAAACGAAAGATGATGGGAAGAGGAATTACCTGGTCCAAAGGATCGTTTATTCTGTCACTCGTAGCTCCTGCAATCACCAGTTGAAGATCAGAGGTAATTTGGTCCAAAATCCACTATTTGGGTAAAAAACTAAAATGATATAGTAAATTTGGTTTTTTTTACTATTTATAGCAAAGTTTTACCCACTTTGCATAGTTTTGGATAATATTTTCGTCTAATGGACTAATACAATAGTGGATTGATTTGGTTTTTGTAGTTTTGTCCATGGATTCTTGCAGTTTTCAACGTTATGTTGATCATTCTTAACTTCGGAAAAGTATTTTCGATACCCAGCATATAGGATAGGTATCCATTCCATCATGAAAACTTGCATCGCCCTATAACTATCACTCATATGCCTTAGGTACAAACACATTTTTTAGCAACACAAAACTTTCTATCTGCTACTAGAAGTGTCGTTATCAAATGGTAGAGACTTACCAAACATGGGTACCCTAGTTAGAACCTCTACTTCATTCGGTGCCCATGCTGAGATTTTCTTCGTAAGACCAGGAATCCCTTATACCTAATACATGACTTTATGCTGAACCTCATTTCTCACTCATGAACATGTTTATCTATACCTAGAGGACTCCCATCCGAGTTTGATTTAAGCTCTTTTCAGACTCGTTTTCAAAAAGAGAAAATATTGTCGAGTAAACTTGTCTCTTTCACACTCATAAGTTGGATTTGAAAGGACGTCTATTTGGTACAAGTTTATCCCTTTTTCAAACCAAGGAGACTAATAATACAAAAAAGGACATTTTTTGGCGTTAAGTTGTGATTGCATCTCATGACCTTGCCTGCAGTATTGAGCCTATTTCAGGCTCTCGCTTTGCGTTATAAACCATTTGCCTCGACAGTTTTGCATCATCAACCAAGCAGAGCCTTGTTTATATCCTTCACAACTTGACACCCTATACCTAGGAGGGAAGATTCCCCCGAGTGTCCATCTCCCGCATGCACCTCTTTGCATTGAGCATAGGTATGTTCCACTGCTGGAACTAGTTTTGCTTACTTGCGACACATGTTCCCTCCTCTGTATCATAGCATTCATTTGACTATGAAAAAACAAAAAAAGACGGGAGGTAATGGAGTATTATCTTATATTGGCAGTAGTCGTGTCACCTTTGAACATAGCACAAAATTGTTGAATCCACTTGTCATCATAATTTTGGGTTTAGCATGGCCTTAGGAAGCTAAGCTCATTATAGAGATTTTTCTCCCTCGACTGGTTACTCTTCCAATCTCTATGGAGAATTTAATTGATGCCTCCTGCATCTCATGGTCTGATCATTGATTCTATGTTGCATGAGTCTTCCATGTGTCTCATGATCTTGTTCAAAGGATGTCTATAAGCCTATGTCGGACATTCCTAAGAAATCTTGACTTTCCATGTCGGCCATACCCTCAGATTGTATCAGAATCACATGAAGTTGTAGTCCTATTGCGCACCCTGGTCCTACTTTCCTCATTGGTAGGTAACCTTGAACCCAACAATCGACATTTCATCACTGGTCGTTGACTAGGTGGTTTCCCTTGTGTTCGACGACAAGACATCTATTCACACATTGGGATTTGTGCAGTGTCTTGAATAAAATTAGCCTTATTGTTGGTTTCCTTGCCTTTATCATCAATTTTCCTCATTGGCTTCTATTCTGAGGATCTTTTTCATGTACCTCTTACACCTGGCACACGTGAAAGACGCACATAGTCATTGGTTCGTGAACATGTTCTTCATCTGATTTCCTCCGAATCATTAAGCTCCTGCTTTGTACCTCATGTTGAATGATGAGAGATTCCTTAATGCTCTCCTTTCAGTGGGTCTCCTTCCATCGATTTCAGCTCATCTATTTTGGAGACGAGACCTAGAGTCCTATGAGTACCTAGAGGCTTGTAGTCATTAGTGGCAGGTTCTCTCGCCATCAACAGTTGACAATAGATCAATATCTCCTTATCGATGGATTCTTCAAGTGTTCGACCCTAACTCCTTTATGCACACTTGTAAGAATGTACTTGGTGCCTTGATACCTACTTTCATCATCGATAGGTTGCCTCACGTTTGTTAACGATATACCTCAATGACCAATAATCAAACGAAGTCTCATTGTGTTCGACCTCAACTCATTTATTCACATGATGTAGACTTTCACCTTTGGAGGATTGTGTAGAATACTTGAAGACATCAGTTTATAGTCACAACATTCCTGAGTTGTTGCTACCTTTTCATTGGACCAGTACCTATGTGAATTCAGTGATCATGGGAGATCAGATTGTACTCCATTTGTATACATATATCTTCACATTGATTTTGAGACTGGATTCACTGGACCTTGTTTGTGACTATGACAACCTATGGCATTTATCCACATTTGTATTTGCCTATTCATGGTCATGGATAGTTGTTTGGTATATTTTCACATGGATCTGCAGTGTAATTCAAACTGACATCCATGTATGCAAAGTCAATATAGATTGTCATGAGCAACTAATCTTTCCAGCTGGGTCCCCATTACTCCACTTATGGGTTTTATAATGTATTTTGACCATCGCAGACACTCCTCTGACCTCACACATTAGGGGGCATCTGTTATAGCAAGATTTGCCTCACCCCACACAATCTTGCACATAGGGGCTTTTTCCATTTCCCTATGCAGACTTGAAGTCCCTTTTTTCAAATCTCAGAGCTAAAAATATGATTTTTGCACATATACCTGCCCTGCCTATATTACAACATGCGTATACGCAGGTTGCACCACTACAACCCGTGTATATCTGGAAATGTGCCCAAAATTTAAAAATTGTGTCGGGTTTCCATGTCACGTCACAAGATCAATGATCCATGGTCTTCCATATATTGGAAACGTTCATTCTCGGCCCTTCAGTTCCACTTGAAGGCTATAAATGGGCCAAATCTGAGCAATGGAAAAGAAGAGAAAGAATTCAACTTTGAGAGAAAAGTTACTCTGGAGAAATTATTCACTTCACATTGAGTCTGCATCCCTTTGCCCTTTAAGTCTGAACAGATTGTTCAACCCCCAAGCTCTTCCCTTATTGATTGAGAACTCCATTGTCTCTTTTATATGAGCTTGCATTTGGTGGAGGATTGAAGTGGTGGAGGCCCATCTGGAAGGAACTTAGTTTCTCGGTTCCGAACCGTGCCGACACAAAAGTTTGTAACTCATTCACTTCTGTTGATTATATCTTAATAGAAATACTCTTTTCTCGTCCAATTAATATCTTGCAAATATTTGAATTGTTATTCCATGGGCATATTTTTTATGAATGTTGATGGATTATGCTATTGAATGTGCTAACATTATATATTATCACCATATGCTTGCGTTGCTTGGTTGGTGAGGACTAGTTGCAGGTATATTACTTTGGGTCAAGTGCTCAATGGTGGACTTCATCGAACGTTTGGACAAGGTAGGCCTCTTATCTTGTCTTGTTAGCATATTTGTTTATATATCATACTTGAGATTAGAGTTGATTTATGCAGTCATTTCCGTCTGTTGTGGTTTACCCCTAGCCATAGAGAGATTTTTCTCGTAATAGTATCCCTAATTCTTCTTACATTTCCTTGACTTATTCTTATCCTTTGGGGCATACATTTTTTGTTTTCTTTACTTGTCATCATCATAATCCCCCATTGTCATTATCATTCCTATGAGATTTCCCCACTATGGATATCTTTTTTACTCGGGTGTATGTTCTAGTGTGATGGCCCTTTATTCTTTTTCAATGCCCTCCACTAAATTTATGTTTTAAATTTCAAGGCTTGGCCACTTGATTGTTTTACATGAGTTTAAAATGGAACATGATTTTGAGAGTGAGTTATCAAACTTTGGTTTCTAGGTATATTAGATGGAATGGTTGATTGACATAATGTAACATGAATTACATAATTTTCCCTCAAAACCAACACATGTGCTACTGAAAGAACAAAGTATTCCCTCTACATGGTTGAAGTAGGAATAGTAGTTTACCAAAAATAATGTCTAGAATATATGTTAGTTACATTATGTGCTAACAAAGATGCCAATCATAATTGAGCACTGACTTAAGTAGCATCAACTTATGTTTTAGTGAGATATGAAATCTACTCATCAAATCACTATCCTCTAAGGAGGAGTCAATAGGTGAGTCCTTTCCTTTTTCCTTTTATCTTTAAAATATGGCTTTGCCTCATCCATGATACACATTTGATTCCTTGGATTACTTAAAATTATAAGTGTCACACTAAAAGTAAGAAATGTCATTAAAGGACAAATGCTCTACATTATTCTTGTAATATGGGGTAGGATAGTAATTTGATCTCCATCATTACATATACTTATGAACTTTAAACAATTAATCAAAGGAATCCAAAAATTTTAAAGATACATTTACTAAGAAAAAAATTAAATATAAATATCAGTTTTATCAAACTGAAATCATTCATTTCCCATAAATTTAGTACTCATTATATTGACACTTTTCTTCCATACTATAATTTAACATTCATTTTCTTTATTTAACAACAAATTTCCATAAGAAAACCATATCCCGAATATAATATGGAAAAATTATTAAAATTTGGATAAAACCAAAAAAAAAATTATATATGAAAAAATTTAAGCTTCTTATACTGTGTTTTTAATAATAGAGGAGAATAATGAAGGAATGGGCTCCCAAAATTACAAAAGGTAATTTTGCTACTGTTGATTTTACTTTCCCAAAATCTGATTTTACTTTCCCAAAATCCATAAATGGAAATGAATGGGTATATTTTCCTCAGCGCTCCTCACTTTTGAAACTGAATGGATATATTTTCCTCATTGTTCTTCACTTTTGAAACCGGACACTGATATATATATATATATATATATATATATATATATATATATATATATATATATTAGAATAAGTAAAAAATATATATGGAAGCTCATGTTTAGCTCAAATTACATTTGGTAAGACGTGGATTTTATACAATATGGATTCAATGAGGGTTTACATCATTAGTCAATTGTGTGGCCAACTTATTTATTACTTAATTTCCTTGTACCTTTGGTAATTTTGTGTGGCCAACTTATTTATTACTTAATTTTCTTGTACCTTTGGTAAGTCGCTGCACTTAATACTTAATGAAGTTTTCCAATACTAAACATAAATTGACTTAAGGTTAGGGTTTGACTTAGGGTTAGAAAGTTTGGAGATTTAAGCAAGACTCTGCATTTAAAAGTTAAGGGTTTGAATCTCAAAGTAAACTCAACACACTTATGGTTGGGAGCACAATTAAGTTGTCAAGTTAGTATGCATGTGTATGTCATCGGAGATCAAATCTGACTAAGGAACATATTTGATTCAACCCACTTCCATATTCTCACTTAAGTCACTTGCATTCATTCTTTTACATGGGAAGGATTCTATTTAAGAATAAGATATAACTTATGATGTATATGTCATGGGACATCGAATATGAGAGAGGATCATATTTTATTCACTGCACTTGCATATTCTAACTTAAGCCACTTTACATGGCAAGGGTTTTATTTGAGAATGCTTTGAGGTCGTAGGATAATATTTTAAATCTTTTTCTCCAAATATAAAAGGAGCTTTATTACTCAAGGACATTGATGTAATATATTATGATCTTTATTTTGATCAGGGAATCTTGCGGTGAGGATATTTTGCATCATCTAATTAGCTTGTACAATAATATTTGTTTTTAAATGTATAAGATTTTAATGTTATATCATCTTTGCACAATGAAAAGTTGCATGTTTTATGACTCAAATATAAAAATACATTTTATACTTTTATTATTGATCATCAAAGAAAGAAAGAGGTGCTTAGAATGCACGCTTAAATGTCGTTATTGGAGAGCATCTTTATATCAACCAATGGAAGGTGGATGCCTTTGGATATATGTAGTGGCCTTATCTTTATACAGTGGCCATTTCATACAATTTTAATAATCAAATTTTAGTATTTTGGTGATAGTGGTAGTGTAGTTATGAATATAATTTAGTTTTTTTAATGGTAATGGAGGATATTATGTGGTTTTATGTATGGGAGTAAGGTTATATATATTTTAGATTTAGAAGAATTGATAATTCATTGAGATTATTTAGATGAGGTGTAGGTTCAAATCTGGTTTGCTGCCACTATAATCCCTAGGCTAGTGCCAACAACTCACAAGCCAACGTCTAGCAGGAAACTTATGACTTAGCAAGGGTTGAGACATCCCGAAGCTCATCGGGGTGGATCCTCTATCCTAGGGGGCATCTACCCTTATAGCTTTATCACAATGAGCCGACATGTCCACTTTGTGGGAATTGAACATGGGTAGGGAGGATAACAAACATGCTACCCAACCACTCGAGCTAAGAACCTGGGACCATCAGGGAAATTAGCTTTTTCTGGATATTATCTTGGCTTAATTTTTCTTTTGGTCATGAAGTAAACCTAAAATTATTTATGATTTGTTAAGAGCTCATAATATTTGGAGACAAGGAAATGGGCTAATAGCCCAAGACCCAAAGACATATGGCAGGAGTGAAAGTCTAACCCTTTACGAACCATCAACAAGTTATATCAACTGGTATTGTTTTTTTTGAATAACAGTGATGAGTTAGCCCTCATTCACATATAGTAACGAGTGATAATTTCCTTGACTACCTATTGAAAACTAAATTATGATAAATTTTACCACCTTCCAAAAAATAATTAATTAATTAAAAACAAAATTAATTTTTTATAAAATTTACTTTTAAAAACCAAAACTTACTTTATATTTTTATTTTTATTTTACTACAATGTCATTAAACAAATTAGATATGATAGTTAATAATTAATTAATTAAAAACAAAATTAATTTTTTATAAAATTTACTTTTAAAAACCAAAACTTACTTTATATTTTTATTTTTATTTTACTATCAATGTCATTAAACAAATTAGATATGATAGTTGTAGATATCATTTTCTTCTACTATATAGGTTACTTTTTTTTAATGGGTTTCACAACAACAAAAATTGAGGCTTCTAGAGTAATATAATGGCCTAAATTTAATTTAATGTTTTATTATTCTATTGGTATTTGATTTTATTTTTTTAAAGTGACAAACTTTAATATACTCATGTTTTAGTTTTTAATTGGTAGTAAGGATATTTATTATTGATTGATATCTATAAATACAGGTTGACTTATCACTATATCATCTAAAGTGATCCATTATTATTCCTTAAAAGGGTAGACTTTCACTCTCTACAATTACTTTTGGGTTTTGGGTCATTAACTTGTTTTCTTAAGTTCGAGGAAAATGAACTCTTAACCAGTGAAAAATAATTTTAGATCTTACTTCAAAACCATTTAACCGTATTATAGCTATATTTTTTAATTTTTATCTTTCATAATAAATAAATTTGAAATCGTGAATAACATATTAAATCCTATTTTTGTGTGTGTCATAAATCATTAAATTCGAAACAGTTTCATAAATCATTAAATTTGAAACAATGAATCACATGGTTTTTTTTTAACTAGAACATAGCCCCCCCAAAAAGTCTTCATTTACATTTATGTTATTATGCTTTATTTTGTTGATTGAAAAAGTAATGTTGAAGTTTCTAAATAATTTCTTAGTTTGTTAGGGTTAGCTTAAGGAGAAATTACATATATGGTTTTGGTAGAGTACTAATGTAATGGTCATTTAATCAATATTATGGTCAATTCTGACATTTTTTTGACATTTTTTTGTTGTTATGATTTGGTTAGTAAGTCATAGCTCAATCTTCATAAGGCTTTAGGGGGAATGACCAATGTACAATTTATTGGTAATTATTATTATGCAAGCACTACAACAATTTTTCATTGAAGTTACTATCAGTAAAAGAAATGATGTCGTTGAATGTCCCTCTCAAGTTTGTTGCAAAATTCTATCATAAGTTATTGATATTCCTTTAAATGAAATTACTATTGATATTCTTGTTAATGAATATGTTGTCGACATTTTTTATGGCCTTAAATGCCAAACCCCATTGAGTTACTTTGCAAGTAGAGTTCCTCTAGAGTCTATGCTTATATATTGGATTAATGAATCTTGGAAGGTAAATGGTTAGATTTGCATGGGTACTATAAACTTGAAAAGGGATTCTGTCAATATTCTTTTAAGAAGTACCATCATGCCTCTTAAGTGGTCATGTGTGACACTTGACTATGTTGCAATACTCTTGTGGGTTTATTTGAGTGGTATAAAAGATTCTCAATTGATGAAGTTGCTTAGATTATTTTCTTGTAAGGGTTGATCTCTCAAGCCTCCCCGTGCTATAATGATATTTCCTCAAGTGTGTTTTCACTTTCCTTGGGTAGTTCATTTTCCCAATCCCTAGTGTTTTTTGAATACTTGCATTCGAGTCAACATGTCCCAAGACCTTCGAACATGTGTTTATTTTGGTCAACTTAAAATTTATTTGGTAAGTTGTAAGGTATATTAACCTTTCAAATACCTATTTCCATTGCTAGAGTCATGACCATATGACTAGGGATTTCCCATCATTGGCCAAGGCCAAACTACTGGCTCACCCTGAAATTCTATCAGTGCAAATCAAACTCAAAGGGCCTCAACCTCTATAGATGGAAAAGGTTGGATATAAGTGGTAAAAAAAGGCAACAAATGGAATGTGGTTTCAAAGGATCTAACTAAGAGCGTGATCAATTCCACATCAAATCAATCAAAGCCTACAGATACATCCACAAGTAAGGATCTCACTTTGAATCTCATTTCATGTTTCTTCCTCTCATGGAGGATAGTCGAAGGGCCTGATCTCCTCCCATGTTGAACACATAGGCCATTAACAAGGACAAATATATGTAAAGAAGACCAAATAAAAATACCTTTGATGGATGGGTAACACATGCACTTGAGAAGAGAGATATTGTGGCCTCAAACCTTACCAAGATTTAATGGATAAGGAAGGAGAGGAGATGGACATTTTTTTTTTTAAGTTCTCAATGAAAGTTGTATCATGGAATGTGAGGGGTCTTACAGACCCATTCAACAAGACCATACTTCATAGAATTCACTCAATGGTTTAATATTTAGATATCCTAATTCTGTAAGAAGTGAAATTAATTAATTTTTCTTTAAACAAGGCCTTGGAATACATTTTTATTGATGTGTATTTGTTTCATTCTTTGCATGAGGAAGGTAGAGGGGGTTGGCCACCATTGTCTTTCCTAAATTATCAACTTTTATTGTTGATCATGAGGTCAACCCATCCAATGAAATGGTGTGGGTTCCTTTGAATATGTATGGCAAGGTCCTTGGTCTTGCCAACTATTATGCCTCCAATGAAGTAGAGGGAAGAGAATCCTTAAGGGATTGTTGAGTTGAATACCTGCCAAAAATTGATTAGTTCTTGCATGGAGTCTTGAACAATAGTGAATCATGATAGAGAAAGATAGGGTTTAACTCTGTGTGTGTTCTTCAAAAAGAGCATACATCTTTGATAAGCCTTAAGGCCAGACTTACCATCTATGACCACACCAAGAATAGTAAGGTACATTTATTTGAGCTTTAATTCACTTGGTCTAATGTTAAGTCCAACTATGAAAGACTTATGAATTTACTTAATGCAACTAATTTTTATTAATTGGGTTGGTTGTCATTGATGTCAACCCTTGAAGAAAGTTCGGTAGCAAATTCTGGTAGCACAAAGGTTTGGGTAATGGACCCAAGTTTGTTTGATGGATAATGGTATTAGTTTTGATATATTTGTAGACAATACTATTCTAAATGGATAGTACATTTCATGCCATTTCCAGTGGTATGTGGAACGTCACATAACTCCTCACGATTAGAGAGTTATGGTCATGTGAAGTTGGAGAACCCTCATGAGTCATCTAGAAGCCCCAAAAGGTCAAAGTAGTCAAAGTGGTTGCAAAGAAAAAAATATTTAAATAATAAAGTGAAGTGATGAGTGTACTCTAAGTCAAAGTGGATACAAAAGAAATTATTTAAATAATAAAGTTAATAGAGAAATTACTAAGTGGACAAGTGGTTAGAAGTGGATTAGCCCTAAAATAAGGAAAATGGGTTAAGATGGTTAGAAGGTAATTTAAATAATAAAGTGAAGTGATGAGTGTACTATAAGTCAAAGTGGATACAAAATATATTATTTAAATAATAAAGTTAATGGAGAAATTACTAAGTGGACAAGTGGTTAGAAATGGGTTAACCCTAAAATAAGGAAAGCAAATTAAGATGGTTAAAAGGTAACCCCTTGAGGAAGCTACATGAAAGTATAAATAAGAGGCAATGCTCTCTCATTTTAATCACACTTGAGCACATTGAATATATACAAGTGACTATGGTAACCAAAGGATATCTAAGCCAAATTTCAGAGGGAAGGTGAAGTAAAGAAGGCTGAAATTCAAGGGAGGATAAATTCTTTTGATGATGTTTTCTAAGGTATGTTATTTACAGGTCATCTCACCATTTTCGCAATAACTTTTTTCTAGAATGCTTAAGACCGTGAAATTGGAAGGTCATTGAGGAAACATATCCAAGTAGTTTTGATAAAAATTCCAGCTTGTGGGTCGTTGTATTTTTGTAGTTACACTCAGTGGAAAACATGGTTTGTGGCTAGTCCTGAAACTAGTCTAAAACATGTGTTTCGGTTAAAAACGTCATAACTTCTTCATAACATATCCAAATTCAGTAAGACAAAATTTATTGGTTATATTACAGTCTATAGTATTCGTTGTACAATGTTTAGATCCATACAACAAATATTCCATGCGGGGCACGCTCTACAAGTTCGCTCTCTAGAATAAGCCAGAATTCAACAATATATGTCATTTTGCTATAACTCCTTTTCTGAGAGGTTCCAAGTAGTGAAACCTGGAGGAATTGCATAAACGGCACTGAAGAACATTGTGTTTTATTTTCAAATCTTTATTCATTATAGGTACATGGTTATGATTATTTCAAGTTAGGGTTGTTGACTAATCCAAAATTAGTCATGTGAGACTAAAGTAAAGTTTGATGAAAATGTTAGTCTCTTGTTTAAAGTTAAGGAAGGTTTGCAGGTATGTAATCATATACACCAGATCTATTGCAGAGTTACAAATCAGATTTTGATGATGAAATTGATGAGGGATTTTGGTTGAGGTACATGTTGGGTACATGGTTGAGACAAGTAATTGATGAGTTGGCACATACATAAGGTGTATAGTTAATAATGTTGGTACATCTTGATGAGTCATAGTTTATGTGTATTTGATGCATTATTGGTACATATTTGGTGCATGGTTGATGCACTCGTTGATGGTACAGGTTGAGGTACAGTTTGGTGCATGGTTGATGCACTTGTTTATGGTACAGGTTGATTACAGGTTATTGTGACAGGTTATTTGTACAGGTTTGGTGCATGGTTGATGCATTTGTTTATGGTACAGGTTGAGGTATAGGTTGATGTATGGTACATGTTGGCATGGTTTATTGGTACATGTTGTTACATGTTTATTGGTATAGGTTTACAACAATATATCTCACAGTGATAATGTGACAGTGATTCCATCATTCTACTTCTACGTCAGGGCGGTTGGACGGGGCAAGTATTGGTGGTTGTAGCCACATTCCAGTTGTATCCAGAGAACATAGGGGTTTGTAGCCTCCTTCTAGTTGTAGCAAGAGAATTGGGGAGTTGGAGCTTCCCTCGGGTTGTAGCCTGAGAAACTAGGGGGTTGTAGCCTTCTTCTGGTTGTAGCCAGAGAATTGGGGAGTTCCAGCTTCCTTCAGGTTGTAGCCTGACAAACTAGGGGGTTGGAGCCTCCTTCCAGTTGCAGCTGGAAAACAAAGGAAGTCGGTGCTTCTAATGAATGTAATTCTTAAAGACATATAAGAAAAAACATTCTATGGTTTTCTTTTGCTTTGGGTTTCCACGTAAAAACATTGGTGTACTGTGTATGTGTATGATTGCTCATTTGATCATTGTGTATTTACTCTGTAACTATTGGATAATAATGCTACATAGATATAACACTTGCATTTTGTGGTTAAAAATTATTATTGCTCTATTATTGATTCACCCCCCTCTCAGTAATCCAACAATTGGTATCAGAGTCGGTTCCTTCAAGAATCAGTTTAACCACTGAAAGGTAGATCATGGAGAGAAACAACATGTATAAACATGGAATACCATAGTTTGATGGACATAAGTATGAATTTTGGAGCAGAAGGATGAAAACATATATACATGCACAGGGATTTGAAATTTGGCAATCTCTAGTAGATGGATACAAAGAACCACCAGTTCCACCAACAAGTGAAAGAGAAATAAAATTCGGTCAAAATAATTCCAAAGCCACAAATCGACTTCTGAATGGTTTTGGTGAATCGGTATACACCAAAGTTATGCATTGTAAATCCGCTAAAGAGATTTGGGAAAAACTTCAAAATATTTATGAAGGAGATTCAAAAGTCAAAGCAGCAAAGCTTCAAACTTACAGAAGTCGGTTCGAACAACTAAAGATGAAGGAAGATTAGAATATTGCAGCTTGTTTCTTACAATTCGATCAAACAGTAAATGTGATCATAGGATTGGGAGAAGAAATTAAAGAATTCGTAATTGTTCAAAAGGTACTAAGATCTCTTCCTATGAGATTTGATCCTAAGATATCAGCACTAGAAGAAAGAGTAGATCTAGACTCAATAAGCATGGAAGAACTACATGGAATCTTCACAGCATATGAAATGAGAATTGAACAAGAAAATCCAGATATAAAAGAAGCAGCTTTCAAAGCATCCAAAAGGTCAAAGCAAAAGAGAAAGAAAAAAGAAAAAGAACATAACAACAACAATGACATCTCAGAAGATGATGAAGAAATGGCCAATTTTGTCAAGAGATTGAACAAGGGAACCAACAACAAATATAAAGGTAAACTTCCATTGATTTGTTTTAATTGTGATGTTATTGGTCATTTTGCTAACAAATGTCCTCACAAGAAAAATAAGGTGAATGATGAAGATTACTCAAATAGAAAACAAACATATAAAGGAAAAGGAACCACAAAGAAAGTTTTCAAGAAAAGATTATTCACCAAAGAAGACATCTCCTCATTAGATGAAGATGAAGTCAGTGACAATGAGACATAAAGATTTCTATTCATGGAATTAGAAGACTCTGAGAAATAAGACATCAAAGAATAATATGAAGAGGCAGTAGTTGACTACCGAGAAGAATTGTTGACTGTCATAGAAGTTATAAGAAGATAAAAGAGGAAAAACAAGAAGCTACAAGCAGAACTAGACAAGAAGGAAGACACTCGAGAACTAGAGCAGATCATCGCAGAATTGAAGGTTCAAATAGAAGAATATAAAAGAATTGAAGAATCACTCAAAGAACAATTAGAAGAAAGAGATGGGATCAATGGAAATTTGGAAGCATAGATTGTCACATTGAGAAATGATCTTCAAAATAAAAATATGCAGAACAACTCAAAAGTTTTGGATGGCATTATCAATAGTCAAAGGCCTAATCATGACAAGTCTGGACTTGGATACAATCAGACAGAAAAGGGATCAAGCTCCAAAGAAACAGAACAAGAAACATATCGAAAACGTTATGCAGAAACAATCAAAGGGGATAGGAAGACCTACAAGGAAGATTACATGGACACTCCTCCACCGAGAAGATTCAAATTTCAGAATCAACGATCGACAGAAAAAAATAGGCCTTAGGAAGAAGAAGGATTCATAAGAGTAACTCCTTTCAGAAGATCTTCAACTCCCAGGTATCAAACTATCTTTTTGGGTTTATCTTATGCATGCAATAATTTTGGACATAAAGTTGTAAATTGTAGAGCTAATAGCAGGAACATAAACAACTTTGAAAGTCATACACAAAATGGTTATCCAAGAAGGCCTAGTGAAACAAAGGGAAGAAGTTACAACAGGTTTGAATCATTGAGCACTGAAGTGGAATGCTACAAGTGAAATAACTTTGGACACATGGCCAAAGATTGTAGAATGACATATCCTCCTAGAGAACCACAACAAAACAACAACAATCACAGACAAGGACCTCATAAGAGAACATGGGTAAGAAAGTAGAATCAATATAGCAATGAAGAATGCACACTCGCTCTACAAGCTAAGTAGAAGAAGTGTGGTTGGTATGTTGACAGAGGTTGTTCAAAACACGAAGAATAGGTGAACAAAGACCACGTCCCAAAGATCGTAATATTGGACATAAAACGAGATGAAGAAAATTCTACAGAAAAAAGGAAAGATGTCAGATACATAAAGATTTGGAAAATAACTGAAAGAAAAGAAGGATAGGTAAATAAGGAACAGGTTCAAGAGATTGTACTTTCATGCAATGTAATGAAAGATAAATCCACAGACAGAAAGAAAGAAGTCAGGGATCAGAGAGATGATGAATCTACTAATGAATATGATGATGAATACATTTCAGAGCATGAATTTTTATGAGCCATCCGTCTTAGAGACTCCCAGATAATATGAATAATAGATAGGGGGAGTCTATGCGGTAGCTGAGACAGACCAGAGAACCATCCTTCGAGCAACTTGCAGAATTTGAGTAGACAGGTTCAGTGCATTCAATTAGCAAAAGTACAATACGATAAATTAATCAGTTGTAGTAGTACATCATGATAGTACAGTGACATATGAGTCAAAATTATGGACAATTGTGTAGCAAAGTCTTGAACAGTATGGACAGATATGGGCGTGAAATCAGCTTTTTTGAATGGGGAACTTGAAGAAGTCTACATTGAACAACTGGTTCTTAGAGCATGGTACTCTAGACTGGATAAATATCGACAGCATGAAGGGTTCAGAAAAGGAAGTGCAGACCACAACCTCTACATCAAGGTAACTCAAGATGGTATTTTATTAATTGAAGTTTATATTGATGATATTATTTTTGGAAGTACTAATGACAGGTTAAGCCAGAAATTTGCAAAGGATATGCATACTATATTTGAAATGTCATTAATTGGAGAACTATCCTTCTTTCTGGGTCTTCGGATACGTCAAAGAAACCAAGAAATTTGTATTTCTCAAACTAAGTATATCAGAGAAATGCTAAATAATTTTGGAATGGAAGATTGCAAACCAGTTGCAAGTTGAGAAAAGATGATGATTCAAAGTCTACAGACCAGAGGCAATACAGGTCAATGATTGATATCGTACTATATGTGACAACATCCAGACTAGATGAAATGCAGGAAGTTGGATAGGTGGCACGATTTCAAGAAGAACCAAAGGAATCACATGTATTAGTAGTGAAGAGGATTTTCAAATATCTCAAAGGAACAAAAGAGTTTGGATTATGGTATCCAAAAGGAAAGGATCTATCACTTATTCCCTACATAGATGCATATTGGGCAGGTGGCATTCATGACCGGAAGCACCAGTGGAGCAACGTTCTACTTGGGTGAGTGTTTAGTATCTTGGTTAAGAAAGAAACAATCTTGGCTAAGAAAGAAACAATCATCAGTATATTTATCTACAACCGAAGCATAGTATATTGCAGCAGCAGGATGTTGTACTCAGGTTCTATGGATGAAACAAATTTTGATAGATATACAGGTTGAGTATGATGAACCCATTCCAATCTATTTTGATAATACAAGTGCCACCAGTATCTCAAAGAACCCAGTGATGCACTCCAAGACAAAGCACATTCCAATAAAGTATCACTTTGTAAGGGAACAGGTTGCAAAGAATAACATCAGAGTTGAATATGTGGGCACAAAAGAACAAGTGGCAGACATCTTTACAAAACCGCTTCCAAGGGAAGCCTTTGAGTATTTTCTCCAGAGACTTAGAGTAATTTCTACTCCAAAATCAATGCTTTTGAATGCTTATCTTATATGTCTTAGATTTAGTACACGAGGAAGCACCATAAAGAGGACAGTTCAGGTTGGGGGATGAGTTTTAGGAAGAGTTTAGTCATGGGGAGTATCCCTAAGGACAGTTCAGTTAGGGGGAGCAGCCCCGGATGGAAATGTACCTTTGTCATTGATGACAAAGGGGAAGAGATTTATCAGATGCAAAGGTAAATGCTTGGAGAAAGAGAATAGAGGCATGGTTCCAGGGGGAGTGATGGTCACAGGGGGAGCATGAGTGATATGAATTCGGTATTGCATCAGAGTGTTTCCATCAATTCCAAAGGGGGATATTGTTGATTAATTGGTTTGGTTGTCATTGATGTCAACCCTTGAATAAATTTCGATAGCAAATTCCGGTAGCACAAAGGTTTGGGTAATGGACCCAAGTTTGTTTAATGGATAATGGTATTAGTTTTGATATATTTGTAGGAAATACTATTCTAGATGGATAGTACATGTCATGCCATTTCCAGTGGTATGTGGAATGTCACATAACTCCTCACGGTTAGAGATTTATGACCATGTGAAGTTGGAGAACCCTCATGAGTCATCTAGAAGCCCCAAAAGGTCAAAGCAGTCAAAGTGGTTGCAAAGAAGAAATTATTTAAATAATAAAGTGAAGTGATGAGTGTACTATAATTCAAAGTGGATACAAAATAAATTATTTAAATAATAAAGTTAATGTAGAAATTACTAAGTGGACAAGTGGTTAGAAGTGGGTTAGCCCTAAAATAAGGAAAGTGGGTTAAGATGGTTAGAATGTAATTTAAATAATAAAGTGAAGTGATGAGTGCACTATAAGTCAAAAGTCAAAGTGGATACAAAATAAATTATTTAAATAATAAAGTTAATGGAGAAATTACAAAGTGGACAAATGGTTAGAAGTGGGTTAACTCTAAAATAAGGAAAACAAGTTAAGATGGTTAAAAGGTAACCCCTTGAGGAAGCTACATGAAAGTATAAATAAGAGGAAAGACTATCTAATTTTAATCACACTTGAGCATATTGAATATATATAAGTGACTGAAGTAACCAAAGGATATCTAAGCCGAATTTTAGAGGGAAGGTGAAGTAAAGAAGGCCGAAATTCAAGGGAGGATAAATTCTTTTGATGATGCTTTCTAAGGTATGTTATTTACAGGTCATCTCACCATTTTCGCAAAAAAAAAATTCTAGAATAATTCAGATCGTGAAATTGGGAGACCGTTGAGGAGAAATATCCAATTAGATATGATAAAAATTTCAGCTTGTGGGTCGTTTTATTTTTGGAGTTACACTCCGTGGAAAATAGGATTTGTGGCTAGTCCTGAAACTAGTCTAAAACATGTGTTTTAGTTAAAAACGTCATAACTTCTTCATAATAGATCCAAGTTCAGTAAGACTAAATGTATTGGTTAGAGTACAATCTATAGTATTCGGTGTACAATTTTCATATCCATACAACAAATATTCTGTGCAGGGCACGCTTTACAAGTCCGCTCTCTAGAATAAGACATAATTCAACAAGGTATGTCATTTTTGCTATAACTCCTTTTCTGAGAGGTTCCAAGCAGTGAAACCTGGAGGATTTGCATAAAAGACATTGAAAAAAATTGTGTATTATTTTCATATATTTATTCATTACGTGTACATTGTTATGATTATTTCAAGTTAGGGTTGTTGACTAATCCAAAATTATTCATGTGAGACTAAAGTAAAGTTTGATGAAAATGCTAGTCTCTTGTTGTTAAATTTAAGGGAGGTTTGCAGGTATGTGATCATATACACCAGGTCTATTACAAAGTTACAAATCATATTTGGATTATTAAATTGATGAGGGTTTTTCGTTGAGGTACATGCTGGGTACATGGTTGAGACAAGTAGTTGATGAGTTGACACATACATAAGGTGTATAGTTGATAATGTTGGTACATTTTGATGAGTCATAGTTTATGTGTATGTGATGCATGATTGGTACATATTTGGTGCATGGTTGATGCACTTGTTGATGGTACAGGTTGGTGCATGGTTGATGCACTTGTTTATGGTACAGGTTGATTACAGGTTGTTTGGACAAGCTATTGTGACAGGTTATTTGTACAGGTTTGGTGCATGGTTGATGCATTTGTTTATGGTATAGTTTGAGGTACAGGTTGATGTATGGCACATGTTGGCACAGGTTATTGGTACAGGTTTTTACAGGTTGATTGGTACAGGTTTTTACAGGTTGATTGGTACAGGTTTACAACAATATATCTCACAGTGATAGTGTGACAGTGGTTCCGTCATTCTACTTCTACGTTGGGGCGGTTGGACGAGGAAAGGACAGGTGGTTGTAGCCACCTTCCGGTTGTAGCAGGAGAACATAGGGAGTTGTAGCCAGAGAATTAGGTAGTTGGAGATTCCCTCAGGTTGTAGCCTGGGAAACTAGGGGGTTGTAGCAAGAGAATTGGGGAGTTGGGTCTTCCTTCAAGTTGTAGTCTAGGAATCTAGGGGGTTGGAGCCTCCTTCCAGTTGCAGCTAGAAAACAAAGGAAGTTGGTGCTTCCAATGAATGTAATTCTTAAAGACATATAAGAAAAAACATTATGTGGTTTTCTCCCGCTTTGGGTTTCCACGTAAAAACACTGGTGTACTGTGTATATGTATGATTGCTCATTTTTTCATTGTTTATTTACTCTGAAACTATTGGATGATAATGCTACATTGATATAACACTTGCATTTNAACAACTATGTTGGTAGCACAAAAACTTGTTTTTTTACTATGGAGCAAGTAAGTTGATGCAAGCATGAGGAGAAGTTACTCTTTCAAATAATAAACCAATTATGTTCTCTACATCTTAAGGAGCAACTAGTATATGAATTCCAAAGTCTATATATGTGCTCCCATTTGTAGCACCTAGCATGTATCCAAGCCTTTATGTGGATTTGAAATTTGTTTGCTAGGCCATGAGGGGAATGGGTTGGATTGGGTGGTGGAATCATTCCATCGGCCTAGTTTTGGAATTCATGAAAGGATTTGGATGGAAAATGACACTTGTGCAACATTCATGACTTAAATTAGACAAAGAAGTTTTTTAATAAGTTTCTTGGTAGTTGCAATTCACTTTATATGACAAAGGGTTGTGGGAAGGAATTGTTGAGTTGAGACAATCTTTGAAGGTGAATGAAATTTGAAAATTCTAGGGTGCCAAAATTCATTCTTGAATCCATTGGCTTAAAACCAGGGACAGACCCGTAAAGGATTTTTTCAAATCTCTTACCATAAGGGAGGCTTCTAAAAAAATAAGAGCTCAAAATATTTTGGTTTGACATGTAACTAATAAAGGGGGCATTCAATTAAGTATATGTTAACCACTATAATATTATTCCTTATTCTCAAATAATGAATGACTCCAATAGGGTGGCCATGTAGATTAGAATTTACCTTGTCCCTTATCAGGTGTCTTTTTAAAAAGAAATAATATGTGACCAGGATTTGATTTTACCAAAATTGAAAAAATATTTGTTGCAATTACCAATGACAAGTCACCTAGCCTCATGGGTACCTTTGTGTAATTTTTAATTCCACCTGGGATTTTGTTAGCCCCAACCTTCTCAATTTTTGCAAGGAAATGGTTTGTAAAAAGTCTTTCGGGTCACTCAATAACATAGAATTCATTAAATGTAATGTACCAAATGCTTACAATTATCATAACAAAACATAAGTACACACCATGTACAAAATGTGAGCGTGGAACACAACTCCAAGATAAATAAGTTACACAATAACTCCTTGCATAATAAGAGAACCTCCTCCACATAACCAAATACATCACAATTCACATGTCCACAGTAATGAATACATGATCTCTATATATACTTATTCACACTTGCACATGTGGCCCATTTACTACTAGGCCAACCCTATTACATATATATTTGCACATTACATGTACATTTAGGCCTATATATGCCCCCACTTGGGCTCATATCATATACATTTATCTCTATATATGCTCCCCTTGGGTCATCACATAGTACCCTCATTCAAAAAAAAAATTCCTCAATGCTTTGCAATTAAAGGCTTCACATGTGATGAAACCAAGTAATATGATTTTCTTATGTTCCTGCTTTATTCATTCCACTGCTAATGATATATCCATCCAAAATCAATTATTTTTGGTCTTAACCCATGGTGTCTAGTTGTTGCATAATTTTATTTCCTTTGATTCCATGTATTTTTTATGTAGCTTCTCCAATTTGTAGTTGTTGTTGGTTTCTGATAATAGCTTGTTGAAGATTGGTTTTGTGATGCCTTGTTCCATTAATATTGACAAGTATTCCATCTTCTTCCTTCATAATGTTGATATTGACCTTCTTGTCTTCCTTGAAATGTTTCCTGGTAATGAGGGTATCGATATGGTTCCACTTTTAATGTTTTTTCTTCACTTTGCATGTGCATTTAATCTATATTATTTTCAGAGGCAATGGAATCCTCTGTCTTCCTTGCTTTCTCTTTGATTGTTCTAGCCTTGGAGATAATATCATCATATTTAGCATGTACATCCTCTAGATGGATTTCAACTTCTTCAAGTATCTTTTGGTGACCTTATTGAATCTTGTCTTCTTTCTCTTTTTGAAGCTGCAATGTCGCCCCATTTATCAAATTCTGGTGTCCTTCTTCAATTCTAGATTGCATTTCTTATTTTACTTCATCATTATTTAGGGATTCCTCGACCTTCTTGCAAATTTCCTCTTCAAGTATTTTGGTAGTTCTCCATCCAATATCCTTGTTTCTTCTTGATTTAGATCATTATTCTTTTCTTATTTCAATCTCTTAACCTCATCCAATAGTTTTTTTATTATGGTTTTGTAATCTACATACCTCTTCATCTTTCTTTTTCAATTCTTCCCTTCGATCATCATTTTCCCATTTTGTTTTGCTACTCTTTTCTTGCTTTAGGTTCTTAATATCCTTAATGAGTGATACATTAAGGGATCGTAACTTAGATAGCTCATCACCCTTCTTCTTAATCTTTTCCTTTCCTTCTTTTAATTCATCTTGAATTATGTACAATTCCTTCAATTTTTGTATCCATAATCCATCTGAGAAGAGTTTTTCAAATTCTTCTGATGTGGAGTAGAGTCTAGTGTCTTCATCAAGGCTTCTCCACCACTTATAAGATTCACCATAAAACCAAAATCTTGTTGGAAAGGGTTATTAAAATTTTCTTTTACCATTCTTAACCAATTTTCCATAGGATTGATTTCATATTTATCTTCATCTCATGTAAATTTAGGTATTGACATTGGTTCTTAATTGAGGTCTAACCCAAACCTCAATTTACAACCTCAATATATTAAGTAAAATGATCCCAAATAGTTATAATCCTTGTACCAATACAATATTCTATGTTTTATCTTTCCAATGGATTCAGAATCAGCTCAATCAGACATCCCAATCAAAAGTTATGATAGTTTTAAGTGAACATACCTTTGAAACCATGATTTGTATTATGTCCTCCTAGCCCACCTTCATTCTGATGTATTTATTAAATTTCGGCCCCTGTGAGTCTGAAATTGCAAGCTTTAGTACTTTGAAATGTCTTCTCTGCAATTCCATAGGCCTGGCCAAAATTGGGTGTGCCAAATTAAAGTTACGGTAACTTTCCCAAACCTTGCTGAATTTTGGCCTATTCTCGAGAGTGAACTTGTATAGCACGCCACGTGCCCAATATTTGATATATGATTCTGAAACTCACAAAAAAAATGTTGTGGATTGTAATATTTCCAATGCAATTGGTATCACTAAATTTGGATCCTCTATGAATAATTTATGACTTTTTTACCTGGAACACTTGTTTGAGACTAGTTACAGGACTAGTCAAAAACCCTATCTTCCACAGGGTGTATCTCTGAAAGTACAACGACCCAAAAGATGAAATTTGTACCACAAGTACTTTGATATGTCTTCTAAATATCCTCCATGTTTTTCTTTCTAAAGTGGCCCCCAAAAAATGTTATAGCGAAAATTGCAATATGACTTTCTTGAGAAAGCAAAACCCTAGGATCGATGCTCTGATACCAAATGCTTACAATTATCATAACATAACAAAAGTACACACCATGTATAGAATTTGAGAGTGGGTCATAACCCTAAGATAGATAAGTTACACAATAACTCCTTAAATAATAGGAGAACCTCATCCACATGACGAAATACATCACAATTCACATGTCCACAATAATGAATACATGATCTCTATATATACATATTCACACTTGCTCATGAGGCCCCTTTACTACTAGGCTGGCCCTATTACATATATATTTACACATTACATGTACCTTTAGGCCCATATATTCCCCCCTTGGGGTCATATCATATACATTTATCCAGGTATATATGGTYCCCTTGGGTCATAACCTTAAATTTATTCCTAAAGCAAGAGAAACTAATATGATTACAATTTGGAGGTTCATTACCCTTCKTAATGTTTCCTTAAAGGTTCTAGCCAAATATTTATTCTTGTGAATTCTATATATCTTGGCATAGATCATTTAGTCAGAGAACAATATATTCATAAAAGGATGATACATACTCAATGATGTTGTGGTCATATGGGAAGGTATGGATTGTCCAAGAAGCCTAAGGTTGAAGGAATTTTTCATCAACATTGACTTTGAAAACTCCTATGACCATGTGGAGTGGCATTTCATTATGGTTTCCCTTCGTGCTCTAAGGGTTGGAAACTTCTTTGTTCAACTCATCAAGACTCTCTTTTTTAATTCTTCATCTTGCTTATTTGTTGACTAAGCCAACCCATAGGAGGTTGTCATATCTAGATTTATTAGGAAAGCTTTCCTATTGGATTCTATGTTGTTTATTTTGGCAACATAGGTTGTAGGGTATCTTTACAAATGGATAAGTCACATTGTTACATAATATCTTAGGATGACATCCCTAATTAGTTAGCTATTCAAAGTTGGTCATGATTGTATCATGATTAAGTGTTCAATAATCTAGGGATCCCCTTTTCCTTTCATGATTATTGAGTGGCTATTTGGGAGGTTGTATTGCAAAGGATATGTAAGAAATAAAACAATTGTATTTCCATGCTTATTTCATTAGCAACGAGGTTCTAGATTTTATCAAAGGTTCTTGTTGCTACCCATGTATATTTTTTCTCCTACTAGGTTATGTATGTTGAGGCCTTTCAATCTCTTTCAAATGGCCTATGGGAAAGAAAATATTTCATCACGTGAATTGGGACTTTGTTGCAATCTTCATCAATGGGGGAAATGGAGATGATAGAATCCTTTTAATCAAAAAATTTCAACCTCTTTATGTTATTGTGTTGTTCATGCACCCTTAAATCAAGAAAATTGCTAATAGTTCTATGCATATTTACTTCTCCTACATCCTTCACATATTTAACATCAAAATCAAGTGACACATCTTCTATTTTCCTCCTCCCCTTCATTTTGATCTTTGACAACTACAATATTTGCCTATTTTTATTAAAATTAAGCCCATGTAGGGTTAGTGCATTATCTTAAAAAAAATAGACTACGGGTGGAAACTTAAGTAGAAATCATTTCTCTTTCATTTTTGTAATTTCCCACAAATGAAACATATAAGAATATATAATTCCACAATCTACATTATTTATAATGACAACATTATCACCAATAACAACATTCTCTACAACAATTTCTTCTTTTCAATATCATGTGACTTTTTTCTTTTGGAAGGTACAACAACCCCATACTCTTTTGGTTCTTCAAGATTCTTGGGGTCTCCCCCAACTCCTCCCTTGCGTACATTATTTCTATAAATATTGTTCACACTCTTTATTGGAGAAGTGATAGAGGCTCAAGCTGAGTAGTAGTATTAAAATTTTCAATATTATGATTATAAAGGGGTTTTCATAGCACTAGAATTTGATCTAACACATTGATGGATTTGGGGAGGTTAGGGACCTGAGCTTGGTCAATGTATACCCTTTTAACAACTATGCTAATGACATTTTCTATTATGGGCTAAGGTGAAGTGTGTGCTTCATGGATGAGTTTACTTCATTTTGATATTTGAGCTTCTATTCCATCAAGAATTGTGCTTCCAAAACAATGTGCATCACTTTGATTAATAATCAAAATCATACTCATCTCTAGAATTATTTGAGCTTCTTTTATCTTATTAAAATCATCATTATCATCCTTGTTATCCTTTTCTATAATCTAGTTTCCCTCGAGGACTTCTTCCACAAATACACTACCATATAAAATGGAATTCATGTGGTGCGTAAATAAACCTCTTGGGTCATAACCCCTTTTACATCTTCCATGTCCAAGTTAAATACATCTAAATTTTTCGTTGCCTTTTTCATATGTCCACTGTCTATTATGGAATAACCCAACAAACTTGAATAGAACTGAAACAAAAATTGTTTCCTCTTAACATTACGCATGAATTCATACCATTTCAAAATTTGCCTACAATACTCAAGCAATACTCAAGCAAGAAGAAATATATGTCACAAACAAACAAACTTTGGATGGGGAGGAGCATAGGGATCCACTCAAATCCATGCATTCCAATGTAGGTGTGATTTGCATTCCAATGTAGGGCTAACACCCTCAATACACATATACAACCGATAATAAAAAAGCCATGACATCTACGCTTGTGGCACCAGATGTGTGTCATGATAACAAACTACGGTTTTTGCAAGACGCCGAAATAGTCGTACCAAAGTTCTAGGCATGCCTACCACCTCCCGCTGCATATCCTCTGAAAGATCCTCCTCCTGAACCATCAAAATCCTTTGTGTCAAATGAGACAGGTTTCCATACACATTTCAAAGGACTCTCTCTGCTTCTCCTCCCTCCACCTCGTCTCCCCGGTGCCTCCGACGATGTTGTGGAAGCCCATCATACAAAAATATTTTTGTTTTCATATACAAAAACACAAAAAAAATGAAATATTTAAAAAACATTGACATAGCTATGTCCCCATAGATGGTCCCTGGTGGTAATGGCATGTCAGGGTCCCCTCTGAAGTCAATCCCTGCATAGGGGTAGTCATCCAGAGCAATGACCTGCCATCTCCACCAGTAAAATAAATCATCGTTGTAGGGTGTGGGAACCCTACCTCCCCCTTGTTGTCTCATCACCTTGGTCCATCATTCCATGGTTGGATCGTGAGTTCCTCGCAGAATAATCTCAACTCTAGGTCCCAAACCTAGAACCCACTCGAAGAAAAAGCTATAGAAGATAGAAGTGAACTCGAAGTTCCTCTTACTACCCTATTTGCATTCTGTCAACTGGCTCTTCATGTTAGCCAACAGTGAGGTGCACTAGTCATACACCATGGGTCTCAAGCACTATATGGAGTAGAACATAAGTGGCCTCAATGCCTGGTGCAATGAGGCCGATCCTATGATTTGTGTCAAAACGAGGACAACAATATTGAGGCTTATATTTTTTATCGTTCAGATGGGGAGTTGAATCCCGACCTTATCAGTCCCTCCAATGCAATGGGTGGCTATGTATTCTTCTATATTCATACCGCTCCCAAATCCTTGGGTTTTGAGGTTGACCACCTCACCCCGACGCAAAACTCCTGCCAAGAAATAAATATCCTCAACTTCAATCCGTAATGGTTTCCCATCAAGGTTGAAGCTCTCATTGTCTGGATCCCAGTAATCCACGAGCAACTGTAGCAAACTCACTTGGGCCCTCATACCTTTGAGATCCCAAAACTTATACAACCCGCATATTTTCAAGGCCATTTGGGCCCCCATATCTCTTTCCATGGTAGCATCAACCTCCTCATGTTCCCTTTCCCTCCACTCTAGCACCATCCTACAGGAGAAGAATCATTTTTTGAGTTGGCATTCACTAAAAGACATTATTTTCAGACATATACGTGGGTTGCAGTGTTTATAGTAACGTATAGGGTTGATTATATGTTGGTTGTATTTTAGAAAGCCGCATATAACCACACATACACGCAGCTTGATGAATAGTAGCTTTCATACACCTAAACTTCTAATTTGCGCCCTAAATAACTTAAAATTTGAAACCTAAATACAAAATGTAATCCACTAAAACGAAAGATGATGGGAAGAGGAATTACCTGGTCCAAACGGTCGTTGATTCTGTCACTCATAGCTCCTACAATCACCAGTTGAAGATCAGAGGTAATTTGGTCCAAAATCCACTATTTGGGTAAAAAACTAAAATGATATAGTAAATTTAGTTTTTTTTACTCTTTCAAATTTTTACCCACTTTGCATAGTTTTGGATAATATTTTCGTCTAATGGACTAATACAATAGTGGATTGATTTGGTTTTTGTAGTTTTGTCCAGGGATTCTTGCAGTTTTCAACGTTATGTCGATCGTTCTTAACTTCGGAAAAGTATTTTCACTACCCAACATATAGGATAGGTATCCATTCCATCATGCACACTTGCATCGTCCTATAACTTTCACTCATATGCCTTAGGTACGAACACATTTTTTAGCGACACAGAACTTTATATCTACTACTAGAAGTGTCGTTATCAAATGGTAGAGACTTACCAAACATGGGTACCCTAGTTAGAACCTCTGCTTCATTCAGTGCCCATTCTGAGATTTTCTCTATAAGACTAAGAGTCCCTTATACCTAATACATGACTTTATGTCAAACCTCATTTCTCACTCATGAACATGTTGATCTATACCTAGAGGACTCTCATCCGAGTTTGATTTAAGCTCTTTTCCGACTCGTTTTCAAAAAGAGAAAATATTGTCGAGTGAACTTGTATCTTTCACACTCATACCTTGGATTTGAAAGGATGTCTATTTGGTACAAGTTTATCCCTTTTTCAAACCAAGTAGACTAAGATTACAAAAAATGACATTTTTTGGCGTTAAGTTGTGATTGCACCTCATGACCTTGCTTGTAGTATTGAGCCTATTTCAGGTTCTCGCTTTGCGTTATAAACCATTTGCCTCAGTAGTTTTGCATCCTCAACCAAGCAGATCCTTGTTTATATCCTTCACAACTTGACACCCTATACCTAGGAGGGAATATTCCCCCCAGTGTCTATCTCCCGCATGGACCTCCTTGCATTGAACATAGGTATGTTCCACTGCTAGAACTAGTTTTTCTTACTTGCGACATGTGTTCCCTCCTCTGTTTCATAGCATTCATTTGACTATGAAAAAACAAAAAAAGGCGGGCAAGAAGGGAGTATTATCTTATATTGGCAGCATTCATGTCACCTTTGAACATAGCACAAAAATTTTGAGTCCACTTGTCATCATAATTTTGGGTTTAGCATGGCCTTAGGAAGCTAAGCTCATTATAGATATTTTTCTCCCTCGACTGGTTACTCTTCCAGTCTCTATGGAGAATTTAATTGATGCCTCCTGCATCTCATGGTCTGATCATTGATTCTATGTTGCATGAGTCTTCCATGTGTCTCATGATATTGTTCAAAGGATGTCTATAAGCCTATGTCGGACATTCCTCAGAACTCTTGACTTTGCATGTCAGCCATACCCTCAGATTGTCTCAGAATCACATGAAGTTGTAGTCCTATTGCGCACCCTGGTCCTACTTTCCTCATTGGTAGGTAACCTTGAACCTGACAATCGACATTTCATCACTGGTCGTTGACTGGGTGGTTTCCCTTGTGTTTGATAGCAAGACATCTATTCACACATTGGGATTTGTGCAGTGTCTTGGATGGCATTAGCCTTATTGTTGGTTTCCTCGCCTTTGTCAACAGTTTTCCTCATTGGCTTCTATTCATAGGGTCTTTTTCATGTACCGCTTGCACCTGGCACACGCGAAAGACGCACATGGTCGTTGGTTCATGAACATGTTCTTCGTCTAATTTCCTCCTAATCATTAAGCTCATGATTTGTACCTCGTGCTGAATGATGAGAGATTCCTTAATGCTCTCCTTTCAGTGGGTCTCCTTCCATTGAATTCATCTCATCTATGTCGGAGACGAGACCTAGAGTCCTATGAGTACCTAGAGACTTATAGTCATTAGTGGCAGGTTCTCTCACCATCAACAGCTGACAATACATCAATATCTCCTGATCGATGGATTCTTCAAGTGTTCGACCCCAAATCCTTTATGCACACTTGTAAGAATGTACTCGGTGCATTGATACCTACTTTCATCATCGATAGGTTGTCTCATGTTTGTTAACGATATACCTCAATGACCAGTAATCAAACGAAGTCTCATTATGTTCGACCTCAACTCATTTATTCACATGATGTAGACTTTCACCTTTGGAGGATTGTGTAGAAGACTTGAAGACATTAGTTTATAGTCGCAACTTTCCTAAGCTGTTGCTACCTTTTCATTGGACCAGTACCTATGTGAATCCAGTGATCATGGGAGATCAGATTGTACTCCATTTGTATACATATATCTTCACATAGATTTTGAGACTGGATTCACTGGGCCTTGTTTGTGACTATGACAACCTATGGCATGTATCCACATTTGTATTTTCCTATTCATGGTCATGGATAGTTGTTTGGTATATTTTCACATGGATCTATAGTGTAATTCAAACTGGCAGCCATCTATGCAAAGTTAATATAGATTGTCATGAGAAACTACTCTTTCTAGTTGGGTCCCCATTACTCCACTTATGGGTTTTATAATGTATTTCGACCATCGCAGATACTCCTCTGACCTCACACATTAGGGGGCATCTGTTATAGCAAGATTTGCATCACCCCACACAATCTTGCACAGAGGGCCTTTTTCCATTTCCCTATGCAGACTTGAAGTCCCTTTTTGCAAATCTCAGAGCTAAAAATATGATTTTTCCACATATACGTGCCCTACCTATATTACAACATGCGTATACGTAGGTTGCACCACTACAACCCGCGTACATCGGGAAATGTGCCCAAAATTAAAAAATTGTGTTGGGTTTCCATGTCGCGTCACGAGATCAATGATCCTTGGCCTTCCATATACTAGAAACGTTCCTTCTCGGCCCTTCAGTTTCACTTGAAGGCTATAAATGGGCCAAATCTAAGCTATGGAAAAAAAGAGAAAGAATTCAACTTTGAGAGAAAAGTTACTCTGGAGAAATTATTCACTTCACATTGAGTCTGCATCCCTTTGTCCTTTAAGCCTGAACACATTGTTCAACCCCCAAGCTCTTCCCTTATTGATTGAGAACTCCATTGTCTCTTTTATATGAGCTTGCCTTTGGTGGAGGATTGAAGTGGTGGAGGCCTAGCTGGAAGGAACTTAGTTTCTTGGTTCCGAACCTTGCCGACACAGAAGTTTGTAACTCATTCACTTCTGTTGATTATATCTTAATAGAAATACTCTTTTCTCGTCCAATCAATAGCTTGCAAATATTTGAATTGTTATTCCATGGGCATATTTTTTATGAATGTTGATGGATTATGCTATTGAATGTGCTAACATTATATATTATCACCATATGCTTGCGTTGCTTGGTTGGTGAGGACTAGTTGCAGGTATATTGCTTTGGGTCAAGTGCTCAACGGTGGACTTCATCGAACGTCTGGACAAGGTAGGCCTCTTATCTTGTCTTGTTAGCATATTTGTTTATATATCATACTTGATATTAGAGTTGATTTATGCAATCATTTCCATATGTTGTGGTTTACCCCTAGCCATAGAGAGATTTTCCTCATAATAGTATCCCTAATTCTTCTTACATTTCCTTGACTTATTCTTATCCTTTGGGGCATACATTTTTTGTTTTCTTTACTTGTCATCATCATAATCCCCCATTGTCATTATCATTCCTATGAGATTTCCCCACTGTGGATATCTTTTTTACTCGGGTGTATGTTCTAGTGTGATGGCTCTTTATTCTTTTTCAATGCCCTCCACTAAATTTATGTTTTAAATTTCAAGGCTTGGCCACTTGATTGTTTTACATGAGTTTAAGATGGAACATGATTTTGAGAGTGAGTTATCAAACTTTGGTTTCTAGGTATATTAGATGGAATGGTTGATTGACATAATGTAACATGGCTTACATAATTTTCACTCAAAACCAACACATGTGCTACTCAAAAAACAAAGTATTCCCTCTACATGGTTGGAGTAGGAATAGTAGTTTACCAAAAATAATGTCTAGATTATATGTTACTTACATTATGTGCTAACAAAGATGCCAATCATAATTGAGCACTGACTTAAGTAGCATCAACTTATGTTTTAGTGAGATATGAAATCTACTCAGCGAATCACTATCCTCTAAGGAGGAGTCAATAGGTGAGTCCTTTCCTTTTTCTTTTTATCTTTAAAATATGGCTTTGCCTCATCCATGATACACATTTGATTCCTTGGATTACTTAAAATTATAAGTGTCACACTAAAAGTAAGAAATGTCATTAAAGGACAAATGCTCTACATTATTCTTATAATATGGGGTAGGATAGTAATTTGATCTCCATCATTACATATACTTATGAACTTTAACCAATTAATCAAAGGAATCCAAAAATTTTAAAGATACATTTACTAAGAAAAAAATTAAATATAAATATCAGTTTTATCAAACTGAAATCATTCATTTCCCATAAATTTAGTACTCATTATATTGACACTTTTCTTCCATACTATAATTTAACATTCATTTTCTTTATTTAACAACAAATTTCCATAAGAAAACCATATCCCGAATATAATATGGAAAAATTATTAAAATTTGGATAAAACCAAAAAAAAATTATATATGAAAAAATTTAAGCTTCTTATACTATGTTTTTAATAACAGAGGAGAATCATGAAGGAATGGGCTACCAAAATTACAAAAAGGTAATTTTGCTATCTTGTTGATTTTATTTTCCCAAAATTATAAATGGAAATGAATGGGTATATTTTTCTAGTGTTTCTTATTTTTGAAACTTAATGAATATATTTTCCTCATTGTTTCTCACTTTTGAAACCGGACACTGTTATATATATAATAATAATAATCTATTTTTAAAGTCACAATCAAGCCAACACACCAAATTAGTGTATGAGACCCTCTTATTGTACTGCCTTCCAGGTAGTATACATAGTGATGAGTTCACTTTGACTACTCTATTAATTTGGGTTGACTTTAAAATTTTTGTAAAAAACTTAATGTGTAACATAACAAACTCAAAATTTTATTTTTTAATATGTAAAAAAAACTGAATTTTCTTATATTTCATTGGCTGATAACTTTATAGTGTTATTGCAGCCTTCACGTATTTCGAAATCAGAATTAACTCAATGACATAACAGACTGGGTAAAAGTAAATTAAATTTATATTTTATATTTATGTTTAATAATTTTATATTTATATTTAATAATTTATGATCAAATTTTCATGGCAGACTGAAGAGTCAGTACGCACAGCCTCGCTACCTTATTTGTTATATGTTATATGTTTTATATATAACATATATTATATATTATATTAGAATAAGTAAAAAATATATATGGAAACTCATGTTTAGCTTAAATTACATTTGGTACGACTTGGATTTTATACAATATAGATTCAATGAGGGTTTACATCATTAGTCAATTGTGTGGCCAATTTATTTATTACTTAATTTCCTTGTACCTTTGGTAAGTCGTTGCACTTAATGAAGTTTTCCAATCCTAAACATAAATTGACTTAGGGTTAGGGTTATACAGTTTGGAGATTTAAACAGGACTCTACATTTAAAAGTTAAGGGTTTGAACCTCAAAGTAAACTCAACACACTTATGGTTGGGACCACAATTAAGTTGTCAAGTTAGTATGCATGTGTATGTCATCGGAGATCAAATCTGACTAAGGAACATATTTGATTCGACCCACTTCCATAATCTCACCTAAGTCACTTGCATTCATTCTTTTACGTGGGAAGGATTCTATTTAAGAATAAGATATAACTTATGATGCATATGTCATGGGACATCGAATATGATAGAGGATCATATTTTATTCACTGTACTTGCATATTCTAACTTAAGCCACTTTACATGGCAAGGGTTTTATTTAAGAATGCTTTGAGGTCTTAGGATAATATTTTAAATCTTTTTCTCCAAATATAAAAGGAGCTTTATTACTCAAGGACATTGATGTAATATATTATGATCTTTATTTTGATCAGGGAATCTTGCGGTGAGGATATTTTGCATCATCTAATTAGCTTGTACAATAATATTTGTTTTTAAATGTATAAGATTTTAATGTTATATCATCTTTGCACAATGAAAAGTTGCATGTTTTATGACTCAAATATAAAAATACATTTTATACTTTTATTATTGATCATCAAAGAAAGAAAGAGGTGCTTAGAATGAAAGTTCTCAATGAAAGTTGTATCATGGAATGTGAGGGGTCTTACATACCCATTCAAGAAGACCATACTTCATATAATTCACTCAATGGTTTAAGATTTAGGTATCCTAAGTCTGTAAGAAGTGAAATTAATTAATTTTTCTTTAAACAAGGCATTGGAATATATTTTTATTGATGTGTATTTGTTTCATTCTTTTCATGAGGAAGGTAGAGGGGGTTGGCCACCATTGTCTTTCCTAAATTATCAAATTTTATTGTTGATCATGATGTCAAACCATCCAATGAAGTGGTGTGGGTTCCTTTGAATATGTATGGCAAGGTCCTTGGTCTTGCCAACTATTATGCCTCCAATGAAGTAGAGGGGAGAGAATCCTTAAGGGATTGGTGAGTTGAATACCTGCCAAAAATTGATTAGTTCTTGCATGGAGTCTTGAACAATAGTGAATCATGATAGGGAAAGATAGGGTTTAACTCTGTGTGTGTTCTTCAAAAGGAGCATACATCTTTGATAAGCCTTAAGGCCAGACTTACTGTCTATGACCGCACCAAGAATAGCAAGGTACATTTATTTGAGATTTAATTCACTTGGTCTAATGTTAAGTCCAACCATGAAAGACTTATGGATTTACTTAATGCAACTATTTTTTATTAATTGGGTTGGTTGTCATTGATGTCAACCCTTGAAGAAAGTCCGGTAGCAAATTTCGGTAGCACAAAGGTTTGGGTAATGGACCCAAGTTTGTTTGATGGATAATCGTATTAGTTTTGATATATTTGTAGACAATACTATTCTAAATTTATAGTACATTCATGCCATTTCCAATGGTATGCGGAACGTCACATAACTCCTCACGATTAGAGAGTTATGGCCATGTGAAGTTGGAGAACCCTCACGAATCATCTAGAAGCCGCAAAAGGTCAAAGTAGTCAAAGTGGTTGCAAAGAAAAAAATATTTAAATAATAAAGTGAAGTAATGAGTGTACTCTAAGTCAAAGTGGATACAAAAGAAATTATTTAAATAATAAAGTTAATATAGAAATTACTAAGTGGACAAGTGGTTAGAAGTGGATTAGCCCTAAAATAAGGAAAGTGGGTTAATATGCTTAGAAGGTAATTTAAATAATAAAGTGAAGTGATGAGTGTACTATAAGTCAAAGTGGATGCAAAATATATTATTTAAATAATAAAGTTAATGGATAAATTACTAAGTGGACAAGTGGTTAGAAGTGGGTTAATACTAAAATAAGGAAAGCATATTAAGATGGTTAAAAGGTAACCCCTTGAGGAAGCTACATGAAAGTATAAATAAGAGGCAATGCTCTCTCATTTTAATCACACTTGAGCATATTGAATATATACAAGTGACTTAGGTAACCAAAGGATATCTAAGCCAAATTTCAGAGAGAAGGTGAAGTAAAGAAGGTTGAAATTCAAGGGAGGATAAATTCTTTTGATGATGTTTTCTAAGGTATGTTATTTACAGGTCATCTCACCATTTTCGAAATAATTTTTTTTCTAGAATGCTTAAGACCATGAAATTGGAAGGTCATTGAGGAAACATATCCAAGTAGTTGTGATAAAAATTCCAGCTTGTGGGTCGTTGTATTTTTGTAGTTACACTAAGTGGAAAACATGGTTTGTGGCTAGTCCTGAAACTAGTCTAAAACATGTGTTTCGGTTAAAAACGTCATAACTTCTTCATAACAGATCCAAATTCAGTAAGACAAAATGTATTGGTTATATTACAGTCTATAGTATTCGGTGTACAATTTTTAGATCCATACAACAAATATTCCATGCGGGGCATGCTCTACAAGTTCGCTCTCTAGAATAAGCCAGAATTCAACAATATATGTCATTTTGTTATAACTCCTTTTCTGAGAGGTTCCAAGTAGTGAAACCTGGAGGAATTGCATAAAAGACACTGAAGAACATTTTGTTCTATTTTCAGATCTTTATTCATTATAGGTACATAGTTATGATTATTTCAAGTTAGGGTTGTTGACTAATCCAAAATTAGTCATGTGAAACTAAAGTAAAGTTTGATGAAAATGCTAGTCTCTTGTTTAAAGTTAAGGAAGGTTTGCAGGTATGTAATCATATACACTAGGTCTATTGCAGAGTTACAAATCAGATTTTGATGATGAAATTGATGAGGGATTTTGGTTGAGGTACATGTTGGGTACATGATTGAGACAAGTAATTGATGAGTTGGCACATACATAAGGTGTATAGTTAATAATGTTGGTACATCTTGATGAGTCATAGTTTATGTGTATTTGATGCATTATTGGTACATATTTGGTGCATGGTTGATGCACTCGTTGATGGTACAGGTTGAGGTACAGTTTGGTGCATGGTTGATGCACTTGTTTATGGTACAGGTTGATTACAGGTTGTTTGGATAGGTTATTGTGACAGGTTATTTGTACAGGTTTGGTGCATGGTTGATGCATTTGTTTATGGTACAGGTTGAGGTATAGGTTGATGTATGGTACATGTTGGCACGGTTTATTGGTACATGTTGTTACAGGTTTATTGGTATAGGTTTACAACAATATATCTCACAGTGATAATGTGGCAGTGATTCCATCATTCTACTTCTACATCAGGGTGGTTGGACAGGGCAAAGATTGGTGGTTGTAGCCACATTCTAGTTGTATCTAGAGAACATAGGGGTTTGTAGCCTCCTTATGGTTGTAGCAAGAGAATTGGGGATTTGGAGCTTCCCTCGGGTTGTAGCCTGAGAAACTAGGGGGTTGTAGCCTCCTTCTGGTTATAGCCAGAGAATTGGGGAGTTGCAGCTTCCTTCAGGTTGTAGCCTAACAAACTAGGGGGTTGGAGCCTCCTT
>JASDQU010099935.1:158645-171696 GCA_032191745.1 Picea mariana
AAACCAGGGACAGACCCGTAAAGGATTTTTTCAAATCTCTTACCATAAGGGAGGCTTCTAAAAAAATAAGAGCTCAAAATATTTTGGTTTGACATGTAACTAATAAAGGGGGCATTCAATTAAGTATATGTTAACCACTATAATATTATTCCTTATTCTCAAATAATGAATGACTTCAATAGGGTGGCCATGTAGATTAGAATTTACCTTGTCCCTCATTAGGTGTCTTTGTAGAAAGAAATAATATGTGACCAGGATTTGATTTTACCAAAATTGAAAAAATATTTGTTGCAATTACCAAGTCACCTAGCCTCATGGGTACCTTTGTGTAATTTTTAATTCCACCTGGGATTTTGTTAGCCCCAACCTTCTCAATTTTTGCAAGGAAATGGTTTGTAAAAAGTCTTTTGGGTCACTCAATAACATAGAATTCATTAAATGTAATGTACCAAATGCTTACAATTATCATAACAAAACATAAGTACACACCATGTACAAAATGTGAGCGTGGAGCACAACTCTAAGATAAATAAGTTACACAATAACTCCTTGCATAATAAGAGAACCTCCTCCACATAACCAAATACATCACAATTCACATGTCCACGGTAATGAATACATGATCTCTATATATACTTATTCACACTTGCACATGTGGCCCATTTACTACTAGGCCGACCCTATTACATATATATTTGCACATTATATGTACATTTAGGCCCATATATGCCCCCACTTGGGGTCATATCATATACATTTATCCCTATATATGCTCCCCTTGGGTCATAACATAGTACCCTCATTCAAAAATCTTTTTCCTCAATGCTTTGCAATTAAAGGCTTCACATGTGATGAAACCAAGTAATATGATTTTCTTATGTTCATGCTTTCTTCATTCTACTGCTAATGATATATCCATCCAAAATCAATTATTTTTGGTCTTAACCCATGGTGTCTAGTTGTTGCATAATTTTCTTTCCTTTGATTCCATGTATTTTTTATGTAGCTTCTCCAATTTGTAGTTGTTGTTGGTTTCTGATAATAGCTTGTTGAAGATTGGTTTTGTGATGCCTTGTTCCATTAATATTGACAAGTGTTCCATCTTCTTCCTTCATAATGTTGATATCGACCTTCTTGTCTTCCTTGAAATTTTTCCTGGTAATGAGGGTATCGATATGGCTCCACTTTTAATGTTTTTTCTTCACTTTGCATGTGCATTTAATCTATATTATTTTTAGAGACAATGGAATCCTCTATCTTCCTTGCTTTCTCTTTGATTGTTCTAGCCTTGGAGATAATATCATCATGTTTAGCATGTACATCCTCTAGATGGATTTCAACTTCTTCAAGTATCTTCTGGTGACCTTATTGAATCTTGTCTTCTTTCTCTTTTTGAAGATGCAATGTCACCCCATTTATCAAATTCTGGCGTACTTCTTCAATTCTAGATTGCATTTCTTATTTTACTTCATCATTATTTAGGGATTCCTTGACCTTCTTGCAAATTTCCTCTTCAATTATTTTGGTGGTTCTCCATCCAATATCCTTGTTTATTCTTGATTTTGATAATTCTTTTTTTCTTATTTCAATCTCTTAACCTCATCCAATATTTTTTTTATTATGGTTTTGTAATCTACATACCTCTTCATCTTTCTTTTTCAATTCTTCCCTTTGATCATCCTTTTCCCATTTTGTTTTGCTACTCTTTTCTTGATTTAGGTTCTTAATCTCCTTAATGAGTGATACATTAAGGGATCGTAACTTAGATAGCTCATCACCCTTCTTCTTAATATTTTCCTTTCCTTCTTTTAATTCATCTTGAATTATGTACAATTCCTTCAATTTCTGTATCCATAATCCATCTGAGAAGAGTTTTTCAAATTCTTCCGATGTGGAGTAGAGTCTAGTGTCTTCATCAAGGCTTCTCCACCACTTATAAGATTCACCATAAAAATAAGATCTTGTTGGAAAGGGTTATTAAAATTTTCTTTTACCATCCTTAACCAATTTCCCATAGGATTGATTTCATATTTATCTTCATCTCATGTGAATTTAGGTATTGACATTGGTTCTTAATTGAGGTCTAACCCAAACCTCAATTTACAACCTCAATATATTAAGTAAAATGATCTCAAATAGTTATAATACTTGTACCAATACAATATTATATGTTTTATCTTTCCAATGGATTCAGAATCAGCTCAATCAGACATCCCAATCAAAAGTTATGATAGTTTTAAGTGAACATACCTTTGAAACCATGATTTGTATTATGTCCTCCTAGCCCACCTTCATTCTGATGTATTTATGAAATTTCGGCCCCTGTGAGTATGAAATTGCAAGCTTTAGTACTCTGAAATGTCTTCTCTGCAATTCCATAGGTCTGGCCAAAATTGGGTGTGCCAAATGAAAGTTACGGTAACTTTCGCAAACCTTGCTGAATTTTGGCCTATTCTCGAGAGTGAACTTGTACAGCATGCCACGTGCCCAATATTTGATATATGATTCTGAAACTCACAAAAAAAATGTTGTGGATTGTAATATTTCCAATGCAAGTGGTATCACTAAATTTGGATCCTCTATGAATAATTTATGACTTTTTTACCTAGAACACTTGTTTGAGACTAGTTACAGGACTAGTCAAAAACCCTACCTTCCACAGGGTGTATCTCTGAAAGTACAATGACCCAAAAGATTAAATTTGTACCACAAGTACTTTGATAAGTCTTTTAAATATCCCCCATGTTTTTCTTTCTAAAGTGCCCCCCAAAAAACGTTATAGTGAAAATTGAAATATGACTTTCTTGAGGAAGCAAAACCCTAGGATCGATGCTCTGATACCAAATGTAATGTACCAAATGCTTACAATTATCATAACATAACAAAAGTACACACCATGTACAGAATTTGAGAGTGGGTCACAACCCTAAGATAGATAAGTTACACAATAACTCCTTCAATAGTAGGAGAAACTCATCCACATGACGAAATACATCACAATTCACATCTCCACAATAATGAATACATGATCTCTATATATACATATTCACACTTGCTCATGAGGCCCCTTTACTACTAGGTTGGCCCTATTACATATATATTTACACATTACATGCACCTTTAGGCACATTTATTCCCCCCCTTGGGGTCATATCATATACATTTATCCAGGTATATATGGTCCCCTTGGGTCATAACCTTAAATTTATTCCTAAAGCAAGAGAAACTAATATGATTACAATTTGGAGGTTCATTACCCTTCGTAATGTTTCCTTAAAGGTTCTAGCCAAATATTTATTCTTGTGAATTCTATATATCTTGGCATAGATCATTTAGTCAGAGAACAATATATTCATAAAAGGATGATACATACTCAATGATGTTGTGGTCATATGGGAAGGTATGGATTGTCCAAGAAGCCTAAGGTTGAAGGAATTTTTCATCAACATTGACTTTGAAAACTCCTATGACCATGTGGAGTGGCATTTCATTATGGTGTCCCTTCGTGCTCTRAGGGTTGGAAACTTCTTTGTTCAACTCATCAAGACTCTCTTTTTTAATTCTTCATCTTGCTTATTTGTTAACTAAGCCAAGCCATAGGAGGTTGTCATATCTAGATTTATTAGGCAAGCTTTCCTATTGGTTTCTATGTTGTTTATTTTGGCAACATAGGTTGTAGGGTATCTTTACAAATGGATAAGTCACATTGTTACATAATATCTTAGGATGACATCCCTAATTAGTTAGCTATTCAAAGTTGGTCATGATTGTATTATGATTAAGTGTTCAATTATCTAGGGATCCCCTTTTCCTTTCATGATTATTGAGTGGCTATTTGGGAGGTTGTATTGCAAAGGATATGTAAGAAATAAAACAATTGTATTTCCATGCTTATTTCATTAGCAACRAGGTTCTAKATTTTMTYAAAGRTTCTTGTTGCTACCCATGTATATTTTTTCTCCTACTAGGTTATGTATGKTGAGGCCTTTCAATCTCTTTCAAATGGCCTATGGGAAAGAAAATATTTYATYAYGTGAATTGGGACTTTGTTGCAATCTTCATCAATGGGGGAAATSGAGATGATAGAATCCTTTTAATCAAAAAAWTTCAACCTCTYTATGTTATTGTGTTGTTCATSCACCYTTAAATCAAGMAAATTGCTAATAGTTCTATGCATATTTACTTCTCCTACATCCTTCACATATTTAACATCAAAATCAAGTGACACGTCTTTTATTTTCCTCCTCCCCTTCATTTTGATCTTTGACAACTACAATATTTGCCTATTTTTATTAAAATTAAGCCCATGTAGGGTTAGTGCATTATCTTCAAAAAAATAGACTACAAGTGGCAACTTAAGTAGAAATCATTTCTCTTTCATTTTTGTAATTTCCCGCAAAGGAAACATATAAGAATATATAATTCCACAATCTACATTATTTATAATGACAACATTATCACCAATAACAACATTCTCTACAACAATTTCTTCTTTTCAATATCATGTGAATTTTTTCTTTTGGAAGGTACAACAACCCCATACTCTTTTGGTTCTTCAAGATTCTTGGGGTCTCCCCCAACTCCTCCCTTGCATACATTATTTCTATAAATATTGTTCACACTCTTTATTGGAGAAGTAATAGAGGCTCAAGCTTAGTAGTAGTATTAAAATTTTCAATATTATGATTATAAAGAGGTTTTCATAGCACTAGAATTTGATCTAACACATTGATGGATTTGGGGAGGTTAGGGACCTGAGCTTAGTCAATGTATACCCTTTTAACAACTATGCTAATGACATTTTCTATTATGGGATAAGGTGAAGTGTGTGCTTCATGGATGAGTTTACGTCATTTTGATATTTGAGCTTCTATTCCATCAAGAATTGTGCTTCCAAAACAATGTGCATCACTTTGATTAATCATCAAAATCATACTCATTTCTAGAATTATTTGAGCTTCCTTTATCTTATTAAAATCATCATTATCATCCTTGTTATCCTTTTCTATAATCTACTTTCCCTAAGGACTTCTTCCACAAATACACTACCATATAAAATGGAAATCACGTGGTTCGTAAATAAACCTCTTGGGTCATAACCCCTTTTACATATTCCATGTCCAAGTTAAATACATCTAAATTTTTCGTTGCCTTGTTCATATGTCCACTGTCTATTATGGAATAACCCAACAAACTTGAATAGAACTGAAACAAAAATTGTTTCCTCTTAACATTACGCATGAATTCATACCATTTCAAAATTTGCCTACAATCCTCAAGCAAGAAGAAATATATGTCACAAACAAACAAACTTTGGATGGGGAGGAGCATAAGGATCCACTCAAATCCATGCATTCCAATGTAGGTGTGATTTTCATTGAGTAAATAGTTTATATTGTCCTTAATTAATTCATTTGCTTCATTAATCAATCTTGTAGTTTCAACCTTACAGTAAAGTGATTTCTTACTTTACTATAATGAGTCTATGATGTGAGATGAGTTTATTAGAACTAGCTCACCACTTCTGTAAAATTAAAAACATATGTTCTGTAGGCAGCTTGCACAAGACCTATCGTCCAAATATTTGATTCGTTTATTATGCAAGCAAGTCCAAATATTTCCGATAAGCTACATAATAGTGGAAATATTTGTTGTGAATGGTCAATGTTTTAGTCGTATCCCCTATAAAGAACTCATTTATGTTTCTCGTTGCGATCAGATTTCTACATGAGCTCTAAATTGTGTGCTAATACTTTTGGTGCTTAGGAAAATATTGAAAATGATGGAGGATTGTAATCCTCAATCTTGGTGATGTAATATCTCAAAGCATACACATAAATATTTTTGTGAATTCATCATAAATGTGCTTGTAAGAACTTATCTATTATAAATGTGATTAGTCAGTTACCTATTAAGTTGGGAACTCTATTAAATTAAGTTGAGAACTCCCAATGGCCTTGAAATCCACACATTTTTCTAATTATGAGTTAGTGTTTTGGTTGGTCCAAACTCATTTTCCTTAGGAAGGACGTGTAGCCTTTGATTAGTCAGTTACCTATCTAGTTGGGAACTTTCAATGGCCTTGAAATCCACACGTTTTGTTAATTATGAGTTAGTATTTTGGTTGGCCCAAACTCATTTTCCTTGGGAAGGATGTGTGATGTGGACTGTTATATGGAAGATTAGAATTTGGGAACCCCGTGCTCAATATGCTTAGATTCTGCAGGTGGTGCAGGATATGGGATGCAAGAATGAGTGAAAAATGTGGAAGGGAGGGTGCAAGGGTTGGGATGTGTGAGGTGTGGAAGGTGGACCTATAGCAGAATATTTTTAAAGGAAATACTTTTAAAGGTCATGTGGGGCAACCCCACAACACAATATGAAAAATTTCCAAGTATTATAATTCTATGTTTGGCAAGATGACTTAAATATAAATACCTTGAGAACATTTACTAACAGAAGTATGAGACCTGAGGAAACTTCAAATGTTTTATCACAAACTAATAGAGGAAGTTGAAAACCTTAAAATAGATCTTACACCATAGAATTTGAACAAAATGAACACATGTCAAGAAACCTTCACCTCACTTATGAGAGTACCTATGCACTATCAAGTAAAGCTTGCAATTGATTTAACATTGGGTCCCTCTCTATCCAATGGATCTATATGCAAACATTCTCTACTGTAGAAGAAGGATCTCAAATGCAAGTTTTAAGAGTTAATATAGAAGGGCCACATTTGGCCAAGCTAATACATCATGGATGGGTGCAATGTTCATGTCTATCCATTTGAGGTGAAAGTGACACATGATTGGCCATCCCTAAAGACACTATTAGGGATACATAGTTTCTGTATTAGGGAAAAATTGGAGTCAAGAATAGGCCTCGTAAGGAAAACAGTAAAACAATAAGAGCATATGCCACACCATACTATGTTAGAGTCGTTATCTCCTTATTATTCAGTATTTCCATGCAAATTGGGTTAATGTAGAGTTACTAAAAATAATAATAAAGAATTTAGATTAGTGTGCACACACAATAAATGATCAGTTTGGTGTGTGTGTGTGTTTGCAAGCCCCAAGGGTTAGCTCAAGCGGTATTGAACCAGACGTGAGATATATCCCCCAATAAATAGTTGGAGAGGTCATGGGTTTTACTCTCTTGATCCCCTTGGGGTTATGCTAAAAGAGAATGAGTCGAAAATGATGTTATAGTTGTATGTGGTCTAGTAATAAAATCAAGGAAGGAATCCTACTAGTGGTTGGGGGTTGAAACATGTAGTGTTCTTTGGGGACGCTTTGGCTGCTCGGAGTCTCTGGAGACTCTTGTTCTCCAATGACTTGTGGGGAAATCTAGTAAAACAAAATCATTTCCCCAACTAGTCAGTGGTCCAACAATGGATTATATTGCCGCTCAAATCGATGCAGGGTGTTTCAAATATATGGAAGGGATTAGTAAAATCATTCCCTATACTAGGAAGATGGGTAGTATGGAAAATTGATAAAGGAGGTAGGGTTATTCTAGGCTAGGATCCTTGGGTTGGAGGAGTTGACTACTATGCAGTTTCTCCTGAATTGAGGCAAAAATGGAAGGCAAGGTTTTTTTTTTCTTGCAAATATCCATGATCTAGGGGACCAAAGGAATCCTTACTGGTTATTGGTGGAAGTAATTGGATTGCATGGTAATTGTTTCATGGAATGGAGAAGGTTTATTAGAGGTTTGAATCATTGTCCCATAAGACTAAGTGAGGAAGAGTATTGGCTTGTTTGGTCTTGGAACAAGGCTACGGGGGTTCTTACAGAAAATCAGGGCTATGAAGCACTTGCTTTTCTAAATGAAGATGAAAGATCAAAATGGTGGTGGTCAGTGGTTTGGAAGTGGAAATTCTCTACAAAAAAAAATATTTTTGTATGGTTAGTTATGGCTAATAAAGTACTCATTTGGGATAGTATTTAAAGGAGGGGTTGGCAAGAGCCCAACAAATGTCCTCTTTTTGAGAAATATCTAGAAACAATTAATCATTTGTTTGTTACTTTCCCAAATACAAAACTGGTGTGGCAATAGGTCCTTTCCTCTTTGAACTATTGTGGATATTGTAATGAGGCCTCTTATGATCATTATATTTGGGCTTGGTTGCACGACTATCATATTAAATCATTTAAATATATTATTTCTCTTATTACCTGGATTTTATGGATACATATAAATCAAGCTTTGTTTGAAGGGATAAAACGAAGTCTAGCGATGGTGGTGCAAAAAATTCGTATGGATTTTGCATAATTGTAAGTCAATGATAAGTCAGTTTCAATTAATCCAAGGCATGGGCATACTTTTAATAAGGAAATTTCATGGGGATAATTCGATGGAGCCTGCCAACGAATGTCAAGAGCATATGGGGTCTGTGGGTACAGATATACCAATAACTTGTTGCTTAGAAAGGGTCGAGGCATTCCAAGGCACACCGTAGTGGACCTCTATCATGGGGGAATCTATCTTTCTAGCCTTATCACAACGGGCCAACATAACCCTGCCAACTTTCAAGTGGACACTCCACCCATCATCAAGGGATCCAACTAAAGCTTAATGACCCCCTAAACCAAATAAATAATATATGAAAAAATGAGCCATTAGGCATTAGTTGAGAAACATAATAATACAAAGGAGACTTGGTCAAAATAAATATAATAAAGATTTATTTCTTTAGAATAAATAAATAATATCAACGGAAACTATAAATTAATTTAAAAAAATTATGTTACAATAAAATAATAAGAAATAATCAGGTAAATTAAAAGAGAAATTAAGATCCCCGGATGGGGTGCTACTAGGCACAACGCGTGGACAAGCCACGGGGAGGCCACCTGGCCAGACAACCACCCAGTTGGCACCCGATGGAACTCGTTCCCCTAGCACATCACCTCAAGTCTTAAATGTTGTCGCCGCCACCCCTCAGACCACACTTGCGGCCAGCCTGTCGCACAATTTGGAAGCCTTGTAGCGTGAGAACTCCCATGGAACCGTGCAGGTCACCTCACCTGTCACTTCCTCTCCCCAGATATGGTGCCCCTACAGCTAAGCTCAAGAGTATTCTTCCTCTGTTTCTCAACACTCTCCCTCTCTAGCTACCTTGAATTCCTCTTCTTTTCCCTCTCTGGAGTGCTCTTCCCTTGCTCTCATGGACCCTTCGGCTTCTCCTCTGCATTTTCACCCCAAGCCACTGATATCCCCTGCCATGCCCCGTATGAGAGATAAATCCAGGAGAGGATAGGCTTGGTGCATAGCCAAGGGCAAGGAGGTGCCAAATTCTATCACTCCACCTGATAACGATGCTCTCCCTGTCTTGGCTCCCATCATAGCTCCCCCTCCCACAGAGCCAATTCAAGAGGTCACTCAGGATCTGTCACCTCTCTCAAACCCCTATGGTTGTCGGGTAGAGTGGTTTGACAACCTGGGGAATTCTCTAGGCTACGCACCTCCCCCCTCTCCCCAACTCCTTGGCCCCCACCTCGCCAACACTTTGAAGCTACCTCTGCAACAAGTGAGTCGACCGGGAAGTGATCACAACTTCATTGCACAAACTCACCAAAGGACAAGAGGACATCAAGTTCGCACTTTGGGATTTGCAGCAGAAGGACGCCGAGAGATGGAGGAGGGTGGGCATTCTGATGTCCTTTCTACAGGACCTCTGGCAGGAAATTGCGGATCGAGACAAAGGAAAAATGAAGAAGACCTAGGATTTCACGGGCCCAAGGCTTGGTCCAGGTTTCTAATGTTCTCTTATTTCAGGTTTTAGCTCTTGTTTTTCCTAGCCAACTCTATTTAGTTTACATACAACCGCTCTGTTTAGTTTAATCTCAACTTATCGCCTTGCGTGGCACTGTAGTTTTTGCATGTCACACTATGTTTTTTTTGGACAAGTGGCACTCTATTTTTGGACAAGTGCCAACAGTGGTTTCCCAGATGGGCACTGTTGCCACACATGATAGACAACTTGTAACTTTTTCAAGAAGGCCCTAATACAACTACTAATTTACAAAAAAAAAATAGAAATTAAGATAGGGTTAAAAATCAATGAATAATATTTAAACAAATTAAAGGAGAAATTAAGATAGGTTGAAAAAATCAATAATGACCAGATTGAGTGTAAATTTAGATAGAAATGAGGAATTAAAGACTAATATTTACAAATGAAATAAGATAATATTAAAGAAGATGGGAAGTAAAAATACTACTAAAAGGAATCATATATTATGAATGAAATGAAAGAGAAACCTATAAAAGGTTGTAATTTGACCAAAAAAACAATAATTATAATATAAGAACAAAATGAAAAATAAGAGATGAACCAAAGGAAATTGTTTAATAAATTTGATTGGGAAGGGTAGGTGTTGGGGTGGCGGGTTGGGGGCGAGGATGGTTTGGAAATTTCAAATAGATGAAAATAATAATAATGATGCAAGAAAAGAAGTTAGGAAAGAAAAAAGATGGAAGTAAGGGGGAAGATAAGAAGCACAATAATATTAGCTAATGAAAAATATGATAGATGATAGGTTTCCAAGATTGGTTGAGCTTATAGCCATCTTCATGAGTAAAATTGTTAGGATGTTTTTCAATTTCTAAGGCTTTTCTAGTTAGATGGAACGAGTGATAGGGGATTTTGAAATAGGTAATGCCTCAAAAAGTATGAACATATCTAATTATAAAGTTAAATTATTGGAACAATTGTCATTCTCTTCTTATAAACCTCAACAAAATCACCATCCTTGTCATCAATGTCATTAAAACCTCTTCCTTAGATCTCTCTCTAAGAAAATGCCTTCTTCCCCACATCCTCGACCCATTAAAATTTACGGGAAACCTAAAATCCACAAGAAAGATAACCCTCTTATACCCATTGTGAGTACAATCAAAGACCCTACCTATGCCTTAGCCAAATTCTTAGCTGACAAACTTCAACCCTTTATTGGCCAAACCCCCTCATTCATAAAAGACTCCATTGATTTCATACACAAAATTCATAATATTCATATTGATGACCAAGAACTTATGGTTAGCTTTCATGTTGTTTCTTTATACACTAAAATCCTAGTTCTTGAAGCTCTTCAAATCATTGTTAAATTAGTTTATCCTAAAACCTTAAATCTCATTAATATTTGTTTTGCCTCTACCTTCTTTATTTTCAAAGGTAAATTCTATGAAAAGTTTGAAGGAACAACCATATGATCATCCTTATCTCCTATAGTGGCCAACATATTCATGGAATAATTTAAAACATTATATCTAAATAACTTCACTTTGAAACCTATATGTTGGTTTTTGGTTTGTCAATGACACCCTCGACATATGGCCCCACAACTAGTCTTCTCTCAACTCAATTTGTGACCATATTAATAATATTTTCCCCATATTCAATTTATCATGGAAATCCAATGAGACAACTCACTCGTTTTTCTAGATGTCCTAGTAACTCATCAACCAAATGGTTTTTTTTCCATTAAGTTTATCATAAAAAACTCATACTGATAAATACCTAGATGCACAATCCCACCAGCACCCAACTCAAAAAACCATTATTCTTAAAACCCTTGTCTCTAGAGCCATTCATATCTATGATCCCTCGACATCTTAGAAAAAAAAGATCCCACGTCACTAATGCCCTCCTATCCAATGACTATTCTTTATCCCAAATTAGCATAGCCTTATGTTCTTCCCTCCATCCAAAATCCAAGAAACCCCTCCCCAATTTCCCACCCCAAGCCATAGTTTAATTCACTTACATTCATGGAATTACAGATCATATTTTCAATATCTTAGCCAGAAAGAATATTAAAACTCTCGTCAAACCTCACTAAATTCTTAAACAATTATTTAGAAGCATCAAAGATATCTATCATTCTTCTTTCTCAAGGTGTTTACCAAATTTCCTGTTCATGTGGCAAATCCTACATTGGTCAAACTGGCAAGTCTATCCAAACTCATCTCAAAGAGCATATTACCAACACCTTTCATAATTGCATTTCTAAAACCATTATGTTGAGCATTCTCACAACACCAAACACCTCATCTACTTCAATCAAGACAAAATTTTAGCGTCAACCCCCCACTACTCCTCGTGCCTAATTAAAGAAGCCCTAAAAATTGAAAAACACCCTAGCAATTTTAATTGAGAAGATGATTATAATATCAACCAATCTTGGAAACCTATCAATCATCATCTTTGTCTTTAAACCATCTTATTGTGCCTCTTATCCTCCCCCTTACTTTTATCATTTATAGTTCATAACTTCTTTTATTACATCATTGTTTTTTTTGTTTTCTAGTTTGTCCGTGACCTACGGGACTAGCCTGTGGCTGAGAAACCGCAACTCGTGGGCATCTAAGCCGTCAAAATCACCCGGGGATCGCGCCCGGCCTGAGCCACACCAACCCTTAACATGGATGGATTTTTTGTCCCCACAGGTTTTGAACCGATGACTTTAACATCACGGAGTGCCTTAACAACACACTCCATCATCGACTGTCCTATACCTCGGAGACTTTTATTACATCATTGTTATTATTTTCATTTATTCAAAATTTCATGACCTCTTCTCCATTCAAATTTATTAAACAATTTCCTTTCTTTTATGTCTTATTTTTCATTTTATTTTTACATTATATCTAATAAAAAAATTCTTAAATTTTATAATTTGATAGGATTCACTTTTATTCCTTAATAAAAATTTTAAAAAATCAAATTATAACCTTTTAAAAGATTCAGTTTTTTCTAATATATTATTCATTTTAATATTATTCTTAGTGCCCATATTCTCTAATATTATCCTAATTAATTTATAAATCTTAATGTTGATTGTTTATATAGATTTACTATACTCTTCTTTATTTAAATCTTCTTCATTATTTATAATTTTAACCCTATCTTAATTTCTCTGATTTCCTTTTTATTATTTATTCTATTATAACGTATTTATAGCTCTTGCTAATATAATTTGTTTATTTATTTATTCTATTATAATTTATTTATATGAATTTATAGCTCCTATTAATATAA